>CM076581.1:292195869-292551828 GCA_034641835.2 Pinus albicaulis
CTCGAGGAAAAAAAAATAGTATTATTTAATTTCATAATTGTTTGGAGTTCACCGTTATATTGAATTGAATTGAATTCAAAGCAACCATTTCATCTCTCACCAATCAGTATCTTCCTTCGCGACAATGATTGCAATGTGTATAATATAGAGAGGAGAAGGGAATGTAGAGAAGACTATGGATTGAGTTAGGTTTAGAATCAGGATATCGAGCAGAAGTTTATTGAGTTGTCCAATTTACTGGGTTTTCGAACTGGGTTGTCCAATTTTGTTCCACCGCAGGACAACGTTGCAACATTTGAGTCGATCAAAGGAAACCCACTTGAGCCGATCAAAGGAATTTATCCAATAAAAGGAACCCACTTGGACTTTCAACTTTTCTAGTTGTTGGCACATATTGAATCACATATCCAACATTGGGAAATTTGAATTGTTGCACTTGAACTAGTTGCCTTGAACAACAAAGAAAAAGTGTAGTTTTTATTTAGTTGGGAAGTAGTAGTTGGACTTCCTAAATAGACAACAGATAACCATGACTGAAAAGGGCAGTGGAAAGCAAAATCAAAGGACCCATTGGGAGTGAACAAAGTCAGACATTTTTAGAGATATTTGATTGAAATGACAGAGCATTAGAAATGCATTCAAACATGTAAACGAGACAAGAAATTTCAGAACCTGTGTAAACAAATGATTTAGTAAAAGTGAAAATTTCCTCATCAGCTAAAGCTGGGAAGTGGGTTTGGGTCAATGCCAAATAGTATCGGGACATTTTAAAATGAAGATCAGCCCGTCCAAAATAGGAGAAAATAAGGAGAAAATGGTCTCAATGGGAAAGAACTCAGACCCTTTGCAGTAATAAATATTCAAACAAGTCCCCTTTGCAAGTGTGTGGCAACAACAGACCCAGAGGAAAAGTCATTGATTATTCTTCCCTCTATAGTCCCATATCCACACCTTTCACATGGTCATCTAATGTTTATGTAAAACAATTGTTAAGTCAAAAAAAGAGGTTGGACATTTTAGAAGCTAAAGAGTAGGAAAGAGATCGTACAATTCATGTAATAATAACTGAAAACTAGGCTTTAGCATAAAGCAATAAAGTTTTAAAGGAGAAAGTGACATTACTACAGGAAGCTCTCCTGATAGGGAAGAAAAATGGAAACACATGAAGGAAGATGTGCAAAACATGAAGAAAGTTGTAGTGGAGAGTACAGAGGTGGTGAATGCGAAACCATCACAGGATAAAGGGAAAGAAGTTGCCCAAATAGACAACCATGAAAAGACAGTAAGATAAGAAAGGAAAGGAGGTTCCACAAAAGTTTCCAAAAGTTGGGCTCAACATTAGGGGAAATTTGAGGTTTAAAATGGGCATCCTGAGGAAATTATAAAATAATAGTGGAAATAATAAAATAATATAAATTTTAGTGGGAAAAAGAAAAAACTATTTTTTCAACTTGTATTTTCAACTCATCTCCCTATGTGTTTACTCAAATTTCAAGAGGGAACACATGCTAGATGCAAAATTTTATTCCTCATCCAATGATTACTCATGTTGCATACTTTCAATGGACCCTGCTACATGAAAAATGACAAATACATGAAAAATGTGATTGCAATCGCGAGTTTTCATGTATTTTTCATTTTTCGTGTAGTAGGGTCCATCAAAAGTATTCAACATGTGTACTCCTTGGATGAGGAATTAAATTTTGCATCCAACGAGTACTCCCGCTCGAAATTTGAGTAAAACCTTAGGGAGATAAGTTGAAAATACAAGTCGAAAAAATAGTTTTATTATTTTATTTATTTTTTATTCTTTTTACCTTTTTACCCCAAAAATGGTGAACCATCCCCCATGGTTGACATCATCATCTTGAATCCTATTGGTTCTTATAAAGTTTATTTTTGTTGTACATTTTTCTTAGGAGGCCCATTTTAAACCTCAAAAGTTCT
This sequence comes from Pinus albicaulis, assembly GCA_034641835.2. NCBI lineage: Eukaryota > Viridiplantae > Streptophyta > Pinopsida > Pinales > Pinaceae > Pinus > Pinus albicaulis. The sequence goes on from CM076581.1 coordinate 292,197,817, forward strand.
CTAATCGATTGTTAGCAATTCTGCTAATAGGGAAGGAGAAGCAAACATTCAGGTTCGAAACATGCAAGATAGAGAAAGCAAGGAAAGGAAAGATAGATAAACAAACATAATTATTGAAGGGGTGAAATACTACAGAAAAAACAAATGTACTCTTGACCTTGCAAGGGACTTCTTGAAAGACAAGTTGCTATGGCAAGGACAAATATGCCAAGCATGGGGGGTAGGTAAATTTAACGGTGAGAGAGCCCGGCCCATAAAATTCATCATCCCTAGATTGCATGATAAATATATCATTCTAAGCAAGAACCAAATCTTGAGGGGTTCTCGTTTTTTCCTAGAAGAAGATTTAAATGTAAGACAACAAGAGGAAAGGAGGGAGGAAATGACAAAGGTTAGGGAAACAAGAGATGGGGGAAAGAGAGCATGGATTTATAAAGGTAAAGTTGTGAAAGAATGATTTGGACCTCTTTCCAAGACAAGAGAGCAAGATTATAACAAAGAAGAGGCAACAAACTCTTTAGCAGGAAATCAGGAAGTAAGATTAGTATGGGCAAGCGGGGACAAAGACTCAACCGTGAGTCTTGCATGTCAAAACAGGTAGCAATAAAGTCACACACAGGTTTCCTTAATATTAGTTTGTTGGAACTACAGAGGTTACCCATGGAGACGAGGACTTGTGTTAGGGCCTATTGCGGAAGATAGAGACATAATTTGCCTCATAGAACACATGAGCAGGAAGGGTGCAAGACACATTTGTTTGAAGGGTACTGGAAGATGGCAGTGTGGAGCAAGGCAACAGGGAATGGAAAAGGACATGGGGATATCATGGTATTAGTGAGATAAAAAGAATTTTGTTTCATTCATCTAGAAAAAGAAGACTCAAATAAACTATTTCTTTGGTTTAAAATATCAGAAAATGGAAATCACATCAGAATTGCAACATGTTATTTTGCACCGCAAGTTTCAAAAATATACAAAGGTAGAGGGCTTAACCACAAAGATCCCTTTGGATTCTTAGAAGAATATGTTGGAACATATTCTCAACTAGATGAAGTCCTTAAAGTGGATGATTTCAATGCTAGGACTGCAAGTGAGCAAGCTAGCATTCTTTGTTGTAAAGAAGACTACAACCTTATCTGGCTTACAAAAGAGTGTAATAATCGGTGGGAAATAATTTCAGAGGACAAGGGCTGCAATATCTTTGGTGATGTGACAACTTCATTAAAGTTAACTAGTGTTAACTAGTTAAAGACAATCTGTTTATTTTTCTTTTATCTGGCAAGAAAAACTCAAATAATTACTGTTGATTAAGCAAATTATTTAAGTTGTTGATTTATTAATTAGAAGAAATTAATTAATTAAAGGAAAAATCTTTTAATATGAAATATACATAAAGCTGATGGTAAAGAAATGTTTCCAAGAATAGGAGGTGGTTGGGGACAGTTGGAAAGACAGTTACCTACTCCTCTGAGGATAAAGTTGAATCCTAGAGGAGGAGTAGGGGTTCTGTGCTAATTGGTAAAGGGGGAGTATTTTCTAGAGTTGGTTATGATCAGTTGAAAATAACTCACAACATACCTTGTAAAACCAGACTTTCTGAGTTTGACAGGATTGGCCATCCAGAGGTCATAGCAGAAAGTGAAACAAATCCACTGTTAACTCGGGGCACCGTCCAGATTCTGGAGCTAGGGGCAAGTGGAGGACGTAATAGCCTCCCTTGATGGTTGGGAGGACCACAGCTTGAAAGGATAAATCCAAATAAGTACAAAGACTGTTTAGTATGCTTCGTTATTTGTAATGATATGGAAAGGTTGTTTGTAATAGATTATTAATATCATAATTACAATAGGGGTTGAATACTAAAACTCTGTAAAAACAATAGGTATATCTTTATGAAAAAAGGAAAGAGAGAGATTACTGTTGATAAGTGCAGTTAAATGTTTAGACTGCAGAAATATATTAAAACCCTATGAAGAATATAGTGGGATTCTTTTGATTAAAAGAAAACAAATGGTATACTACATTGCAGGTATAACTTATGCAAATACAGTTAAGACCGAAATAGGAAAGCAAATGGTAAACTGTGATAATAAATATCTGAATACAATATACACTGTATCATACAATAAGGATTCTTAACATTTGGAAAGTGTATTTTATAATCTCTGAAAACAGAAAATTAGAGCATTAGAACTTGTAGTCCTGGGTTGGGGTGAATCCCTACCCCAAAAAAACTGTTCTATCTAGAAGGGGTTGCTATACTCAGACTTTCGTGGTGGTGGTCCGGTCACTGATAGTACAATCTATCAATAACATTATAGAAAAGAAAAATCCGGTGGAATTTAAATAACCATATGTAGCCATGTTATAGAGAAACAAGAAAATTTTACGAAAAATTCTGTAGAACCTTTCAATACATTGCTGGGTAAGAAGAAAAGAACTCTGATAACAGTTACTACTATTTTAACGAAAATGTTCACTGAGAAACGCGCAAGAAATAAGTGAGTAATTCTAACCCAATTACGCAGACTTGATTTCATTCATATGGAAGATAGAATTCCTACTGATAATACCATTGCAAGGAAAACTAAAGCATGTCCAAATCTTGATGAATATATGCATGTAATATTGAAGCAGGTATCAAACTAATATGTATTAGATTTAATTTGGCAAACCAGGTAGAAAATGTATCTGAGAATGTTAACAGTACAAGTTAACCAAAACTGTTTTCTCTATAGAATTTGGGTACAAATCCGAGGGATTAACCCTTCAGACAATTCGCAGAATAGAGTCTAGGGAAAATAAGAAAACTAAAGATTAACCATTACAGAGTCCGAGGACTTTTAATGTCATTCTCAGAGTAAAACGAATGAAACAACCCAACATTAGAAATTTGGAAAGAACATGAGACCGGAAACAAGGGTTTCAGCTCCCATTGAATTCGGGGTACCTATGTATCATAGAAGTGCGAAGAATTAAGTCACGACTGTGATACATATAAACACAATCTAACTACATTCGTTTGCCACAAACCTGCAAGGATTAAAAACCAAGAACGAGGGTAAGTACATGTAGATTTAACAAAAACACGAAAGTAGAAACCCTCATGGAATGAAAATGTGCAGCTAGGGTAATTACCTGAAACAAAAGAGTCTCTATCGCCAAATGTTCTGTGAACACCAAAGAAAAACACAATAGTAAACCTCTTGTATTTGCTATATGGATAAATTTATATACTTTGAAACAGAGATAAACTATTGTATACATCTCTAAGCGTTGCAGATCAAATATATGCGGGTATTCCACAACAGGGACAAGTGACTGTATGAGTTATAAAAGTAAATAACAGACGCAGATATGCCATACCTAAAAACATCTCTCGAAGGAGGAATTTAGCCGGCGAACTAGGCATTCCAACAGGGTAAAGGTGCTTAAACCCTCTGCAGCTGGGTGCGTCCACAAGACAACTCAGAAGATTAAATCGGCGGGCATCCTTATAGTCAGAGGCAGAGATAAATCGAACCAGGTTCAAGAAATTTTCCATGAGAAAGGCAAGAATGGCAAGCAGCTTTAAGCGAACAGAGGCAGAGAGACCAAAGGGTTTCGGTGAAGAGGGAGCCCAGATCCGAAACTCCCACCCAGCCAAATGCACTAAATGACTATCAGATCAGAGCTGAAAGACTCAGATAAACCCAGTAACAAATCCCGAAGAAAATCCGAAGAGTTATGGCAATTGTCCCATAACAAGTAAATGCGCAGTATAGCCATGCTAAGTGGAGTTGACATCCAACTTCGTAGAGTTAAATATCTCATGCCAAGTGGAATGCCACCATAACCGAAGCATGTAAATAACCTAGGTTGAATGCATTAGAATATCATTCGTAAATGTTGTGTAAAACTCGATAGCTGTAAATACCAATGTTGCCATGTGAAACTTTAATGCGAGAGATGCAATTAACAAACACACTTCAAAGGTTTAACCATTGGTAACATAATATCATTAGTGATAATAAGTGCTCAATGTTGATAAGTGAGGAATTGAAGTCCAACCTTTAACACACACACACACACACACACACACACACACACACACATATATATCCACATAGAGTAAGCATATGTTCACCTGTCACATTCCAATACTAAACAACATTACAACAGTAAAAAAAAAATATTTTAATTATCTTTACCATCCATATATATATATATGGATGGTAAAGATAATTAAAATATTTTTTTTTTACTGTTGTAATGTTGTTTAGTATTGGAATGTGACAGGTGAACATATGCTTACTCTATGTGGAGATTTTGATTTATTCATTTGTAATGGTTTGAATAGATGGGAAAAGTCTGGTAATTTCACTTGCAATACTTACAATGGAGCAAGTGTAGTAGATTATGTAATTTTCTCACATAGTTTGTGTGAGAAAATGGAAGAAGTTTTGATTGAGATCAGATTAGGGACTTAAAATCATATCAGAAGCCAATTTATTTAATTTTCTCTTGGAACAGAAAGAAGTAGTTAGGGTCAAGAACTCAATGTGTTCAACAAAACTCCCAAAGGAGAAAATTCTTTTGACTCCATAAAATTGGAATACCTTCAAAATAATGCTAGAGAGGCTCCTTGAGGAGGATAGAATCCCATTTGATGAACTCCATAGTCACGAATTAACACATTTAATTCAAATCACACTTGCAGAGCGTAAAGAGAAAAAAATAAGAAGTCTGAAAAAAATTGTTTTCCGATTAATGCTTGGTTTGATGAGGAATGCAAAAAGGCAAGGAGAATGTGGAAAGATTCAAACAAGGATAACATAGAGCTCAAAGATTACGAGTAGATATTAAGAAAGAAAAAGGTTGATTTCATGGTTTCGAGGAGAGAAGAACTAATATTCCTTAGGAAAAATAACCCCAAATTATTTTGGAAAGAGCTCCAACTGAGAAAGTTGCAAACTGAAAACAATATTACATCTTCTAAATGGTTTGACCATGTGAGAAAACTTTATGAGCAAGATCCCAAGGTTGACCCTCCTCCCTTGGTCAACACTAATACAAACATATTCATGATGCAAGAGGTATAAATGGGTATCAAGAAGCCGCGTGTTGGAAAATCAAAAGACTTAGCTGAGCTCCAAGAAGAGTATCTAAAGTGGGGCTAAAAATTTATTACACCTCACATTAAATTTTTTTTCAATAACATCATACAACAGGGGTTCTGCACAGATTGGACAACTAGTCTAGCATTAATTCTTTTCAAGAGTGGTGACGTCAATAATCCCTCCAATTATAGGACCATAATGATAAACCCCTTGTTTGCAAATTTATTTGGAAGCATGTTAGAAAATAAAACAACAAGTGGGTAGAAGAAAGAGATAAATGTGCTAAAGGGAAGGCATGATTTAGACCTAAACATTCCACAGTTGATCATGGTATAACTTTAAGGCACATCATTGAAAAATTTTGGTATAAAAAGGAAGAAGCCTTTTGTTGCTTTGTTGATTTCAGAAAATCCTTTCACACGGTTCTTAAGGATGAGATTTGGCACAGAATGGAGGAACTTGGGGTTCCTGGGAATTTGAGAGTAGTAGTGCATAGACTATATGAAGAGGTGAAAGCCAAAATTAGAACTTCAATAGGCATTTCTGAAAGTTTTAGAAGTGATATCAAGGTTAAACAAGGTTTCCCATTGTCTCCTACCCTTTTTGGCTTATATATCGACAAGCTTGAAGAGTGGCTAAATTCTCAAGGGGGCGACGATATCCATTTGGGCAAGTTTGTTATAAGGTTTCTTTTGTACACATCTGACCTTATTCTGATTGCTAAATCTTCTCTTTGTTTGCAAAAGCACTTACTTTCCCTTGAGGCTTTTTGTAGAAGGATGGGGATGCAAGTCAGTATTAGCAAAACAAAAGTAGTAGTTCTCTCTAACAAAAGAAAACATAATCAACATAAGTTCTACTTTGAAGGAAACATTATGGAACAAGTTGCGGATTACAAGTTCCTTGGAATTGACTTCAAAAAAAATCTAACATGGGGTGGTTGTAGAAAGAAAAGAACTTTGGGGGGTTGTAAATAATTTTATGCTTTTCAAAACAGGTGTAGAGAGGCAGAGTTATGGGAGTGGAAAACCACTCTAGCTCTTTTTGGGCTTTTAGTGATTTTGGTGATTCTCTACGGTTGTGAATCGTGGGTCAACAATGCATCTAACATACAGTGGAAACAAATTGAGAAAATTTAGAAGTGTTTGATTACAAACAAATTCAAAATTAAAAGTGCAGTTCCTTATGCTATCTTGTTAAGTGAAACAGGGGTTGCTCCTATTGAAGCAATTGCTATGGTGCGAGTCATAAAGTACTTTAAAAAATGAGCAAATGGAAGAGGAAAAATGGCATAAGGTTGTGTTTAATGACATATTGTGCAAAATAAAGAAGACTTGGATGCGGCAAAATAACAAATGATTTAGTAAATGAGGTATTTGGTTGAGCATATATCCTACAAACAGTAAAGAAATAATTTTTTTTGTAATGGATAAGTTTCACAAACATACTTGGGAGAAGCAGCTAGGGAGAAAGAAAAACTACTATATTGAAGAGTTTAATCCCACTCATAACCATCAACATAAAGCATACATAGGGGAAAATATTTCTTGAAGAGCAAAAATTATTATTGCTCAACTAAGGACTAATTCTCATCAACTCCGTTGTGAAACGTGGCAATGGAAAATGCCAAAAGAAGTGTGGGAGGAAAGAGTGCATTCTTTTCTCTTTTGGAAAAGTGAAAAGAGAAAAGCATTTCATTTTAGAATGCGAGGCCTTCAAAGACATATGCAGATATTTTGACAGCTAGCTCTTGGGATAATTTATTCAACAGGGTTTGTCGAGAAGTTGGAGCATTTATTGTGAGACTTCACAGAAAAATGGTTGAATACAAGATCTAGATAGAGAAACAATCTATCCCATAAGCTATCTTTAGCCTAGTAGACTTTAAAATAATTTCTTTCTTCTTTCTTTCAAAAATTATGTGATCCATTAATCTTGCTATCTATCATTTTTTCTAATTTAATTTATAGAATTTTTTTTTACTTTAATAATAAATCACAAAAACTTCCATTCTAAAAATAATAATTTTTCATAATAACTTTTACCATTTTACATCATTCCAACCTTTATATTGCCACCCACTTTTCCATATCTTGCATTCCAAAATTTGTATTGCTCCCAACAAAATAAATATGAGACAAATACATTATAAAAAATAGTATGAAATTATTTTCTATTACTGAGATTTTGTAGTGTTCGGTGTATGTTCAATGACCCCGTGGAGGGCCGAAGAAAAGTCCTCGCCATATTAATGACATTTGACAGTATTATGTGAAATTTTAGTGACCACGTGGAGGGCTGAGTTTCTTCAAAAGTCGGTCTGGTTAGGCGCCTCTAGCAGGCTTTATGATCATGGAGGGAGTAGCAGTTTGTCATGGATGGCTCATTGTTGCGCTGTTTTCGGTAGTGTGCATTGCAGCGGCCAGGTTTTTAACTTATCAACTAGATTTAAAATCACTTTGTTTGGCAAACTAAATTACAGGTGAATGTGTTCCTATATCATTCTCCTTCAATTGTAATGATCAATCATGTTTCTTTGTTGGATCTTGTATGAGTTTTTTTTTTCCTTTTTATTCAAAACTGTATAAAAATTATTTTCTGTTCAAAATTATTGTTTAAATTATATTTTATGGGTGGTTGATTTGACGTAATCAATTTTAATTTGAATAATTTTAGTAATAGTATAATTTTTTTGACAGAAAATTTTTATTTTAATTTATAACAAAAAAATGTAATTATATTTAAAGAAGTTTTTCAATTTAATATAGAAAAATGTTACAATATTTAATAATAATAATGATTAGATATTATTTTTGGGTTTAAATCATGAGAAATTAGATCATGCAATGAGTGTTAAGTGGACTATTCAAAATCATGAGAAATATCTCTCATGAAAATGGTCATAGATGAATGACTAACTTAAAATAGTTGAATCCAAAAAATGATATCTAATATAATGCAATGTGAAACCCCTCATACTTAAATAATAATGATATTTAAAAAAACCATGTTGTATAGATAAGTTGGTTTGAGTGAGGTTTAGTCTTTCCCAAATTTTAGGTTTAAACTCATGAGAGGGATTGAGAATAAAAGCCACTTTTGATGGAATAAATTTAAACTAAGGGAAGCCCAAATCCATCTTCAACAGAAATCTCAATTTAAAAAAACAAAAAAAAGCAAAAGCAAAAAGTAATAAAAATAATAAACCCAATTTGTTATATTGTAAGTTTATTTTTATTAATAAAGTTACAAATATTCATTTGGGAAGAAATTAGTAAAATACATCACATTAAAACAAATTAAATAATAGTAATTGATAAACATAAAATTAGAAATAATCATATATCTCTATAAAATAAAATAAAAAAACTTAACTTAATAATAATTCATATTTACAACTATTATATTTAACTTTATATTTAATTTTTAGTAAACTTATAAAAATATAATACATGATTCCATCATATTAAGAAAATAATAAAACATGTCAAAGAAAAATGACAAGCCCATATAAATATAACTATATGCATTATCTTAGTTTTAACAAACTTAAAAATATGAATATGAAATGTGAAATGAAAATATATGTAAATATAAATATAAATATTATTATTAAAAAATCTTATAGATATATCTTAATTATTCTATTAAATATTGGGAGGAATTAAACTTTTTAGGTGCAAAACTTTTTTCAATTTTTATATTAAAAAAGAGATTTACATCTTAACAGATTTGAACCAATTGTTAGATTAATTAAAATAAATTTATATTGGTTTAATTTAAACTTTTGTCAAATATACTAAACTAGCAATTGCACCATATGTTGCAAAAGATGCCGTAAGGTAATAGCATAGGAAAGAGTAGCATAGAAGAAATAAGTTCTTGCAGAGAAGGAGCCATCCTGAAGGAATGAAAGGCAAATTTTGCTTACATGGAAGCAGGTCGTCGAGGTTTCAAAGATATTGATTATAAGGGTTATCAACCAGAAAATTTTGTTATAGATATTGAAATAGGCAATTGTGGATGAAAAAATATATGTAAACCAACAAAATGAAATAAGTTGTTGCAGAGAAGGAGCCATCATGAAGGAATGAAAGGAAAATTTTGCTTCCATGGAAGCAGGTCGTGGAGGTTTCAAAGATATTGATTATAAGAGTTATCAACCAGAAAATTTTGTTTTAGATATTGAAATAGGAAATTTTGGGTGAAAACATATATGTAAACCAACATAATCTGTTCACCTATATAAAAAATTTGTTATAGATATTGAAATAGGAAAGTGAGGTGAAAATCCTTTGGTGATTAATAATCCTCTGAAACAAGCATGAAATGAGCATGTAACTCAAATAAGATATTTAAGATACATTCTTGTACAGTCTATCTAGCATAGATGTAAATAAAGAGAATTTTTATTAACATAAATAGAGTTTACTCCAAGTTCATCTACATATTCGAGCGCAAATTGCATGTTTGTCAGAAATTGTATATGAAGAACAATAGTCTTGGTATACAAGAAAGTGAATGTCATTTTTCATATGGAGACATTTTTGGAAGGAGATATTGTTATTCATGTTATGGTTTATTTTCCTAACTCCAAACTTGGTTTAGTCTTTCTCCATATACACAAGAATAAAATACAAAGTAATTTCACAAATTTAAGCTATAGTTTTATATTTTATAATTACAAATCTAGTTTCCTATTAAAATATTTACACACATCTATTCATTCAAATAAATTATATTGTGAATATGTTTTATCCTATTATTTGATTACAAAATTATTGTACTCCATACTAAATAAAACAACTTTATTAATAAATAATTGAATGTCAAATTGAAATATTACTAAATCAATAACTACTATAATATATAACTAATTTTTTGATGTACAAATTATTTGTTTCATATGTCATTCAATTTCCATTACCTATTATCTTCAAACCCCATGGGGAGGTATTGAACATGGGAGCTAAATTTAGGTAAATAAGCATTGACATTGTCATATTTGACCAAAAAAAAATTATAATCCTAAAATTCTCTTACCTAATCATCTTTTTAAGTATATAATTGAGTTTCAGTTATTAAAAAAAAGGCAATATTAAGACCCTCCTAGAGTTATAAAAGGTAATTGACATGAAAAATAAAAAATATCCTCATGACAATATACAAATTTTAATCTTAATTGAATCATTAAAAAAATGAAAAGGATAATAGATTTAATAGTTATATCATTAAAAAATACCACAATCTAATTTCTACATTAATTTTTAAAAATATTATTTTATAATTATATATAATTGTAACTCTTAAATTTATTTTGAAAGAACAAATATCTAAGAAATATAGTTCAATTATTGGGCATTAGAAATTCCAAAGAGGTGAAGGTAACTGAGTTAGTATCAAGAAATATGACATCAACCCCTGGAAAAATTGCAAAATATCAATCTCAATATGGCATAAGTGTTAGTAGGGAATTATTGACAGGTGTTGTTGGAAAAAGAACTACATCAATTGGTTGATGTCAATGAAAACAATAATTTTCAAAGCATTAAGCAAAATTTTATGGAGGCATTAAAAAATTAGGATTCAATAACATAAGAATGATTAACTTGCATGTTGGGCTAATATATGTAGGAAACCATTATCAAGATAGAATTTTGTATAATGTGAGTGACACTATGAAAGAGTTTTGGTTTGGAATTTCCATGTGTCACCAAATGATAAGAATACCAGGAGACATTGTATATCTAAACGGGTGTATTCAGATCATTTCCCCTTTCAGTGACTGTTATCATTAAAGAACATTTCTTATTACATAATATGTATAACTTTTATATATACTTATAAAAAGAAATAACCTTGTTGAATCTTATGACAATGAGGACAACATAACTAGTCCATTCATACACCTACCACATACTATAAATAGGCAAAAGGGCTTTCTTGTGAAGCGATCTATGCATCTTCGTCATGAAAATAGAATCTCAACACTAAGGTTTCATCCTAAGATAAAAGGTCATCATAGTAACTTAGATGTTCCAAAACCATCAATCACTTAATTATATTTCTCTAAATATCAACAATTGGAAAACAATCACAATATGGTAACGCTTGGGGGGGAATGTGTATCCATATCATAGTATTACTTTATATACAAGAACTTATCCAAATGATATAAAAATATTTCACAAGAAATGCAACTGCTACATGAATTACTCACAATCCTTAATGATATACTCCAAGTTCTTCCACAATACTAATCAAGTGTCTAAAGGAGCCATCATCAATCAGTCACGTGACTGATATAGGTAACACCTGGGGGAAATGTGTTAGAATTGTAGATATAATAGATTATATAGAGGATATAAAAATATGTTATAAGTAATGCAATTGCTACGTCAACTACTCACCATATAGGTAATGTTTCGGGGACATGTGTTAGAACTGTATATACAATTGCTTATATAAAGGATATGAAAATATATTATAAGTAATGCAACTGCTACATGAAATACTCACAGTCCTTAATGATATAATCAAATTTCTTCTACAATACTAATCAAGTGTCTAAAGAAGTCATCATCACTTCCAAAATCACATATTTAAACATACAAGTTGTAAGAAATGAATTTGTTTCATAAATTCTAATAGAATCACGTGCTCAGATCTAAGATATAGCTCTTAAACTTTGAAGCCTCTTCTTGATTTAAAACATACTAAACTAATAAGATACAGCTAAAGAGAAATAATTTAAAAACTTCTTGGCACAATTGTTACATAATAATTTGAGGCACAACTTGTATAGAAATAAATATCAGCTTGCAACACGTCCAAATAAAAAACTGAAGTAAATCCTATCAGTTGGTTTTCAATACATTTATGTAATTAAAATAGAGCTAGGAACTTTTGAAGAATACTTCATTGAAAATTAGAAGCACCTTCATGCCTGTTTTTCCAAGCTGGCTGTGAATACCTCTCTATATCCTTATAGCATTAGATATATTTTGTGAGCTAATGTGATGTTTTTTTTTTTCACAATGATTTAAAAATTAGTTATCATACCACAATATTGAATATTTAATTGTCTGTTTTGCTTATGAACCCTTTAGAAATACCACAAGAACATTTGAATTTATACTATGATCTCCCTAACATCAGTGGGGGTTTCAAAAATTGGATAGTAAATTGAGCGGTTATTTTTAGAAATTGTTGTATAAGATGGGAAATTTGGATGTTTTCTAGACAAGATGGATGTCATAGATATCTATTTTAATTTTTTTAGTGTCTCTGGCCACCATGCATATAATATGATCCATTTCAACTAAGAACTTCAATATCTATTTTGAAATTTTTAGTGTTTCTAGCCACCATGCATCTTTTAAGATCCATTTCAATAAGAACTTCAATAAATAACTATGTGAATGATAACTTGTGACATCCCTAGCCATTTTCTTTAATTGTGGATCAAGTTACAAACTAATAACTTGTAAAATCCCTAAAAATTTTCTTTGATTATGGATGGGGTTATAAACTAGAATACACCCCCTCTTCACAAGACTCTACAATATATATTGGATGGAGGGAAATGTTATGATAAAACATGTACAAAAAACCCTTTAGGGTTGTCTCAACATACTCTATTGCTAATCACATAGTGTCAAATTTTTAAAACTATTATCTATAGTAAGGACTGAGTGGCTTTTTCTTTTGTAAGTTTTATTTGGAATTGAAAAAAAAAAATTATAAAAGCTAAAATTATGTATTGAAAAACTTTGTTAAAAATTTCAAAATAAAAAGTTCAATAAGTTTGACATCATATAATGTGAAATTAGTTTATGATTATAAAATAAAAAACATGTAATTTTTTTACACACAATTAGGTAATTAAAAAGATGTTTAAAGAAGAAATTTGATATACATTAACAAAAAAAAATATTGAAAGAGTATGTATGTAGTTACAAACTATTACAATTAAGTAATTAAAGATAAATTGATTGTTAATTAAGAAATGATAATTATGAAAATTCATCATTATTAATTTCATTTTTTATATATTAAGGAATACTACACATGAATAATAAACCAGTTGTAACATAAATAATATATAACAGAAAAAACCATATATTTTTGAAATAATAAAATAGTTGTAACAAAAATAATATAGAACAAGAAAAACTATGTTTGTTTATATGTATGAAAATTTAAATACATTTTATTAAGTAAAATTTTAATACCATGGGCTGTTTTTATAGTTTATTGTTATTTTTATTTTATTACCTAAATTCAATTTACCTTATTAAGAAGAAAAAAAAAATCCACAAAAATACGATGGGTCAACACTATGGGTTGTTTTTATAGTTTATTGTTATTTTATTTTATTACCTAAATTAAATTTAACTTGTTAAAAAGAAAAAAAAAAGAAATACTCCAGAGTTGAGATTGATCTAAGCCATATTAATTTCCCCCCATAAATAAACTATGTTCGACATGAATATCATGGGTCAATACCATGGGCCTTTTTTATAGTTTATTGTTATTTTTTTTTATTACCTAAATTAAATTTAACTTTTAAAAAATGAATACTAGAAAAATTAAAATAAATAAATAAAAATATAACAAATTTTTAATAACAACCTTTTAACTTAAAAGTCACCAAAGCCTAAATTCAATGTAAGTTATTAAAAACAAAAAAACAAAATTAACATTATAAAAAATATATATATAACTATTTACTTGTGAATCTAATGGCCTAAAACATTTCAATCGTCTAACATTTAATCCAATGACTCAGACATAGACACAGTGACAGCTAAGGGAGTTGTTTTCAAATAAAAATGCCTTACGGCATAATTAGTATGAGACATCCATCTAGTTGTCTTTCAGAAAAACCAAATAATTTTCCAACTTAGAAAAACATAGATCAACTATTACTTATCAACTCCAAGGACAAACTAGATTATTAATTCAAATATACAAACACCGCATACTGAATCAATCATAATTAAGTGTTTACCTACATAATTAGCATAATTAAGTGTTTACCTACATAATTAGCATGATACCCATCTGGTTGCCATAAGAAAAACCAACAAGTTTCGAACTCAGAACAACATAAATCAACTATTACATGTCAGCTCAATCATTGGGTCAAGCAAACTTTCTTCCCGAAAATATCATATTTCGTAGCTTTATGTCAGACAAAATTTTAACTTCTACCACGCCACGTAAGTTACTAGAAACTGCAACGGTATAGGGGCAAGCAACTCTTCTTCCATAAAAAATCTATCATATTTCCTACCATAAGCTTTCTGTGAGATCACATTTTAAGTTCGGCCGTATAAATTACTAGAAACTGCAACGGTATATATTTTATTAAAGAGCTGGCATCTACGGATGATTAAAAATGCAATAGACACCAAGCCTATGCTTAAAATAGCCATCTAAAATATGAGGAGTAACCCACGAAAAGAATAAATACGCTTCCAAAAACTTAACATTTAACATATGAAATCACAATCTGCAAAAACTTTATGGGTCTCGAGTATTTATAGTCCACAACGTGCCATTTTCAAATTCCAAGTCTGAGCTTTTAAAAGCAGCCAAATTGTTATCAACAACTTACTTTACACGAGACTTCAATACATAAACGCGATTCTCCAAGGATTTTATGTTGTCAACAGCCTAGCTATCTGGTCTTCAGTCGCTTGCGGACGAATCCGCAGACCTTGAACGGGAACCTGAAGGTGACCTGGAACGCGATTGAGAGCTTGAGTGCCGACGTCTTCTTGGGGCAACAGGAGATTGAGATTCCTTTTGAACTGATGGAGATCTAGGTCTACAAGTTTCATAAGAAAGTAGAAACAAGATATAAGCTTGGACTCAGCCGAAGGACATACAAACAACATTTTCTACTCTAAAGATGGGCAATAAACAGAACAAATAAATTGTCAACATACACTGAATCACTGTTCCCATTGCCAGCAGATACCTTCTTCCCATCTGGAGAGCGTTGTGATGAGTAAGACCTCCGAACAGGTGAACGACCACGATCACTTTCATGGGAGTCGGCTGGGGACCTGTGGTGTCTGTCTCGAGGTGAAACAGAGTAATCATGTCCTCGCCTAGGTGCTGGCGAGTATGATCTGCAAAATCACATTAAAGAACTAACATTATCAAATGAAGAAACTCTTATGAAAACCACTTTTAACATACAAAATTACAAATAACAGCATCTGTGATATTAGAAGGGTTGATCCTTACCGTGAACGGTGTCCACCTCTATAAGATGTGGAACGGTACTCAGGAGACCGTGACCTTGATCGAGAGCGAGCTACAAACATATGGGAACAAAATTACAAAATAGTAATTCTTAAATTACAACTTTAAAAAAAATGAGAAAGCCTCGAAGGAGTACTTGGCTCTCATGAAAATCCAATGACATAAAGCTCCATCAGATAAAAAGAATAAAGACTAAGTGCAGAAAGGCGGTGCTAGAAAAAAGCATATCAGTTTACATCCACCTCCTTCAGATAAAGAGAGACAAAACAGCTCCTTTTACTAGCTAGCTACTAAAATATGTGACGCTAGAACTGACTGAGAAAAGGAGTGCTGCAAGCCTTTAGAACATGACCATTTTCAAACAAATGATGAGGGAATGTTTCCATGTGTGTGCAATGTACATATACCTAGTTTAAACTAGAGAAATGGATAGCAGACAAATACAAGCATTGTCTATCCGCTATTCAAGAAAAGAAGAACTACTTTTATTGTGCTTTTCTACAAAATTTAAGATGTTCAATTCATACATCATATGTTCTATGATTTCATTTCACCTCCCAGAGTCCCAATATAGCCAAAAGCTAAACCATTGAGCACAATGTTAACAGATTAGGTTTATACGGTTAACATAGCACTGAACAATGATATAGGCAGCCACCGTTAAAAGGGACTGGTCCACTTAATCTCCCATGTTGCTTCACCTCTCTGCCAAATGTCCAGCTGCCCAAGTTACGTTCATTTTCAATGCCATATTGAAGGTAGAATAATAGCATGACAGTTAAGAAAATCACAATCATAATGGGTAATTATGAGAATTAACTGCTGCCCGCCCTTCAGCTTAATGACCAGACATTATATGATAGCTATGACAATTATGATAGTTGTGACAATTAATTGGTGTAAACCCTCCAGATTAATGATCTTTCAGCTAGACAGTTCCAAACAATTAATTCATTTGCAACTGATTTAAGGAAAGTCCACTACTGGGAAAAGTTGGGCGAATGAAGAAAAGGAACAATTAATTCATTTGCAACTGATTTAAGGAAAGTCCACCACTGGGAAAAGTTGGGCGAATGAAGAAAAGGAGCCAAAGATAACAATTGCCATGCAATTAACATTGAATGGCCCAACAAAAAACAAGCTTGTTCAGCGTCATAGACAGTGGGGATCAAATAAGTGTCGATAAAAGATGGAACCAATAGGGGAATGGAACACTGATATTAAGAATACAGTTGGACAATTTAAAGCAGAAACAAAATAAGCCTTAAGGTACCCCACTACAAATGGAAAGGACGAACCTGAGAGCAATTAAAAGAATGTGAAAAACTAACAATAAAAATAGAACTGAACACGGGCAAGGCAAAAACAAAACAAACTACCAAACTAAAAATGGAAAGGAATGAACTGGGAACAATAAAAAATGAACGCGAAGACTGATAGAAGAATATAACTGGACACAGAAAACGCAGAAACAAAATGAGGTGCCCAGCCAACATGCTACCCAACTAAAAATGGAAAGGAATGAACTGGGAACAATAAAAAATGAACGCAAAGACTAATAGTAAGAATATAACTGGCCACAGAAAACGCAGAAACAAAATGAGGTGCCCAGCCACAAATGGAATGAAGCACATCGGAACAATGAAAAAGAAATGTTGCAGATAAAAGAAAATATAGACGCAATAATTCATTTGCAACTGATTTAAGGAAAGTCCACTACTGGAAAATTTAGGGAGAATGAAGAAAAGGAGCCAAAGATAACAATTGCCATGCAATTAACATTAAAATTCATTTGCAACTGATTTAAGGAAAGTCCACTACTGGGAAATTTTGGGAGAATGAAGAAAAGGAGCCAAAGATAACAATTGCCATGCAATTAACATTGAAATTCATTTGCAACTAATTTAAGAAAGTCCACTACTGGGAAATTTTGGGAGAATGAAGAAAAGGAGCCAAAGATAACAATTGCCATGCAATTAACATTGAATGGCCCAACAAAAAACAAGCTTGTTCAGCGTCATAGACAGAAAACACAGAAACAAAATGAGGTGCCCAGCCAACAAGCTACAAAACTAAAAATGGAGAGGAATGAACTGGAAACAATAAAAAATAAACGCGAAGACTAATAGTAAGAATAACTGGACACGGAAAACGCAGAAACAAAATGAGGTGCCCAGCCACAAATGGAAAGCACATCGGAACAATGAAAAAGAAATGTTGCACATAAAAGAAAATATAGACGCAATAATTCATTTGCAACTGATTTAAGGTTTGCAACTGATTTAAGGAAAGTCCACTACTGGGAAAAGTTGGGCGAATGAAGAAAAGGAGCCAAAGATAACAATTGCCATGCAATTAACATTGAATGGCCCAACAAAAAACAAGCTTGTTCAGCGTCGATAAAAGATGGAACCAATAGGGGAATGGAACACTGACAGTAAGAATACAGTTGGATAATATAAAGCAGAAACAAAATAAGCCTTGAGGTACCCCACTACAAATGGAAAGGACGAACCTGAAAGCAATTAAAAGAATGTGAAAAACTAATAATAAAAATAGAACTGAACACGGCCAAGGCAAAAACAAAACAAGCTACCCAACTAAAAATGGAAAGGAATGAACTGGGAACAATAAAAAAGAAATGTTGCACATAAAAGAAAATATAGACGCAATAAATATGACTAAATGGATGAAAACAGTGAATGCAAACAATGGATATAAAAGTGTGACGAATAAGAATAGAAGAGATTCACAGAATTTTCCAATAGTCTATGAGACATGACAGTACATCTCAATGCTGCCAACCTTTATAAATTGAATAGTCTATGGGACATGACAGTACATCTCAATGCTGCCAACCTTTATAAATTGAATAGGTACTGAAAGGACAGCCAACATTAAAGGTGTACACATGTTGAGGGAAAGAAAAAGAAATATTCAACAAAAAACACAGCTGTGCAGAGTAATGAATGCTAGCTTAGCATATCACAGAGGATGAACATAATAGCAGAAGAAATTGCGGTTTCCAATTCACAAGTGACAACAGAAACAATGCTGAGACAACACAAACAATGTGAACAGACGGAAACAACAAGAACAGATATTGGAGTTGGTAAATATATGATCTGGGAAAGCAAATGGATTCAATGCAAAATGTCGACCATATAGACAGTAGAGGAGAATGGATTGGGATATGAGGGGAACACAACTTGACAGAAGACAAGATGCCCCATCCCATACTCAGCCATCCAGAGACAACATGGTCTATCTTAAAAATATTAAGCTATTAAAGATGAAAAGGAAAAGGCTCGAAAAGAAAACAAATATTTCTTCCCGTGTACCCCTAAATTCCAACCGGAAAAATCAAAAAAATAAAAAAAGGGGAACAGAACGCGAGAGAAAGCAATAAACACCCTCACAAATAAATCGAATTTTCTGCAGAAGATAACAATATGAAATCAGCTGACAATCTATTTTTAACAAGCACTTATCCAATTACCAGAATGAGGTGACCGACGCCGTCCATAGCCTCGGGGAGCCCTGCTGCACAAATTTATTACACATCCCCAATTGAAAAGTAAGATTACCATTACAATAAAGAACATTACTGGAGATAGAATCAAAATTAAAGGACTGCTATAGTAATTCCGACTCTATAAAGGGCATTGAAGCAAACCTGGTTCTGGTTCTCACTCTCATTTCATCAGGCTTTTTCCTATTTTCTTCAGCAAGAACAACAGTGATCTCACGCCCACCAATAAACTGGCCATCCATATGATATTGGGCCTCCGCGGCATCTTGAGGATCCATAAACTGCACAAAACCAAAACCACGAGGCTCCCTGCATGTACAGGAAACTAACAGGTATAAGGATATTTACAAAACAAAAACTGGTTTAGTTCAGAGATACAAGCAAGAGTACCCTTTCATGCATACATAACAAAGGTCTGCAAGCCACAGGTGTGCACACTAATTCGCAAAAGGCATCACTTTTGATGATTGCGATATCCCAAGTGTACTGGTCTATACATACCATGAAAATCTTAACAAGACTTCCATACAGTTAACATAAAAGCATGTAGCAATCCAAGCTTAGTTGCTGACCTTGCTTCTACAGTCATTATGATCGCCACTTCAATACATGAATGAAACTTCAAATTCTTCACTTGACTTGAAAATGCATGAAGTTTGAACTATTGAGGCACAACTTTGCTCCAATTTCTATCTTCTTAGTATACACCACTTCAGTTGTCCGACGATCTATCTTCGACAAACAATTACTTAATTTTGAGATGAATTATCTTAAGTCTTCAAACATCAGGCATTTCTTCCCTTGTGAGGGAAATTATCTTAAGTCTTCAAACATCAGGCACTTCTTCCCTTGTGAGGTGAATTATCTTAAAAGTCTTCAAACATCAGGCACTTCTTCTCTTGAAGATCAACTCTACACTCTTGAAGAAACCAACATGTTAGGCAACAGTGTTTTTTTCCTCTCTTAATGAGAGCTTGGGGCCCATTGGTAACTTCAGATGTCAACACCCCTGAGTGCAACTTCAAAAAAAAAATCACTTGCTATTAAAGGCAGATCTAACAAATAAATGAGAAGAATCCCTCTTCTAAGGACACTCATTCAGATTCCAAATTATGCCTGAAAAAAAAAAAAAATTCCTCCATGCTACTAATGGAGAAAATTTACATAACTCCGATGAAAAAGACTAAAAATACCAGCTTTAGGCTTCCAGTAGACACCCGCGAAAGGGGAAAAAGAAAGAAAACCAGAAAAACAATATGAATTATGAGATCCAAACACCACGAAAAGCATAAGGATCAAAAAGAAACAAGGCTTATCGTTAGAACTTTGCAATCAAATAAATTTAATAATTTAATTCCTCAAGTCATATAGAAAGTGAATTAACATTAATCCAATGATAAAATTCTTAATCACCACAAAAAACTCTCTGTGTGAAATCTCACCCTGTATAGTAGTCCTTTGGCAAATATACATCTTTTAATGGTCCAAAGCGCTCAAAAGGACTGCGAAGTTCATCAGGCCTGCAACGAAAAGCATAATAAGGCAAAGCCACCAAAAAAAGATAGTCAAAAGCTTAACCCACAAAGAACAAAATCTCTTAGGAAACCAAATTAATAAATCAATGTAACATTTCCTTAACTTTAATATAGAGGAATCACATACGCATGACAAACAGAGTTGTGAGAAACCATTCAATCTGTAACAATTAAAAAATATAGTGAAGTAACAAATTTCCAGTAGATACAAATAGGCAATACAGAAATAAACCAACCAAACCAGTGAACATACATCAGCACAAACACAGAATTATGAACAGTTAATACTTGATGCTTATTAAATGGAGACAAGTAGAAATAATTCAAAAAAACTTGATCACTAGTAAATCAACAGTCCCATATGAGATTTCTAACTTATTTAAAAAGGGAAAAAAGTGGATGGCACAGATGAACACCATTGGCCCAAGTTGATTGTGGCAGAAGAGGTAAAGCGTAGGAAGAAAACTTGGAGGAAGCAAAATGACAAGTGGATGGGAAAATGGGGAATCAATTGACAGGACTGTCCTAATTCTAAAGGAGAAATTAAAAAAGTTCTGAAGGAGAAATTAAAAAATTGGGTGGGTGAAAAATTCAGGACTGTCCTAATTCTAAAGGATAAATTAAAAAATTTCTGAAGGAGAAATTAAAAAATTGGGTGGGTGAAAAATTCAGGACTGCCATGTGGGAAAAACAGGTGGGCCATAAAAAAATGATATATGTCAATAATAACCCTACATGGTAGCATGATGAAAATAAGACCTATGAGTGCCGCAATAAAGGGAAAGACTAAATTTTTTAATAGCCCAACTAAGGACCAGATCCCATCATCTTAGATGTGAACAGGTAGATGGGCAGCTCCCAAGAAAGAATGGGAAGAAAGAACTTGTGTTTTTAGTGGGGAAGGAAGGAGCGGTTAAAACAGAATGGCACTTTTGAAACCAAATGGCACTTCATCACGGAATGTCCTGCCTATAAGAGCACTTCATCACGGAATGTCCTGCCTATAAGGACATTCATAGTCAGTTCAAAAGCAGCCTGAAAGTGGACAGCCTATGTGAGCTATTTGTGAAAAGAAGGCTTTACAATACAGCAAACTTTTGATAATTATCCATGCCAAGAGGGCTGCTATAGAAAAATACTTTTATGTTATGTTTTGTTGGTTGGATATCTAGGTCCCTTAGAAGGGACGTCATTAAAATTCTTCAATTCAATTCAAAATAAAATATACACATCGAAATATATAATATGTGAAGGCAAAATCAGAAAATCATATTAATTAAAAGGCTACCTGCAATCTCGGGGAATATTACGAACCAAGAGACTTGTGTTGGGCTCCCTTCGTCCACCATATCCTCCATATCGGCCTCTGGGAGGACTCCTTACTCTTACACCATATCCCCTCCTCGGGGGAGGACTCGGGCTGTGTCTCCTCATCGGGCTGTATCTCCTCATTTTGAATCTGCGTGCAATGTAACAAGGTTGAAGTTTTATAATCCCTCAAGAGATAACAAATTAAAAGGGTTGGTTAAAAGCCATAGCAATGAAAATAAAAAGGTGAGTCCAGTGCTCATTCAAAAGGAAAAGCTCGATGTCAATATACGTAAGTATATAAAAAATCAGGAAAACAATGAATATACCATTAACGGTTTAAACCCTTCCGATTCTTTTTTCTATAACGGCTTTAGCAATTCTATCTTCCGGTTATGAACCCACACGAACCCCAAACGAACTAAAATAATGCTACTTTTGGACAAATTTAATCTCAGTGGATTGCCGACAACGAGGGCACAAATTCTGAGTTCAAGCATGGTGAGCTCAGAAATATTTTGCGGTTACAAAACATTAGAACTGTCCATAAAAGCAATTTCGAGCTGCATAATGTGGATTCCAATTTCAAACTTCAAACCATTCTTTTTTTTAAGTGGGCAAAGCTAAAAGACGTTAATTAGGTTCTATTTTCCTAAATCATTTCATAGCAGCTCTGCTGCTTGCTTCTGCTCCATGGACTAATAAAGGAAATAGCCACCCCATTATGATTAAAATAACATAATCTTCTATATGATTTATTTGTTTTATCCAGAAAACTTTTTACATCCAGTCATCCACAAAGCAATTTACTCTATCTTTCTATGTAATCCACTTGTCTTTACAAAGACAATCTCTCTGAGATCTTTTGTTTATACAATTTGCCAAAATAATCATACGCCCACCCATGCATAAAATAGTCTTTCATTTCTAAATTCTTTTGATATTTTTAATAAACCTGAAATCATGCAATTTTCAAATGATTCCCTGCCAATCAGGGAATTAAGCATGGCATGAACATAAAAGTATTGATTACTTGTCCTCCGAAATCACTAATATTAACTTAATTCACACTAAAACGCCTAGGGTTTGAAAATTTACCCGCTGACACTTATCTCTACAGTGGGAGGAACTGTGCAGTGTACTTTAAATCAAATATTGATGAATGCAACATGTCAATCAGAAAATGCACACCAATAAAATAAAGACATTTCTCATTCTCCGGAATTCAGGAACTTAAACACCAACCGAAAGAAATAGAGGCAAAAGAAAGGTTCCTCAAACTTCCAAATTTTGATGTACACTTCTCACATGACTAGATGTAAACCCTAATTACAAAAACTCTTTTAACTTCAAATACTACTTCTGATGTTATTTGGGCGTAAGCCCTAATTATAAAAACCCTTAAAACCAAATTTGCTCTGAGCAATCCAAAGCCAATCACCTAAACGCCAAAACCTGTACCTAGTCTTCACTAAAAGGGACTAAAGAACCAAAACGGGCAACCCACAGTACTCAAAACAACCATAAAGTATAAAATCCTCTTAAAGTATACAGGCTCAGATAACAACACCATTCAGTCCAGAAAAAGGACATCCCAGATTAAAAAAAAGGCATAGACAACTATTGATTACACCACACGAGCTTGCAGCATTCCGCATTCACGGCGGGAAGGAAAAAAGAAACGAAACAGCATGGATTGCTCACCGATTTGATCGAGAAACCCGTCAAAATAACTTGTTTTTCACAGATTTGAGAGGGTCGGACTGAGACTCCGGCAACCGATAGCGCAATATTTTAGGGTGAGAAAAATCAAAACCTATAAACTAGCAATGACGCCCCGCCTCTTCCACAGCAATGAAATTAAACGAGTAATGACGCCGAATCGTCTTTCGAACGGGCTTTTATATAACTCCGGGTCGTTAATGCTGGTTACAACCTTTGATTAACAAACTTAAGGCCTTGGTTAGTTTTTTTTGTTTTTATAATTTCAAAGTGGTGTTTATTTCCACGGAATAACAATGGCGGGCCCACCTGAAGGGCCACACACAGCTGGCATAAACTACTAGGCTTAATCTTCCTGTATCCCATGAAAATTGAACCCACAAGGCCAAAGAACTTCAACCAACGGGCCACCCATTAGGCTTATTAGGTTAAATACACATTTATTCATCCAAAATTCTCCATGGATTTGGAACTATCTAATCATCTTGACCAATGGCTTATCCATTCATTCAAGTCATGCACATAACCATCCATCCAAGAATTGAAGTAACACTTATTTTTCCCTCTTGTATAATATTATTATTCACGAGGTGTAAATTAGTTTGTGTGGGAATGAGTAGGTTATGAGAAAATATACAATAGAAAGAATTAAGAGTAGGAGTTATTATGAAGAAATAAATTATCTTTAAAAAGTTTTAGGGACAAGTTTTACATAATTTTAAGGGAAAAAAAATTGACAAAAAAATTAAGATAAGTTTAATTTCTAAAAAATATTAAAATTAAGTTTTACACAATTTATTGATGATCAATGACTAAGTCTCACATTATTATACCAAGGGTAAAAAGTTTTTTATTTGTTTGTGTAAGCCTTGGCAGATTCTTTCTATTTCATTTTCTAAAACAAGTAGGTGATACATGTTACTTATCCACAGTTAGATAGCCTAAACCTCCCATTTGGAAATCAGGTCCGTTGGTCATCTGACAGCGTTATAAGCCAACCAAATTTGAAAAGTTTAAGAGTATCTTGCAAGGCTAAATAAACCTAAGTGTCTTTGAGTCTCCTATAAGCATAATATCTATAACAAAAAACCAAAAACGTTCTATTGTTCATGTCTACATAAAAACAAAAAGACCATCCAGCCCATGTTGTGGAACCTGTTAATCATGAGAAGATTCAATTGGTGTCGGATCCCTGGCACTCGATCTCAGGAATTCGGTTTGTAAGAGGCAAAGAAAATGCTTCTTGATGCGGTTGAGGCACGCATTTTATTGTTTTATCTGTTGGTGAATAGATGAAATTCACTGTGAATTTCTCGAATTTCCACAGCTTGTCCTGAACTTCCTAAAAAAAGTATTTGCCACAGTTTTCGCCGGGAGATTTTTCATCATCCAAAACATAAATAGAGACTATTGGAATTGGGTTTAGCAACCTCTAGTATGACCCAGATCTGGAATGAGATCCTCCCACTCCTCAAACTGCATATTGTTTGCTTCCAGTTGTTGTGTGGACGGACGCGAGGGTGAGTATTTGTTTTGTAGTTCCACATAGCGTCCAAAATTAAAGCCCTAATGTTTCTTCTCCCTCAACTTTTGGAACGTTGAGTCTGGGTTTGTCCCCCACCCCTACCCCAACCTTGGCCCAACCTGTGGTCGTGGTCATGGCCTCCCCCTACCTCTTCTTCCTGATTCACAGCTCATCATGCCATTTGATAGCAATACTGCTCTCCAGGTGGGGAATGACAATTTTTTACAAAACCAAGGGCCACCACCTCCAACGATCTTGTCCAGGCAGCAAACCAATGCGTTGGAAGTCGTCCCCATGGATGGTGTTCCTTGATTAAATCAATACTTGTGCTTGTAAATGCTAGGCCAACACATTCAATCGAGCAGAGTACATTAGACCAACAAGACCCAAATTTCCACACCACAAGACAAGGGTCATTTTTGCATCACAGGCACTACCATTACAGAGACAGACAGCAAGACAAGAGCCCATGTATCCCCGATCAGACCCGCCCCATCTGCATCCATACAAAGAATTCAACTGGATGTAAGAATAAAGAATGGGAACCCCCGAACAATGGATAGACATCATGACAAGGACCAATAACCCAAATTGCATAAATCTTAGTTTTGTAGCATCGGATGTGTTCTAGCCACGAAAATTTGTGAGAGGATAAAATACACGAGATCTCCAAAACCCATAAATCATTTTTGGAAATTCCACTTAGAAGATTCTCAATTATATTATTAAACAATTTCTAAATATTTCTTAAGTCTAAACTTAGGGAATATGGTTAATTAATCAATATTAATTAAGATAAGGTGAGAATCATCTAGAAACTCACACGAATTGACAGGGAATTAATATGGGCCATCGACTATGTTTTAATATTGGTCGTTGGTGCTCCAATAGAAGATCATAAGAAGAAGTCGATGGGTAGATGGAGAATACACCAGTGCAGATACTAAGTTGTCGAGGCAGTGCAATTTTCTCAGTAGCAAAAGCTCAGCAGAGAATATAGAGTCAGAGGCTAAGTAGCTGGTGGAAGAGGAGGGCAACAACATTCTGGGAGGAAGGCTTCCATTCCCTGGAAGAGGCAAATGAAGGAAGGTTGAAATTTTCATGGGGCTAGCGTAAGCTCTGCGCAGAGGGTGACGCAAGTGGTTCAGCGTAGAGGCTAGGGAGGTGAATTCGATGGCATAAATTAGTTGTGGGATGAGAGAAAATTCTCATAATAATTTTGCCAGTATTTTCTTCAGATTAGATTACCATTTGGGAATCTAAATTATTGTACCCAGAACTGCTGCTGAAAAATAATAATAAAACCCTCATATGTTGCACTGGTTTCCTACATTGGGATTTTCCTTGGACAATTGTCCAAAAATAATTGTGTCAAAATTCTTGTGTGTGTGCTATAATTTCTCAGTTTTAAGTATTTTATTTTCCGCAATAGTTTTATGGTGAAAATTGCAGTTGTGATTTTATTCGTTATTTGTCGTAGCAAATAAACTACATAATTAAATTTACAGTTAGAAGAATAATTTCCAGTTGTTGCAATAGATAAAAATTTCATATGGTATCAGAGAACAATTGATCATTCGGAGAGCTCAAAGGTGAAGAAGAAGGAATTTTGTTGCTCAATGTGGCTAGTAGGCCGAAATTCCCAAGGGCAGCACAATCATTCTGCCAGACGGCCGAGTTGCTTGAGGAAATTCGATTTTTTTGAGAGGCAAAATTTTTTTTGAGTTTTCCAGATCGAGTGATTCCAGAGGCAGAGGAAGCAACTCAGATTTTTCGTTGGCCATACCTCTAGCTAGACGCATAAGGTTTTTGCAGCAGTTACTACAACAAATCCAACACCGAGTGAAAGAGGATTAGCGCACTGTAAATTCTCTAACATAACCATGGATAGAATTGACATTCAAGAGGCTTCAAATTTGTCTTCCAGGTTGGAGGATGAATTTGCTTTCTTATTAGGATCACCTTCACAGGGTGTCTGGTATATAGGCAGTGGAGCATCAACTCACGTGACAGGGGTTAGAGAATATTTCTCTAGCTACAAGGAGGAGCATATGGACTTCCATATTACAATGGGAAACATGAAAAAATGTACTTTAGTGGGGAGATGTACCATAGATTTTCGAAGGGAGTCAGTAGAAAGCACCAATGCTACATATGTTTTGCATGTGTCGGGATTGGGTATGAACCTAATTTCATTATATTAGTTACAAGATAAGGGGTATGATATTCACTTCATAGGGAAGAAATTGTATGTCAAACACCTAAGCTGGAAGAAGGTAATACAGACTGGAGTTCGAAGTAACATATTGTACCTTTTACAGCTTGACTCTCCATTAACACGAATAGGCAGCAACAGTATCAGTGGGAAGGATCTGAATGAGTTATTACATAGGAGAATAAGACATATACACCATAAAGCACTCAGGATGCAGAACTTGGCACGGAACATGATGACGTGTGAGGAGGATGTGTACTTGGAAAGTATGCTAAGGCGGAATTTCCAAGAAGTGACAGCAAAACTGATGGCATGCTAGGACTCATACATTTAGATATTTACGGCCCAATGTCCACTAGAGCTCTTAGCGGTGCCAAATATTTCGTCACTTTTATTGATGACCATTCCAGGAAAACCTGGATCTACTTCTTGAAGAACAAAGATGATGTCTTTGATCACTTCATAGAGTTTAAAGGTCTCGTGGAGAATGCGACAAGGAAGAATATCAAGGTGCTCCACTCACATAATGATGAAGAATATATAAATAAATACTTCACAGATTTTTGTGCGAAGGAAGGCATCAAGATAGAATGGACAACTCCATCTAATCCACAACATAATGGGGTAGCAGAGCAAAAAAATAGAACAATTGTTGGAGTTGTAAAGACCATGTTATATGACCACGATTTACCCATATTTCTATGGGCAGAGGCATGTAACGCGACAATATATATTCAAAATGGGACTCCTCGTATAACATTGGGGAAGAAGACACCAAAAGGACTCTTCACAAGGAAGAGGCTATAAGTTAGTCACTTCAGAATTTTTGGTAGTGTTGCTTATTGCCATGTTCCAGATGAAAAACATACCAAACTAGATCGAACTGAAAAGAAGGGGTTCTTCGTTGGGTATAGTGAAACCTCAAAGACATACAGGATCTACATTCCTAGCAATAGGAAGATTGTAGTGACGCAAGACGTGAAGTTCATGGAGGACCAAGCTTTCAAGGGATCTCGTGATATGTCTGCAGGTGATCATAATCAGTCAACAAAAGCTCCTTTGGTCCAACAACAGGGATAGCTAATGGGACATGCAGGAGGATAGTCACAAGGATTGAGTGTTGTGACCAGTACCAGTATTTCCTCAGGTGTAGGAAATCCAGGGTATTCTCAACAAGTAGAGCAACAAAGTCAAGATGAGGAGGAGTTGATTAAACCTCCCACGACAAGTGCTCGATCCAGTTTTGTAGCAATAGATGTGTTCTATCCATGAAATTTTGTGGAGAGGCTAGAATATATGATATCTCCAAAACCCATAAATCATTTCTGGAAATTATGCCTAGAAGTGTCTCAATTAGATTATTAACCAATTTTTAAATATTTTTTTTAAGTCTAAACTTAGGGAATATGGTTAATTAATTAGTATTAATTGAGATAAGGTGAGAATCATCTAGAAACTCACATGGATCAACAGGGAATCAATCTAGGCAATCAATTATGTTTTAATCTTGGTTTTTGGTGCTTCAACAGAAGATTCTAAGAAGTCGATGGGTAGATGGCGAATACATCAGTGCATATACTCAATTGCCCAGGCAGTTCAATTTTTTTAGTAGCAGGAACTTAGAAGAGAAGATAGAGCCAAAGGGTGAGTAGCAGTTGGAAGAGGAGGGCAACAACATTCTAGGAGGAAGGTTTCCAATCCGTGGAAGTGGCAAACGAAGGAAGGCCGAAATTCTCATAGGGCCAACATAAGCTCTGCTCAGAGGTTAGGGAGGTGATTTCGGTGGCAGAAATTAGTTGTGAGGTGAGAGAAAATTCTCATAATAATTTTGCCAGTATTTTCTTCATATTAGATTGCCAGTTGGGCATCTAAATTATTGTATTCAGAATTGTTGTTGAAGAATAATAATAAAACCCATATTTGTTGCACCAAATTTCCCACGTTGGGTTTTTCCGAGGACAATTGTCTAAAAATAATTGTGTCAAAATTCTTGTGTGTGTGCTATAATTTCTCAGTTTTCAGTATTTTATTTTCTGCAATAGTTTTATGGTGAAAATTGTAGTTGTGATTTTATTCATTATTTGTCATAGCAAATAAATTGCATAATTAAATTTACAATTAGAAGAAAATTTATAGTTGTTGTAATAGATAAAAACTTCACAATGCAAACCCATGAAGGCAGACAACTGAAGAATATAAAAAAAAAAAACAAAACAAAAAAAAACTAAAAAACTAAACTTACTTTCTAAATAATGGCCATATGTTTCCATACAAGCCAACAAAGGTGCCCATCTCAATTCTCCATATGCCAAACAAAAAATGCACACCATAAATGTCCCTACAAAGGTCAGGGATACACCAATAGAAAACAAGAAGCAAAGCACTCATAGCAAAAGTGTGTAACATACCTACTATTGTCACTGCCCAAAGGTTGGGGATTGCTAACACCAGTTGGGGTCCAAGCCAAGGAAACCTCCTTTGTTACCTTTTGGTTGGATCTGCTTTGTCTAGTGTTGTCTATGGTGCCATTGTTATGACGGACAAACTTAACAAGGTCGACACCCAACTGCTTTCCTACAAAATGTTTCAAATATCAAGCCTTGCTCGCATTAAATCGTCGTGCAGTCTCACTCCTCGGGTGGCATGCATGGAGATCTTCGGCCTGCCACCTGTCGATCCTCCTCATAATTACTCTGACCATGGCATTGGTCCTATCACATCCACTCGTCTTGCTCTCACCCCGATCGAGGAGAGGGGAAAAAGTTTTAAAGATAAAATTGTATACATTTTATTGGCAATTGATGATATAGGCACAATCCCAATGAGGACAAATAAAAGTTTCAAGATCAAGTTTCAAACTCTTTAAATGTTAAAAAGAAGTTGAGTTATTCCTTCACTCGACTTGTAAAATGTAAAAAGTGTAGGACTCGTCATTCATCATGGTAATCATGCTTCATGGAAAATTAGGAGGTTCTTTTTCGTAACTAGATCATCTAGCCTGGATCTACTGTTTAGCTTGCTCGAATATCTCTGCATAGTTGTGAAATCAGATCTGAATATTTTCTTAATATTGTTTTTTAAAGGACTAAAAAAACGTCTGCATTAAATACCCGAGTCTTGCATAATCCTAGTGATGAGAAAAGAAGTTTCAAAATCAAGATTCACACAATTTACATTGATAAGATAAAAATCCTAATTAGGGAAATAAAATCAAGATCAAGTTTCACACAATTTATTGCTAATCAATCATTGAGTCCTTTTATTTTTGTGACTTTTTCACTGAAATCACGCTATACAATTTTTAGTGAGATAACTATGCCTCATTATATACAATTCTTGGTGAGATCACTATTCCTCATTATTTGAAATGCATTTTTAAATGTAGAAAATAATGAAAAAAAATTAAGGCATTCAATATGTACATATTTATCAACTCAAATATACTAATTTTTAATGTAGAAACACATGAAAAATCCGTGAGAACATTCAATGTATACAAATTTAATAACTCAAACCTACCATTTTGTAATGTAAAAATTAATAAAAAAAACTCATAGGTCATTCATGTATACAAATTTAACTAATCAAATCTGTCATTTCAAATTAGCTTTTCTTAATCATTTTTATATAAAAATTATTTTAAAAATTATAAAATGAACTTTACTTTACATCAACATATTTTGTTATTAAGATTTAATTTCCTATAGACATATTTTTATTAACTAAAATATTAAAAAATCTTAAACACTAAATGACCCTTTAGAATTAACAATTTTAGAACTAGCAATTGCACCACATGTTACAGAGGAAACACCATAAGGTTGTGGTAACTGAAAGAATAAGATATAAGAAAGAAGAGGTAGTAGGAACTTTCTCGGCTCCAACTGATCCTCCAGAATAAGGGGTGGAGAATTATGTTTACTGGACCTCAAATCAAAATATCCATATTAGGTAATTGATGTGGAACAACTTCTTTGTTATTAATTGCATGTAAGATGTGTTTTTTCATAATGGATGAGACATTTTGGCCAAAGTACTCAAGATCTCTATATGACAAAATCTGCATGTTTATTTATTTA
This sequence comes from Pinus albicaulis, assembly GCA_034641835.2. Taxonomy (NCBI): domain Eukaryota; kingdom Viridiplantae; phylum Streptophyta; class Pinopsida; order Pinales; family Pinaceae; genus Pinus; species Pinus albicaulis. The sequence continues at coordinate 292,229,110 of CM076581.1, forward strand.
TTTTCTGCATGAAGGATGCACTTGTTTTTTATGACCAAGTTGGGCAAACTTCACCCTTCCACGAAATTATTTGCTTCTATCACATTCGCAATGTTGAATTCCTCTGATACTACTCCTAGAACTCTGACTCTACTCTACAGCTATAATTATTTAATGGAATAAAAACTTATCACTATGACATGTTGTACTTCACAAGAGACCACTAAGAAGCTTAAGTATGGTAAATCCACCTTCACCTGTCATTTGAAGATAGAGCATAGAGTTATCTTAATCATCAATTTTATGGATAAGAGACATTTGGTCCCTTTTTAACCCTTGGGGATGATTAATTAATCTCAGTTCAAATAATTTATATTAATAAATTATCTACAATCATATTTCCATAATTCCTCTTTGAACGACCAATATTCCACATCTTTGGAACTTTTCACCTAAGTCGGAATAACAAACACCATGAAGTCCCAAAAGTAAGAAGAAAAAATCAGCTCATAATCAGGGAATCTACTGACTTCTTTAAGGATCATAATTCAAGACTTTAGTGCCTTTTAAAGATCATTTATTTTCCCATCAAATAAAAAGCAACAATCAAATATTGCAGTGACAAGAATGGGAACAAATTTTAAATGTAATAACTCCCTTCCCTAGTGATAGTACATTTTTGTTTTGAAATGAAATTATTTTCCTGATCTTTTAAATAATAGATTCCTCCCCAAGTGACCCTTTAGAGATACCTTTTTTTCAACTGATTGCAATAGGTAAGTGTCTTTTGTCTAGTATTTTCTGAGTCATTGAATTTAAGGGCAAAGGTAAAGAGACTACTAGACAAAAAATAGCAGAGTGACTAAATGTCAAATGAAAATAACATTGATGAATCTCTTCTGATATTCTCATGTGGGCCTTCTTCAATTGACGAGGTAGTAGGAACTTTCTCCTCCGGAATAAGCGATGGAGAATTATGTTGAGTGAACTACTACTCATGTAACTTTGACTCCTCCTTACAATTGAAATGTTTCTCTTCCCATAACTCTATCTTGGGTTATAATTCTAGCTTTCTCTTGTTTATGAATAAATTGTCTCTATATCACTATTGTTTGTCTCTTTTTGAGTGCTTGCTTGATTCAATGAGATAATGTAGCTCATCTAGATTCCAAAATACTTGAATAACCCATTCTCTGAAGAGTCCTCCTCTGTTTTTAATCCTGTTATTTGGTCCTCCATAACCTTATCAACGTCGTTTCCTTCTAAAGAATCATACATTCTTGATGAGCATCAATTGTCTTGCTTTTCTTCTTCCATATATTTCAGATATAAATGAATGGAACATGAGATAAACTTCGTAACATTTTCCAAATTCCAAGATTTTTCATTGCACTTCTCGTGTGTATCAAGGAAAACGGATTCCATACATTCAACGTTATGTCTTTTTAGGGCTTCTTGTAAGGTTGGAAGCTTCTCTTCACCATGTCTCCTTTTTTCTGTATTCTTGACTTTGATACAAACAATTGTTACCAACCCCTTTAAAGGTAAATTTAGTGTTATTTAAGAAATGAGAATTATGAACAATCATCATTATTGCTCAAGATAAATCATGTCCGCTCAAATAATTTGGAAATTAAAAAAAGATCACATATTTTAAAAAAAATCATTATTAATTTAAATTTTTATATATTAAGAAATAATACTCATGAATTATAAACCAATTGTAACATAAATAATATATAACAAAAAAAACCATGTATTTTTGGAATAATAAAATAGTTGTAACAAAAATAATACAGAAAAAGAAAAACTATGTATATTTTGATGTATGAAAATTTAGATACATTTTATTAAGTAAAATTTTAAAAGAATAATGGTTATAAACATTTAAAAATAATTTTATTAAATAATTAGTTTAGATCCAGAGTTAAGATTGATTTAGACCATCTTAGTTCCCCCTATAAAGAAACTACATTCCACATGAATACCACAGGTCAATACCATGGGCTGTATTTATAGTTTATCATTATTTATTTTATTATTGTATTTTGACATAGGTAAAATGTTCATTACATTATGTCAATCTTTTTATATTGTTTTTTATCTGGTGTGGTATGGGGAAACACACTTTAGGAGGAAACAGGAGACCTGGTTATGAAATCGTAGAGAGAAGAGGAGATGGGATGATGGTGGAAACCCTAGGGGCCTGCAGGTTTTTGGTTGTATCCTCTGTCAACACGGGTATTCACAGGCAATGTGACAGGCCTTCAGTACTGTCAGATCTCGGCACACACCTGGAGCTCTCTCGTTTGGCCACGAGATGCACGGTCTGGAGAGGGAAGGTCGTTTCAATCTAACTGTGCTCGCAATGGAGGTTAGCGGTAATCACCTTTTTTTTCTTTCAATACGATGTTTGGTGGTTAGGGTTTTAGAATAGGTGCGAACTTTCTGCTTCCGTGGTGTTGGGTTAAGGAGACAACCTGGCGACAACAATGGAGTTTGATAGCAAGTACGTGGATGTTGAACCTGCGCCTGAAGATTTGATTACCTGTTGGGGGCATGAGGTATCTGAAAAAAACTTGGATCACTTCTTCCCGAAAGTTGCAAAGAACCCACAAAGTTTGAGTGAGGTAGGAGGCACGCATGGGGTTTTGAATGGAGCATCACTATTGGAAGAGACTTTGCATAGTACCTTAAGCGGGAGGTGGAGGGTTGGGGTTTCCACAGCACATGCCCAGCCGCAAATCCCTCTGGTTGGAGATGGTGGGGGCTTGCAGCATCGCGACTTCCTCCCCACACCTTTCACGTCGGAACCAGGTATTACATACTTTCCTTCCTTTATAGGAGGTTTAGAAGATATCGTAGTTAGTCACAATTTGCAGGGTTGGGCAGGCCAAAAAACCCTAGGGGAAGTAAGGCCGTAAGGTCTAGATCTCACTGGAGGAAGGGCTAAGGTTGAAACCTCCTGGTATCAAAAGCCACCCCCAAATCAAGGCTTGAATATCACAAATCTCCCTTTCTTTCTAGAAAATAAAGCGGTCATCTTGATCCCTGTGTCGGGAGAAGGTCAGCCTTGTCCGGTTCAGGCCGAGATACAAAACCTTAGTCAATCTAGGGTTTTGTCAAATGAAGTTGTAGAAGGAGAGCTACAAACATTGTTGGAAGGAGTCCAGGATATAGGCCAGAGCCAGGATTGCGGGCCTGCACTAGGACAAGATTTTGCAAAGGGCCCGGAAAGGGGGGTTTCTAGAGAAGCTGCAGCAGGGCGACCTAGGTCGCCTGTGGTAGAAGTCACAGATGCACCCATTAGATAGGTGGAAGGCAAGGAATAAAGGAGAAAGGCGTCTGTGGGAGCAAAAAAAAAAAAAGAGCAAGGTGATCAGAAGAAAAGAGGAACGCCCTAGCTGTGTTCTTGGAGTGGACATACGCATAGACAAAGTTATGGAGGCCACTGAGACCATTCTGGTTGGCAGAGTCCGGAGAAGGAAGTATTCAACGGATTATATAATGGAGTGGTCTTCGACGGAATGGAAAGAAGCCCCTAGGAGCCCTATTGAAATCAAAATTTTGGACAAGGGATGGTTTAGTATCAGATTTGAGCAGAAATATCACTTGGACTGGGTATTAGAAAGGAACTGGTGCTTTGGGAGATACCAATCCTGTTTAGAAGATGGACTCCTCTGTTTGATGCACAAAAGGAAAAAATGGCAGAATCCCTGGTGTGGGTAAAATTGCCAGGGCTACCAATGCCTTTCTGGACTGAATCCGTTTTTCACTCCATTGGTAACACGCTTGGTAAATATCTTAATGTCGATAGATCTTTTGAGCAATCCAGAGACCTAAGTGTGGCGAGAATTCTTGTTAGTATCAACCCTAGGGAAGGGATAGCTGATGCTATGACCTTGAAGTACAGGGATTTGGAGTTCCTACAGACTTTGGATTATGCACACCTCCCTTTTTGATGCCACAAATGTCATAAATATGGCCACCTAGCCAAGGATTGCCTTCCTAGGCATCAGAGAAGAAGAAGGCTGAAAAAATTTGTCAAGAAAAATGCAGCCTCAATCAAAGTTGAGGAAAAGAAAGATCCGGAGGAGGTCTTGATAGAAGAAGTTGCAGGTTTGGAAGCTGATAAGAAGGCCTCTCTGTCTTCAGGTCCCAATCTCTCCTCGCTCAATCTGTCTGAACCAGACCCTGCTCTGGAGCCCTCCCAAGTACCCCAATCAGAGCCAGGGACAGTTGGTGTGACTCAGACAGGTATGCCTTTTATTCCTCCTCCTTCCTTTTGCACATCTTTTTGTTCTTCTATTTCGAGTTTATCTGAGCCCGGTCCCTCCAAGATGATCCCTTATGAATCTCAAAGTTTTCTTGGTTCCCATCTAGCTGCTGACAGTATTATCATTTCTGTGACTCCTCCCCCTGGGTCCCCACCCTTAATCTCTATGGGAGAGTGCGATCTGGTTCCTCCACCCTCTGGTCTTCCTGAGGCACCCCATTATAATCTTAGACCTCTAGCCATCCGTACATGTAAATGGATTGTTGTAGGGGGTTTATCATCTGATCCCATACGTTTTGGTCCAAGGAAGTTGAGGGGTAGGAAGTCAGAATTATCAAAGGCTCAGTTGAAAGCTAAGATTGATATTACAGATGGGAAGCAAAGGTCTTTGTCTGGGGTGCTTAGAGCAGCGTTGCCACCCAACCCGAGTTTGAGATGGTCTTTTTATCATACAATTGTAGGGGTTTAACTAGTCATCCTAAAAAACTAGTGCTCAGAGAGCTAGTGAATTCTCATCTTTCGGACGTTTTATTGCTTCAAGAAACCTTGGGACAGGGAGAAGATGTTAAAGGAATCCTCTCTAAGATGTTCCCTGATTGGGTGTTCCAAGCCTTAGATGCAAATGGTAGATCTGGGGGCTTGGCAACGGGGTACAAATCAGGGAAACTTAAAGAGATATCCTCATGGGGTTCTGAGAACACTTTGGCGGTGGAACTGTACTCAAACGAACTTTGTCTCCCGATTCTTCTCCTCGATGTTTATGGCCCCTGCATCAACAGATAAAAGTTCTAGGACCCTTTCTTTATGAAATACTGTCTGAGACATCCAAACCTCATTGTGGGTGGGGACTTAAATTTCTCTTTAGGTGCCTCGGAGTTGTGGGGACCTTCAGCAAGAGCAGATCACCTCATTGAGTATTTCACAAAAAAATTGGCAACCTCTCGGCTGGTGGATGCTACCTTAATCAAACCTAGACCAACCTGGAGGAATAGAAGAATGGGGGAAGCTTGGGTGGCTAAAAAGTTGGATCATTTTCTCCTGGGTGAAGATCTGGTGGAAAGAATCCTAGTTTTCAGGCATTGGGTAGGGGAAGGGGGGTTGTCGAATCACCTTCCAATCTTTCTGGAAGTCAAGGGAGGCTTGAAAAAACTAGGGACTTCGTTTAAATTTAACTCCTCCTAGTTAAAAGATGAATCCTTTAACTCCTTGTTCCATGCCACTTGGAGGGAGGGAAATTTAAGGGATTCAGAAAGTAGAAGTCAACACCTTGTGGAAAACATGAAGAGAATGAAGAAAGCAACAAAGGAATGGGAAACCAATAAAAAACTGAGAGAGGAGGAGGAGTTAAGGAAAGTAAATGAGGAATTGGATTTTCTTAAATCACCAGAAGGAGCGAGATACTCTACCCAAGAGTCCAGGAACATAATTAGAGAGCTGGAATTTGCAAGGACAAACATTCTTCAGTTAAGGGAGGAAAGTTGGCAACTAAAAAGTAGAGCCATCTGGCTCCAAGCTGGGGATGAAAATACAAAGTTCTTTCAAAATTATGCTAAAGGAAGGAAAAATATTAACACCATTTGGGAGATGCAGAAGGACAATGGAGAGAAGGTAAATTTTTTTGAAGATATTGCTCTTTTAGGGGTAAATCTTTTCAAAGGCCTCTTCAGAGCTCCGGAGGAGGTTTCCATAGCTGAAGTTATTAGGGTTGCTCAAATTTTTCCAAGTTATATCGACGAGGAAGGGAATGATACCATTATGGAACCTGTTTCAAAAGAGGAGGTAGAAGATATTCTAAAGGCTATGCAGGAGGATAAAAGTCCAGGGCCTGATGGTTGGATGGTTGAATTTTTTCAACATTTCTTTGAATTTTTAGGGGACGAGTTGGTCACTGTGGTTGAGGAATCCTCTCACTCTAGAACCATCTATCAGTCCTTTAATGCAACATTCCTAGCCCTCATCCCCAAATCAGATCATCCTTCCTCTTTTGCTGAGTTTCGTCCCATTTCCTTATGCACATGTATCTACAAGATTATAGCTAAAGTGATCGCATCTAAGATGAAACCCTTTCTATCCAAACATATCTCGGCTAAACAATTTGGTTTCTTGGATGGAAGAAAAATACACGAAGCAGTGGGGGTAGCTCAAGAAACCCTTCACAGTCTCAAGAAAAGCAGGAAAAAAGGAGCTATTGCCAAAATTGATCTTTCAAAAGCTTATGACAGAATACGCTGGATGTATCTGAGACTTCTGTTGACACATTTAGGCTTTAGATTTGATTTTGTTAGATGGGTCATGGGTTGCATCACAACCTCCTCAATTGTTATTTTGATTAATGGTGCGGCTACAGATTTTTTCAATCCTCAAAGGGGCCTTCGCCAAGGATGTCCTCTCTCCCCTCTTCTTTTCTTGTTGGCTGCGGAAGGATTGAGACTAATGGTCCATGCAGCTAAGAGACAAGGAGATCTCAGAGGAATTGAAGTGGAAGTTAATATGTGGGTCACGCATTTGCTGTTTGTTGATGATATCCTACTATTTAGCAATGGCAGCCTTGAGGACTTTCGGTGTCTTAAGGAGATTCTTAACCTATTCTTGAAAGCAACTGGACTCTGTATAAATGAGAAAAAATCGTCCCTGACTACAGCTGGGCTCTCTAGGGAAGAAGTGGGCAGGATTGAAGCGATACTGCACTTTTAAATAAAATATCTTCAGGACCCATTCAAGTATCTCGGTTTTATGTTAAAACCAGATTCCTATCTCATTAAAGACTAGAAGTGGATTATAACAAAGATAGAAGCCCGAATGCATCACTGGAGCTACAAGTGGTTTTCTAGAGCGGGAAGATTGGTCCTAATTAAATCTGTGGCAATGGCCATCCCATTATATTGTGCGAGTCTATCTTGGGTCCCAAAAAGTATCTTGGCCTCGATAAATAAGATCTGCAGCAGATTCCTTTGGGCAGGGTCAAAGGTAGAACATGTGACTCCCTGGGTGGCTTGGGAGAAAATTATTAGACCAAAAGGTTGGGGAGTCTGGGGAATTAAATATATCTTCCCTTTCTTGAAGTCTTTGGAAGCAAAACTTGCATGGAGACTAATCACAGTGGAAAATCTCTGGACTTCTGTTACTAAAAGAAAATATATTAACCCAATGCCAATCCTGGAATGGTTGCGACAACCACAAAAGTCATCAAAAAATTCTTCTGTTGTCTGGAAGGCAACCATCGCTTCTATTACGGTTATCGAGTAGGGTTTGGCTTGGCATGTGGGTGATGGAGCCCAAGTCAGACTGGGTCGTGACCCATGGGTGGGTTGCTCGGGGAGCTTTGCTTTAACAGGAGATCTCATAACTTTCTTGAATAACAGAGGTCTTTTTAGCCTCAACCACATTGCGGATCTTGAAAATTCCTCTATATGGAGACAAGAATGGTTGACAGGGAATGCTTTCCAGTTGGAGGAAAGATGGATGGGGGAGTGGGAGAATTATATTTTGGACCTGCAGAACTCAAACATAAGGATTCTAGATAAACCATATGAGCTCAGATGGGTCCACTCCTCGTCAGGGCTCTACACTCCGAAATTGGGATATAATTGGCTTATGACTCAAAATGGTTGGGGGGAACCATATTGGTGGTCCAAACTGCTCTGGACGCTGAAATGACCGGAAAATTCGAGGTTGTTCTTTTGGTGCATACTCTAGAAAAATGTCCCATCTGGGACTTCTTACAAAGAAGGGGGAAGATAGGCCCAGGGTGGTGCTCACTATGCAAAGATAAGCTGGAAATGGTGCATCATGTCTTCCTCACCTGCCCCTATAATATCAGCCTCTAAGATACCCCATAAGTGGGAAGGACAGGATGTGGAGGAAGCATGGCAAAGGTGGTGGCAGGAAGCTCCCGACGACAGGGTTCACACCACCCCTCTTCTAGTTGCATGGGGCACTTGGATTGCGAGGAATCATGTGATTTTTAAGGACTCTTCTTTCCCAATCTGTAAGCTGGTGGCTGAAGGCACATCCATATATGATCACATCACTATCCCAAATCATCCCCAGCAAGCTCGCGCTATTCAACAGGAAGATATCAAGGGAGACATTCCCTGGGCATATTTTGATGGCGCATCAGATATGCTCAGAAGGTGTGGTGCAGGGCTATTTATTCACCTTCCTACTGGAAAAACTCTCAAAGCCTCAATTGGTTTGGGCCAGGGGACCAACAATTTTGCAGAACTAAAAGCTCTTCATCACCTCCTTTGCTAGTTATCCCTTTTGAACTTGCGAGAGGTTCAAATTTTTGGGGATTCTATGAACATTGTGAAGTGGTTCAATGGGACTCAACGTTGCAATAATTATATTTTACTTCCTCTGCTGAATAAGATCACTCGTTTGAAAAAATATTTTACTGAGATTTTTGTTTGCCATATTTACATGGAAAGGAACCATGATGCAGACCGCCTTTCTAAAGAAGGCACTGAGCAAGATATGGGGTATTGGATAGTTGTGGAATTGGTCGATGGGCTGGTTCAAGTCATTGATCAACCTGTTTTTGCTTAAAATATTTTGGACTCTATTTTTTCTGTTGTTTCACGTGGTGTATATATGTTGTATCTTCAAAAACTTCCTTATACAAAACAGACAAACTTTTCTCTTGATCCTGAGTTGTTTTCCTCTCAGAGGAGGCTCGAGTCTCAAGTATCATTTCATACTATGCTTTGACATGGAAACTGGCATAGTGTCAACTTCCTGGTTTCTGCCCTTTTGAATTTTCATCAAACTTTTGAATGCAGTCTCTTCTCCCCTCTGTTTTGGGTGTTTTTTCCTTTAAGGAAGCCCGGGAGGTGGGAAGTGACGAGGAGGACTCTCTCCTTTTTTTTTGATCTGGCTGGATGGGGAATATGCTCATACTATTTACCACAGCTGAAACTTCATTTTTTCCTGAAAAGGGAGAAATGCAGTTCTCTGGAATGCGTTTGCATATGCTATGTAACTCTCTATATTAATAGATGGTTCGATTTTTTCTGTGAAAAAAAATAAAATATTGTTTTCTATCCATGTAATATAAATTAATTGATTTTCGTGGAGTTTAATTTTATGATATCAATTTTATTATAGATAATAATTTTATGCTTATGTAACCAAAAATTTAATGTTTATGTATTTTACAAATTTTTTTTATTCATTAAACTAATTTATGTTAAATCTAGTTTTATTAAGTTATTAATTTAAATTTTATTAAAAAAGTTGAGGTTAAAATTTAACAAAGTTTTAATAACAACATTTTAACTTAAAAGTCACCAAAACCTAAATTCAATCTAACTTATTAAAAAGAAAAAAAAAAACTAACATTATAAAAAACATGTATAAAAATATTTACTTGATCTAATGGCCTAAAACATTTCAATCGTCTAACATTTGATCCAATGGCTCAAACATGGACACATTGGTAGCTAGGGGAGTTGTTTTCAAATAGTGATGCCTTACAACGTAATTAACAACGTCAACAATAACCCACTTCAAATTAACGCTGATTTAAATTTTAAATGTATGTATTTTAGTTTGATATTTGTATTTATTTTAATGAAGGGATGTTAATTTAAGAAGTAAATTGACAATGCCGACATTAACTAACATCAAATTAATGTTGCTCTAAATTTTAAATGTGTGTCTTTTAATTTAATATTTGTATTTACTTTTAACGAAGGGATTTTTTTATTTTTTTATTTATTTTTTTATTTATTTTTATTTATTTTTTTTGTAAATAAAGTAGAGCTATTCATAATCATTTAAAAAAATGGATTACATAGTAGCCATTATTAGGCAATCGTCCTTGCTATAGTGATTACAATCATCCTTTTAGACCTAGATTTCACCCTTTGGGATGGGAGGTACAGGAGAAGAATAGAGGGGAATGAGTTGTTGTCAAAATACAAAGACAAGCATAGGTAATGAGACTAGAAAAAAGGCCATGAAGCCCCGCAGTGGAAGACAAAACAAAGCTTTTGAAGATTACTTTCATAAAACCTCGAACACTAGAGCCCCGGAGAGCATGGATGGTCTGCATTGCCAGTTAGGAAATCATCAACACTTATTGGCCGATCAGGGGTGCCTTTGTTGGAGCCGAAAATATGCCTTCTACTTGAGGAGGGACCTGCGCTGGGGCAGACTCGCATAGGAGAGGAGCGAGGAGACGTTGGGTCAGCATCTTCTTGTTTGGGGCTCGAATGAGGGTGGTGAGTCGCTGACCGTCATTTTAGAAGAGCATAATGAGGAGAGTTGCAGTCGATAAACCTTTGGTAATGAACTTTGTTGACGTACATCACAAATTTCTTTGTGAGGGAGTCAAGCTTGCGCTCCAGGATGCAGTTACGGTCCTACTGGTCTTGGAGAGCAATGACGAGCATAGTTTTTGTTTGCCAGTAGAGATCAATTGCTCGACTGTAAAGATTTTCTCTTGCTCTGGTGAGGCCGGGGTCCAGAACCCAGCGGAAAGCAACGTCCATGACTTTTATTGGCGTGTTTCTGTGTGTGGTTTGGACTCTTTATTCCATTTCCGCAAGATGATGCTGCATTTCCGAGCTGGCGATGGTTGCAAAAAATTTGGCAGAGTTTATGGCTGACGTCTCCGCGCGAATGACAGGGGGTCGAGAGAGGTTGGTCCAGTAGGCACCACAACCTCATCCACCTCGAGCAAGGAGGGAAGGATTGGCTCTGCAGGGGACCATAAGAGAAGTGTCGAGCAGAGAGGGGCGGACAAAAGCACAATATAACAAAGGGTATCTTGGGTGTTCGAGCCTCAGGGGAGGCAGGGAGGGAATGAAGAGTGGAGTAGACGGAAACAGGGACGAAGAAGCCAGAGGAAGGAATGAGGAACAGTTGGGTTGCGAGAGGAAGATATAGGTTGGAGGGAGGAGCTAAAGGCATGGGAAACTGCTGGAGAGCATGCCATAAGGGCTGGAGATGCAATGCAACTGGCAACAACAGAGTCATGGTCTTGATTATACGTGGGGAGGGAGGTGAGAGTTATGGTCACGATTATAGGGGGGAGTGAGGATGTCGAGCGGGTGGCCTGTCCGACAGCTAGCGTATCCAAGTCTCGAATGCGAGTACATTCCTCTCTGACAGTTGGTTGAGTGTAGGTGTCCCATGACGCAGATGTGAGATGGTTGCTGCCATTAACACTAGTGTTTGCAAGGAGATCGACCAGCTGATTGGCCTTGCATCTAATGGGCGTGAAAGGTGATTCCCCTTGCATTCTCGAAGCAGAGTTTTATTTTCTATAAATTTTTGTTGATTCTACAGTTGTTCGAAACCTGATGGATGCTTCTGCCCCGCTGAATCTTTCGACAGTCTTGGGTAGCAACTTTAACAAAGGGATATTAATTTAAGGAGTCCTAAAAGATAAAATGGTATAATTATATTAATAAATGTAATTATTTTTCAGGTTTTTATACATTAATTATTATATTGGTGTTATTAACATGACTATTATTATTGTTATGTCTTAAGGGGTACTTCAATTGGTGGTCGAAGTAATGTGAAATCTGTGAAATTAAGAGATCCAAGGTTTAAATCCCCCGATTTACAAAGAAGAGGATAGGTCATAGACCCTCATAGGTTTACTAGTAATTATGTGCAAGCAGACTGTTGGATTCCTCTGGTATCCAAAAAAAATGAATATATATATATATATATATATATATATATATATAGAGAGAGAGAGAGAGACTTTTAATATCATTACATTATTTCAATAGGGGTGTTGGGAATAAAGTCTAATGAGGGGGAAGGACGCCTGCCACCTCATTGCCTCTCAAGGCATCAAAGAAGGGATGGTGTGGCCAACTTCTCCCATGCAATCACATATGATACGAGTCATGACAATCCAGAGAATTAATATGACAACCCCCACAACCTCCACGTCTTCTTACCTAGCTTGGAATTATTTTGTCATTTTCTACCACCTCCGCATTTTCATGAGGATGTAGGTGGGATTTCCCCCCCTCAACGTCTAGTTATTCGGCGCTCCAATGGAAGAAGGTCCATGCCCCCTAGCCTTGACCTCCATAACTCTCATCGCAACGTTGGTTGCACACTTTGTTACCCTTTCACGACCACTAAAGTGCATGTGGCAGGATTGAGCTAGCTCCAGCAAGGGGATCAACACTAGGACTTAACAAACATCGCCTAGAGTGAGCACGTCGTCAAGACATTAGTAAAGTCTCTATTGGCCACCACTTATAGCTATTATTGTTTGTTCAATTATGAGTTTTTTATTCTATGGCCTAGGTTTATGGGTGGCATCGTTGAGGTTTAGCATGTTTTTTTTACCCCTATCGTTCTCATCCCTCTAGCTCTCCCCTACACCCATAACTCCTCATTGTCTTCCTCAGTTTTATTTATACTGTTGTCACCCCTATGGTTTGCACAGTCTTTGTTCCTTTCACTCTAGCCTACTATGTTTTGACCTCCACCTAACCCATCCTTTGTTTCACACCATTCTCTTGAATTCCCCACTGTTAGGTTTTGATCCTCTATTAGTGTCATGTTTAGGCAAATAATGTACCCAAGGTGCAGTTTTGGAGGTTGAGGCTCCTCGAGACGACCCAGAGCCCAGTCCCAAGCCTATTCAGCTACTAAATTTATCTCTCTATAACCCCTCTCTAAGTTTAAGAAGAAATCCACCAACTTTAAGCCTGGGTAGAAACTCACTGACATACCCATTCAAATTAAAAAATTCAAGCTAAAGCCTCATATTTGGTCCTAGACCTTGGCCATAATAGGGTTTGTAGGAAGCAATATATTCATTCCATCACCCTACACTAGAAAATGAAAACTTTCAATGGGTCACACCATTAAAGAGAAACATGAGGATTGTAATGAAATCATAGCTTGCCTCAGCATCATCCAACAGATTAAAAAATAGCAATGCTTTTGTTTGGCCAGCATAGATGCCTGGTTGGACCACATTGAGAGGCATCTTTAGTGTGGGAAACACTCTCCAATAGGCCCAAGCATGTAGGATCCGACCTAGGCAACTTCTTCTGATGACTAATGCGTGCATGAGTCTTTTTTTTTTTATGTTTATGGTTAAGGAAATTTAATTAGTTTTTACTATATGGTATAGAATTGTGGATTTCGAGTATTACCCAAAATATTGTATGTAAGGTTTTCGATAACAATGCCAAATATTTGTCTTGGCATAGTAATGCTCATACAACTAAATTAATTTTGCTCATTTTGTTAGACAAAATATCGATATAACGCCCCTACTATCATTGGGCTAGTTTCCCATGTGGCATTCCACGACAATGAAGAGGTCGTCTAATATGTTCTATATGTCTTATTTATGATCTAATAGAAGAAAATTACTTAACAAAAGAAAAAATATTATTACATTAAAACTAATAAAAATATTATTCCTATTAGTAACATTACTACATTAAAGTGAGATGATATATTATATTGATATTATTTTTTTATTTCTTTTTATAAATTAGGAAAGCATAACGTTATATTGTATGGAAATAGGTATTATATATTGATGTATGTGTGTGATTAGTTTGCAACTTGAAAACCAAACCAATCACACTTCAAAATAAACTTCATCAACTAAAATAACTAAAATTGTAATAGAAGTTTGTATAAAACTGTAGGATAATATTCACATAGCTAGCCTTGCCTATGTTATCCTTATCATTTTTTAGCTAAAAAACAAGAAAATAAACCCAATTGATTGACAACATTGTAGGTTTTAACCCTATATAAAATTTACCTGCAAATGAATTCTTAAAACAAAAAAATAAACAATGGAGAGAACATAAAACAAAATACACAGAGATTTTCCCCTGGATCCCAAAACCGAGACTACCAGATTGATTTTTCATTATGTTCCTTTCAATGTTACAATACGTATATATACATGTTGAAGCATTCATAAACCCCAATCCATTAACCCTGGATTAGAACATAACCATAGTTCCCTTGGCCACATCTACAAAACACTATGGGAAAAATCCATCATGCCCAAAACCCATGCACAAAACCATGGGTAGGTCTGCCCACCATCTTTGGGTCCACCCCGGTCTTTGGGTCCACATATATATGTGTGTGTGTGTGAAAAAAATAAAAAATCCCAGGGCGTTGCCCCGAACCCTGTGTAGGGGGGCTACCGCCCCCCTGCAAACCCCCCAATAGGGGCAGTTGCCACCCCCGCCGTAACCCCCTCACTGCACCCAATGCAACGAACATGGCGAGCAATCACCCCCTAGTCATGGAAAGAATATAACACACACCCAAAAAACATTACAAAACATGGCAACTCATTCGAAGGGTGAATCCACATAAATGGTGATAGGTGGGCTAGTATCATCCTATGAGTTTGTGAACCCTAAAGTAGCCAAATATTGCACCATATTGGTTACCTTCCTGTCTAGTTTCCTTATTTGATTTTGGGACTCATCCAAATAGAGGAGAATTTCTTGTTGCTCCTTTGAGCTCTCCACAAGGACCCATCCCATTACCATTTTGAGTTTCCAATAGATATGTGTTACCTGCATGTATATTGTGTTGCAATTCCTTGTTGTGCTTATGTTGGGAATCCATTTTCCTACATGTACCCAGTACTTTCTCATTGGTCATGAACCTCCTTTCAACTCTACCAACTCTTTTGTTTTTTAAATCTCAAACTGAGGAGACAGAGGAGTGGAACTATAATATATGTGGGTCGAGTTTTCTGCAACTTTTTGAACTAGGGATTTAGAGTTTCTTGGACCCTCCCGTCAACCTCGTTGACATATAGCTCATTTACCTCTCGCTATGAAAAGCTCGAGGCAACTAAATATGATAGGCTAACCAAGAGATATCTACAAGGACTCTCATAGAGACC
The DNA here is from genome assembly GCA_034641835.2 of Pinus albicaulis. NCBI lineage: Eukaryota > Viridiplantae > Streptophyta > Pinopsida > Pinales > Pinaceae > Pinus > Pinus albicaulis. The sequence goes on from CM076581.1 coordinate 292,244,244, forward strand.
CCACAAATGAAAAAGCACTTAAACGTGTCAGAGTGAGAACCAGTAAGAGCAAAGAGGCGGTATCCCTATGTAGACACCCCGAAGACCAAAACCTACAAAGGGCTCATCTTTGGCCACTGAAAAACCACCAGGGAGAGAAGACCGAACCAAATAAGAAATTTGGAATATTGGTTTGGGGATAACATAATTCAAAGCAAAGGAAAGAGCCCCTCCTAGAATGAGAGCAAGCCCACAAAAGTTGGTGAGAAGGGGGGGGGGAGCGATACTGGTGTCTACGTCCATGAGGATGGTGAAAGGGAAACTCTAGGAGGCTAACGCCAAAAAGGGCACAAGGATATTGATAATACACAAACCAGGACAGACAAGGCCAAGTGATACAACAAACAATAAAAGGGAGACTCTCCTTCTTATGAAAATCTCTCCCTACGTGCAAGGTGAACAACCAAAGGAAGACCCATTGCAGAGGAAAGAAACATTGTTAGTGTGAATTCTAATCGCAAGCGTATGAAAAAAAGTTTACTTTAGTTGTGCATAACAAACAACCCTAACATCAAAGATGGCAATTAATTTCCTTAGATCTATAGTTAGTGATCAGAATAAATGCTACAGAAATCCAAATCTATGCAATTAAAGACATTAAACAACAAACAATAAGCGAGAGTTGCTCCATGCATCCAATGAACAAGACAATAATTTTTAAAGAATTTTTTGTATTATGACACCTGGGAAGGGAACATAGAAAGATGTTAACAGTCCTCCCAAATGGGATGGGTTTTTGCATGTCCTCAGCGCTTCAGATCTAAGATCTCTCTCTCTTGATGGTGCAGAAAACCGGGACAAAAATGGAACTCAAAGGGAGCTCACAAACAAAAAGTAGAAAAATATGACAATGATGGGAGGATCAAAGTCAAACCAAAAGTATAGATCAAAGAGTGATCTCTAGGCAACAAAAGGTAGTGAATGAATGGAAAACCCTTCTATTTATAACAAAATATTGAGTTAGTTTAGATATTGGTGCATAATTAAAATATTATTAACCAAATCTAGATCCAACTTTTATGAAATATTTTATTATTTTTGTTGGAGGGAAAAGGAATTTGAATTTGGTCAAATCCCTTTATTTAGAAATAATAAATAAATACATGATTTAGTTATTATTTTAAGAATGTGGTTAAGTAATAATTAAATAAATAATGATTTATTCAATTATTTATAAATGGTTTAGTCAAATTGAACAAGGAATATTATTAAAAAATGATTTAAATAATTATTTCTAGAAAATAATAAGAAAAATAATGATTTATCTAATTAATTTTCTTGTTTTGGGTTACATATGACGAGGAATATTAATTAAACAATGGTTTAATTAATTATCCCTAGAGGAAAATCAAACAAATAAGGATTTATTTAATTATTCCTCATGGGGTTTCATGTTTAGACCAGAAATAACTTAATAAACTATGGGTTAATAGAATTTTGGCTTATGTGATCCATCGTAAAATTATGAGGAAATCTTTCGGTAATAATCACATTCAAATGAACATTGTTGACACGTTTCGAACCAACCAGTTTGGTTCATCATCAGGACTAGGTGAGATATCAGATCTGGACGTGGAGTTTAAATAGATGTAGAAATGGCTAAACTAACGGCTAGCTTGACTTTGAAATTTAATAATGGTTAGTTCTATTAATTTAATTATTTAATGAAATCATAACGGCTAGTTTGACTTTGAAATTAATAACGGCTAGTTCTATTTAATAATTTAATTATACACACACACACACACACACACACACACACACACACACATCTTTTTATTTGATTCAATTTAGTTAATTAATTATTAATATTATTAATATTAATATTTAATTCTTTATTACCTATTGTATTATACTATATTATATTTATTTATCTATATATAATTTTTATTAAAAAAATGGAAAACAACAGACATTTAAGAATATAGGGATCCACCCCGTTTATATTCAGTTGTTTCTTATTGAGATTTACTTGCGGTCTTTTCATTTCATAACATGATACTAAGACCTATCTTCACGTGCATGATGGTTAGACTTTCCACATGCTTAGCTAGGGCAGAGGTGCGGGACCTTCTATGCCTAATGTCGGCCGCATGTTCACAGATCCTTTGGTTAATAGACCGACTAATTTCACCAATGTAAGGTGTCCCACAGGAACAAGGAATAATGTAGACAACTTTTCCATTCCTAGGGTTCAACGGATCTTTAACCGAATTAAGAGAGTTGCGAATCGTGCTAAGGGGTTTGAAGGAAGAAGAAATCCTATGCTTCGTAAGGATCCTAGCAATCCTATCAATGGTTCCCTGAATGAAAGGAAGCCTTACATTGCAGGACCGCTGATTATGTTCATTAATATTTTTATTTTTAACTAAGGGACCTCTTTATGCGTTAAGAAAAGCCTTAAGGGCGTTGAGAATCTCTAATGAGCCTCACCTCGAGGGAGAAAAGAACCATCTCCTTAGTTTCTTTTGTAAAAATGGTTATAGTAAGTCACAAGGACTTAAGGCTTTTCTTAAAGCAAAAAGAGATCCCTTAGTTAAAAATAAAAATATTAATGAACCTAATCAGTGGTACTGCAATGTAAGGCTTCCTTTCATTTAGGGAACCACTGATAGGATTTCTAGGATCCTTAAAGAAGCATAGGATTTCTTCTTCCTTCAAACCCCTTAGCACGATTCACAGCTCTCTTAATTCGGTTAAAGATCTGGTGAACCCTAGGGATGGAAAAGGTGTCTACATTATTCCTTGTTCCTTTGGGACACCTTACATTGGTGAAACTCATCACTCTATTAACCAAAGGATCTGTGAACATGCAGCTAACATTAGGCATGGAAGGTCCCGCACCTCCGCCCTAGCTGAGCATGTGGAAAATACTAACCATCATGTATGCACTGAAGAGGCTAAGGTCTTAGCTAGGATTGACCATTTCCATCATCGTAAGTTAAGAGAGGCCCTTGAAATTGAAAAAAGACTCGTAAATCTCAATAGAGATGATGGTTGGAATATAAGAAGGTGTTGGATCCCTGCCCTATATTTTTAAATGTCTGTTGTTTTTTATTTTTATTTTTTATTTTTTATTTTATAATAAAATTTATATATAGATAAATAAATAAATATAATATAATAGCTAATAAAGAATTAAATAATAATAATAATAATAATAATAAAATAATAACATTAATAATTAATCAACTAAATTGAATAAAATTAAAAGATTTATATATATATATATTTTATTAAATAATTAAATTATTAATTAGAACTAGCCATTATTAATTTCAAAGTCAAACTAATCGTTATCATTTTATTAAATAATTAAATTAATATAACTAACTGTTATTAAATTTCAAAGTCAAACTAGCCATTAGTTTAGCCATTTCTACATCTATTTAAACTCAACGTCCGGATTTGATCTCTCACCTAGTCCTGATGATGAACCACACTTGTTGGTTCGAAACGCGTTGACAACGTTCATTTGAATGTGATTATTACCGAAATATTTCCTCATAATTAAACTATGGATTATTAAATTATTTTTCATAGTGAAAACAATTTTACTATGGTAAAATTGGTCTTACATGGTGCACTTTAGTCCATCTAATAGTAACATGTTAGATGACCAAAAATTGGTGTAACAAATTGCCCCCCAACGTGCGAGCGTTAGGAGCTAATCATATGATCGAAGTACGTTGTAAGAACTCAATCACTAGACAACGAAGGGGAGTCAGAGAGAGAGAAATATAAGGAGGATTGAAGCGAGAGAGGACAAGACCCCGAGGAGGTGAGACTTACAGGTGTGACAAGTCTCTTGTATGAGTGAGTACTTGTTTTACATGAGGCGGGGGAGGCATACCTATGCCCATCGAGATAACAAAGTACAAAGAATAATGGTGCGTCCAACAAACATGGGACTGAACTATATAGTACATGCTGTCATAAACATGGGCCAAATAAAAAACATGATAATGGATCCCACATACATATTGTACTTAGGACAACAGCCAAGACTTATACAATAATATTTTAGTACATGAGATATAAGTACAACCAAAGAGGCCCTGTAAAACAGGAAAGGACTCTGAAAATCTAAATGATACATGCAAAATAACAAGGCGCTGCAAGCGGCTAAGGGTGGAACCATCAAATCTATGGAGTTGCATCCAAGGATGTAGTAGAAAGGTCATTCGGGCATGTGGGGGGCTACCTGAAGGGCCACCCCCTCATGAGGTCTGAAACTTATCACACACACTCGGGAATCACTGGTTCAATCTGTTGCATCACTGAACCATCAAGTTTACAGATCTTGATCATGCCATGAGGAGCTGAAACTGAGAAAAAATCGAGTCAAAGGGAAATAAAGGGTCCCTTTGCCTGATCCGAGGCACAAAACAAGAGTGGAAGCTGGAACCAAGGTACACCGCCCTCTAGACCTTTCTTCTGGAATGAATAGGTTAATGTCAACATAAGTAGGTCTGATATAGGTGAGGCAATAAGGAATCCTCAACTAAGGCACGAGGGAAAATAGTAGAGAAAATTATAGACTGACTCCAAGGATGATGGTGGAATGGGGGGTACTGAGTAGCGGGCTGATGACTTCCCTTGTTAGAGCATAAAGGGCATGGATGACCTGGCAGCTACTAACTCGACTCCAGAGGGGATAGGGGACAATATGACTGGGGGCCAAAATGTGCGACTTGAGAGAGGTACAAAGCAATGAAGGATGGAAGACTGTGATGGGAGGCTAAAGGAACTCGGGACAAACTCCATGGATACGATGATGGCTCAACTCAGATGCTCTAAATAAGGGCGACTCGATGATGCTGCCACACAAAACAGGCTCGGTGGGGACCATAAAAACATGAGTACAAGACGGTTACTCACTCCGAAAATAAACACGATTATCGACAAGTATGAAGGAAAAGTGGTGCCCCAAGTACAAGTGTCGCAAGTGAAGAAATTTGATTTTGAGAAGCAGTGAAGTGACGCTTCTTGGAAAAAATGTTTCCGGGTGAAGTATCAAATCACCAAAAATGAAAGGATACCCATTTAAGAGCTCGGTGAGATATTTCCAACGGTGCTGACGATGTGTCAAACCAGGCTACAGTTTGGTCTTAGATGGCGAAAGAAAAATATGGGGTTTCTCTTTTAATAAGGCATTTTCCCTCCAATTTGATTCATTTACAAGTGTAGTTGTGGTGAATGTAGAGAGGAGAAAAGGCCCTAAATCTTGCGGCAATCATAGCAGACAAACTGACCATTGGAATCGAGATCCATCAATTGCAGGTAAGAGGCCTAACCATACGCTTTCAATTCAATGGATTAAAGTTTCAGTTTAGGCACCCAGAGCTTAGGAACAAACCCCTTCTCCTCTTCATGGTCGGGTCGCACTTTTTGGGGCCTTTTCTGCGACCAGGGTAGCAGGTATTGGGCAAAAAACTGCAACCTGTCCCAGGAATGGTCTGAAAAGTGTGACTTATCAGAGAGAAGGGTTTTAGTGTTTTTTTTTACTAAGAGCTGGGATTTTATGGTTATGCAGACTTTCCTTTATGTATGCTGACAAACATGATGTTTTTGTGTAGGTATGGCAGAGTTGAGGATCAACTGGAGAGAAAGAGACCTGGACATATTACGTTATGAGATCCGAGAGGATTATGTATTCCGCACTGCATTGGCCAAGTTCAGGGTCCTGAAATTTGTGGAGAACACACTAATGAGGGTAGGAGAGCCCTTGTTGGCCCGAATCGTCAGCTATTGGGACCCGGATCATGATATCTTTATAGTGCAGGGGCACCAGAACGAGCTGACTGTCCAGGATATATATTTCCTGATCGGTCTCCCACCATTGGGGATGGTGGGAAACACATAGCCAGTGTTACCACGAGGGTGGAACATTATGGAGTTTGTAGAGCATCACTGTCGACCGAGTGTCCATGTGAAAGGGACACGGATACCGATCGGAGATCTAGAGAGGCTAGAGACTCGTGTTGTGGCCACAACGGTGCTACGGATCCTGGGCAACCAGGCACTCTGCCACATCACTGGGGGTCAGATGATGCTTGTTGAGGAGTATTGAGTGGGACCTACAATGGGTGGGCCCAGATGATGTTGTCGTCGTTGAAATGATAATTGTCGCTATGAAAGCGGCAGATGAACCATGACTGTGCATACGACACAGTTCTTTTCTTGCTCTTCTTTGAGAAGATCTCGACACTTCAACTTTGTATACAGATCCAGGATATGGACCCGCGAGAGCCCAGGATGCACCGCTAGGGGCGGCTGCTATGTAGAGGAGGAGGTGGGGTAGTCGAACCATTGTTCCAACCCGAGTTTTTTGTGCATTGGGATCATATGCCTTTATACATAGACGACTATCCCTATAGCGGGATGAACTATCATGGGGACCCAAATTTGCCACTTCCTCCAGGCCGGGCATGGGGGCCAGATGGTAAGTGACAAGTTGCTTATCTTTTATAGTGCATTTTAAAGTTTCAAAATATTTTATATGGTATTGATTCATTCACTTTTGGTATGCAAATATAGCACTGGTAAAACCGACCGAGTATATGGGACGACCCACAGCGTCAGAAGCTACAGGACCTAGTGGATCGAGGGGAACGCAAAATGAGGATGTTGTAGACCTCTTGGAGAGGCTGCTGACCAGTGTTTCTGAGCATGGCTAGCAGGACCTTGACGACCAGTACATTGACCCATGTATTGGTCTACCCTCGGAGTGTCGAGGAGTCATGCGACGCATGGCGATGGCCGGATAGGGGATGCATGATCTACGGGTTGTAGGTGCCGAGCAATTGGCTCGGGACCCTCCAGATAGTGATTAGATGTAAGGGCATGAGGTGCCCTAGTTTTTGTTTTTTGTAACATGTTATGGGCATGTCATATGTATCAGAGTCAATGGACTCTAAAACATTTTGAACGACACATGCTATGGATATGCATTGTTTTATGGTTTATGGTTATTGTCTTGTGTTAAATATGTGTGATAAATGCCAATCTAGAATATTGTTTGCAATGATATCGACATAGTGATTCTGGGCTCTAGGTACATGACTAAATGTAATGATTTCAAATTCATGCATTAAGAGCTTCACTCGTAAATATTTTCTAAAAAGGACAGGATTATGCACACGATAAACACCATTCAATTGCATGACAAACATCAAAGAATCTAAATGAACATGAAGGTGAAGGATTTGATGGTCAAGGGAATTGGCTAATAAACCAATCACTGGATCATATTCGGCCTCTTATTGGTGGCAGTACCAATGCATACGCCGTCAAAGAGGACAAGCGAATTCAAGGGGGTGAAAATGGCCTAGGCTGCCGAGGCTAGATTATGGGAGTAGCGACTAGCACCATCGACATAGCCGATATACAGTGTGGATGGGGGATCCATCTAAAAAGTGCCACAAAACAACAAATGAGAGGATGATGAACAATGCTGACAACCTGAGCACAAGGTAGGAATGCTATGGGTAGAACTTCTACCCCCGACACACTGAATAGTGTATGGTGTGGGGGAACTGCCTTGGGGCCAACTTGTTCTTAGGTCGCAAAAGTCACCATAGACACATATGGTGCCATTTTTCTTATGGGTTGGATAGATAAAATCAGGGGTGGTAAATGCTTCCATGATGTCGACATCACAGTAGAATATGGGGTGACTGTTGGAAGGATGACCACATGACGCGGCGAAGCTACCTGACTCATCATCATGAGAAGAGAGGTCCACATGCGCATCATCATGGAGGTTGATAAAAGAACAAGTAGATGAAGGATCCACCGATGTTGAGCTCAAGGTTATCGCTGAAAGGAGGTCAGGCGAAACAGAAGGGAAATCCCCATAGGGGTCTTCCACTGTGGATCTCATAGATGATGACATGTAGAGAATAGTGGTCGAAGGCTCCATCATCTCGACATCGGGATGGGGAATGTCAATGGGAATGGATATGTCCTATGGTTCTGCCAAAGCATAACGCACAAGTAAGGGAGAGGCAGACTCGTTGTGGTTGGCCTCGTATTGGCTAACTACGTCCAAACAGGTGCAGTAGTCTGCGAGGCGGGGACATAGGTGAGTATAGTGGCCATGGAGATCACACAAAGCACAGGGGTGGTTTGTGTGCACAGTCTTGAGTTTCTTGGCTGAAGTTGGTAAAGTAACATGGACTTCTGGGACATCAGAACCGGGAAATGCGACGTTGATCATGGGTTTTGTTAGCGTTTCGTAATTCCGAGGCTAAAGACAGAATCCCGGAGACAACATCAAAACCTCTTCGAGCCTAGAATCTAGTCTTCTTAGACTCAAAGAGGGCTCTCTCTATTTATGATTTAAATTTATATTTAATGTTATGAATGCTGATTTTAGGCTAGTTACAATTATGGTGAAAATAGGTTGTTTTGATTGGTTTTGTTGGTTGGATGAGCAGGTCTGCAGAAGTTAATCCATTGGGCTATGGAGTCAAACAGGGGCTGGTTTAGTTGCATCAAAAGCTCAAAAGCATCACAGGAAAGCTAATTGTGTGTGCTAGATCTTAAAGCAGTAAGGATTGTGAGGTGAAAGAAGCAGTGAATTTGCAGTAGTCGTTAAAAATAAATTAAGAATTTATTAACCAGACTTCATGAAGAAAACATTCAGATTGTAATCACAGACAAAATTAAGGTGCTCCAAAAACAAATATGAATCTAAAATTTCAGTTTTAAAATCAACTTAAAATGATACGCAGTGAGGAAAAACAGTGGAAACATTCAACATAGAGAATAAAATCACATCACCAGATAGACACAGCTCAAGTATCCTGCAAATGGTTTCTTACTTTTGATGTTCCAACTTCCAAAAATTACAGCGCTCCAATACAATAGTTCTTACAATGCAAGTTTCAACAGGGTCTATCAACCAACCCTTGATACTACCAACGCATGCAATATTTAACTAAAGACTAATTCGGTTGCCCTATCTACTTGGCAACTTCCCATTAATTACAATCAAGTAAAAACTAGACAAGTGTGGCCATGCAAAGGGCCAAGAAAAATACATATGGAAATCATCGCATGTGGTTTTTAACTTCGGAAACATTTCATGGATGGTAAAAGTGGACCCAAAACTGGTTGGGGTGGTCTCGAAGAGGCAACAATAAATGATTCTAACATCTGGCTCTGCCATTCAGACTGCCTTTGCTGGGTCATTAATTCTAATGTGGCGTTGGCACTGTTACTTCTCTAATCCTACTCCCTTTTCTCTGTTACAAACATAGATATGCATATCAAATACAATCCTTAGGCTCAGGAGATCAATTTCAATCATCCTGGCTGAAAATAGCAAGGAAATCCCTAAAAATCTGAACTAAAATCTGGGTTGAATCTATTGAGGATAGGGGTACACTCAGACATTTGTTTCTCCCCAACGGTGATACCTATGCAAAATCAAAGAGAGGTTATTTTTCTTTTCCCTGTGCTGGTCAAAAAATTCTCTTGGATTTTCAAATTTCATCTCCATCTCTCCACAATAGCTGCCACAAAAATCATGCCTTAAATAGGGAAACTGAAATATTGAAAAATGGCCCACAGAAATTTCTTCTATTCTCCCTTCTCCTGACACTTGTGTAAAATCAGAGAGAAGTTATTGTTGATTGCCTCGTGCTGGTCAGAAACCTCTCTCAGATTTTCAAATTTCATCCCTGTTTTCCTGTTGTACATTTTTGAAGTTAATGTCTCTGACTGTGGAAAATGGACAAAAACACCCTGCTAGAATCAAATCAGATTGTAATTTTTAAAACTTTGTATGTCTCTCGACTGTCTTCCTCTGTCTGATTGGAGATTAATACTGCGCGGAGACCTCCAAGCTACAAATATTCATCTCAATCAACCATTGCTACCTCTATCACTTGCATCGCGTGATCTCCGACAGCATCATAGGACTGAGCCTTTGCACCTATAAGCCATCATTTCTAGGATAATGGCAATCTTGCATGAACGCAATACCTAGATGCATATGTTTGATGGGACTTTTCCTGCCTTTAAATGGTCCTTCAATAAATTTCATCACATTTTTCAGAGACACAGTATTTGCGTTTTGATCTTGAGCTTTAAAATTTCTGTCAAATGTTTTCTTTTGTCCTGCCTGAGACTATAATGAAAACATGGCTTTCCACTTTCACCATTATGTCAGTAGCACCCATTTCATGCAAGATAGGCATCAACATTGATCTATTGCAGTGAAATCAATCGAATAAATTTCTTACTAACCTCCGTGGCAACAAAAAAAAACCATTTCTCATATGTTCTAAGATAATGCTCTGCAACAACCCCAATTAGAAACTTCCATATGCACAAAAAATGTGAACTGTAATTAGGTAAGGTGCATAATAACATTTGTGACAAGAAACATGAAATCTACGATTGAAGCTTTCTGCCATAAATATTCGGACATGGAGGGCAATTCCCGTCACACTGAATGGTACCACTCAGGACACCTGTGCAGAGATTACGGCAGCATCTGCTCGCACGTTGAGCCATAAATCAACACCGCATCACCACAAGACAATCTGTTCCTGAGATTAACATGCCACTCCTCCATCGTGCCACCCTCTCCTATGAAGAAATAAAAGTGGAGGCCAATTCAATTTCAACCCTGAAGACCAAATCCACCACTGCTGCATTTGTTCTACGAAAACTCGAAACCGGATTTCAGAGGGGGGCCTATCTAGTTTGTGGTATTAGATGGAGGGGGTTCGAAGTAACCTTTACTTGCCACATGGTCAATGAAAACAACCCATTTTGGACCCCCCCCCAGTCATTAAACTTCGGAGCATAGAGGGGGTCCGAAATCAACTTGAACCATCAAATTTAACCAAAGTGTCATCATTCATAAGTCGAATATGCGTGAGGTTTAACATAATGTCGGCACGTTTTTTATCAGCTTGTTGCTTCTCGGTAGGTGAAGTGGTTTTTCCCCTTTTCTTATCATTATTAGGTCCACGTCCACAATTTTAATCATTACGACCATGATTCCTCATTTTGTGGGACTTCTTTCCCTTACCACCTTCAACTTTAACTTCTCCAATTCGATATCCTCCACGAACACCTTGCTTAACTAATCTACTCTTATGTTGGGGCTTTGAAACATTAGCCTCTACCCTATCTCCATCTCTAATATCTATGTTAGTGAGACACAAGCCTGAGCTTCTTCACGAGTATCAAAATGAACAAAAGCAAAGTCTTTACGCTTGGCAGAGGCCATGTTCTTCGATAATTGGACTTTCTCAATTTGACCAAATTTCTTGAGTTCCTCTTTAGCTCGCTCTTCATCCTAAGATGTAGGCAATCCATCAAGGAATACAGACTTAACATGTGTTATTTTTTCCTCATCAGGCTGAATGGAAGACTCAGCAAATGCAACCTTTTCACTCCTGTCACAACCTAACACAACATCTTGCTTTTGTATATGCTTGTACCCAGCCATAGCACATTGGTGATTTAAGAACTCCAAGAATGCAAAGCCTCGATTTTTCTCCTCATTTTTTGGATCATCCATTAAGGAAATTTCTTCAATGTTTTCAACTCCATAATCATTCAAATTTTCTCTAAACACAGAATTAATAAAATAATTCTATATTTTAAATAAATCTGATTTCATTTGGAATAAAATTTGATGAAGCCATTTCAAATTTGTTCCATTTTCACTAATGAATTTGAAAATATGCATGCCAAGATGTAAATTTTAAATTTATCCCATGCTAGCATCGACTCCTTCTGGGGATGTTGTCCTCCCAGCGAGGCAGCAAAGAACCGAAGATCTATGAATTCAACGACTAGTGCCTTGGTGATTGAGATGATAGCAATCCGCTTGCTATAAAACTCTTGCAACTTAACACTTTATTCATTTGTTCTAAACCTCGGGCAAGAACTTGATATTTGTACTTCAATCTGAAATGAAACTACAACTAAACTTATCCACTGCAAACCATCAAACTGAAAATATTGTTGCACCCAGAAAATCTGAATGCTGAAATCTGAACTATGCTAAAACTGAAAACTGAAAGCATTCTCAAACTAAAATTGGAAAGATGCTCAGAGTACTCAGCTTATTTGTACCCCTACCTACCCTAATATATTGAAATTGGTGCCTTTCTAAATGATACAATATGCAAGTGTACCTAGTCAAGCAACTGCCTTAATAACTCTATTCTTTCACTGCTTTTCGCCATATTTAGAAACAAACCTGATAATGGTATTTGATAGAAATTCCCGACATGATCTGGTTTACATGGATCTTGGTGTTGGGCCGCTAATATGTTATTATTATTATCACTTTTTAACACCTATTTCATCCATTTCTACTCTTCTTTATCATGTCATTTATCATAATTTATCATATAATTCCATTTTATAATTATTTATGCTCTTATGGATAAATATTATTTCTTCTCCTTTATTTTTAATAAATTGATGATTATGCATGATTTACAAATTATGGTTTATTAATAAATTTGTTGTAACATCACTCACCATTTTAGCCTCCAAGATATTTTCCAGAGTTGATCTCGAGCTCATCATTAAATATGCCAACTCAGAAATTCGCTGGAATAAGAAGTGACAGTTTTGCATTGGACGTATTGGGCAAATGGAGAAGAATCTGGAAAATTTGAAACATGGGTTTTGTCCAAAACGAATCGAATTAACTTTGCTAAAGAATATTTTGCCCAAATTCGGCCTGTATTGAGAGAAACAGAAGGTTCTCTGAGGACGATTTTCCCAGATTCGCTGTTGTGGCCATTTTCCAAATTCTTCTAGTTGCAATACCAAATTTGACCTGTTCCTGTTAAATGATTGATGGAAGGATATTTCAGATATGATCTTGTTGATCAATTGGTTGTGAGAAATCCAATTTTGTAATAGGAATCATTTTTAATCATATCGGTTGTAACTTCTCTTTTCCCTATGTGTATTTAAATCAGAACAGAGATCAGAGAAGGGGGGGTTATTATGGGGATTCATGATGGATGATTAGAGAGAGAATTAGATGGATTATTAGATTAGATATAGATAGGATAGGATAGGAGGAATGCGATAATTACTATTGAAATTGTAACTTTGATCATCGACTCTCGCTGTTGAAGCAGAGCACGAACTCGCTGTAACGATTATGCAATAATGAATATATAAAAACAGTTGCAGTTCCTTCGCATCTCCTAAAGTAATCCGGCGGTATTCACCGATGGCTAAGGGCCCGGCTCCTGGTGGATCTACTTTCCGTTCCTGTACCATACAGTGTGGTTTGTCTTATTTCTGATTTCTGCAAGTGTGGTTTGTTTAATGATTACTTTCTGCAATTGAATTGCGTTGTTGTTCTTTTCCCTCATAACAAGATCATTGCTTTCTGCAAGTATATTGTTGTGTTGCTCATTCTAATTATAGAGCTTCGCTGTTCATTTCAGTAACTTAGCTTTGCTGTTCATTGCAGTCACATAAGCGTTGCCGTCTATTTCTATTATATAGCATTGTTGCTCATTTACTTTCTGCAATCATTTAGTTTTTCCTTTTAGCATTCTAAAAATTAGCATAATTATCTCATTTCCATAAGTTGCAGTAGCATTATTGATTTAATTCATTGCCATTTCCAATTGGTTATTTAGTGTGTTGTGTGCAAGATCAACAACTGTAAAGAACATTGGCTATTGTTGTCAAAGCTCTCAAATTGAGGATCTTATTTATGCTTGATTAGTTTACATCAGTTAAAAGAGGAAAGAATTATTGCTACTGTATCCTCGACTGATAATTGTTGTTAATTTGTTGAATGAATGATTTAGTTTTAGAGCTTTGAGTTTCCTTTAGTTGCAAGTGGGATTTATTAAAAGCATCCGTTTATTCTTGTATTTGAAAGATCTATACTACATTTTAAGAAACATTACGCTCTGGGATTATAGCGTGCACATATTGTGTACACTCTTGAAATAAGAGGACTTGCCCAAGTTAATAATTAATGTGGGATAAATAGGAGTTTTAAAAGGCACCTTTTAGCACCCAACATTTTGGTGCCATTGCCGAGGAAAGTGTTGTCATTTCACAGAGAGTGATGTATGTTTGATATTTGTTGCTGGGAAATAATTGGGTATTAAAAACGGAAGGTAAGAACCTGCGTAATGAACAAGTAAAGTGCTTGCTCCCCTGCCAGCTTTCCAGCAGAATTGCTAGGAGTTTTAGAGGTAGAATTTTTGAAAAAAAATTCTTGTAATTCCACTCGAGTGGTGATGTAAGCACCACCCATTTCACTAACCAATTGACAGGAACATTGGAAGGAGGATCCTTAAAGAAACATATGAATAACATCTTCTATTATGGTAAGAAATGGCTCACATTTCAACTTTTTAGTTCCCTATCAAATATCTAGGAGGAGTGACACAAATGCACATAATTCCCCCATCTTCTCTACCAAAATTTCATGGTTTGACAAATGAAGATCCAGATACATTCATATTTGAGTTTGAAATACTTTGCAGAGGATATGATTATTGTACTAATGATCAAAGGTTGAAAGCGTTTCCTCTTACTCTAAAAGGAGCAGCTCTCCGATGGTTCATGAGCCTAGGTGGGAACTGCATCCAAACATGGGAGGACATGAAGAACATCTTCTTGAAGAAGTACCAAGACTAATGCAAATCCAATGAAGATATTTTCGGTATGATACAAGGGGAAGATGAAAGCTTGGAGGACTATGTAGAGCGATTTCAATATAACCTTCAAAAATCAAAGCATAAGCATTTGGAAAAAGAGATATTGAAAACACTCCTTTTTAAAGGAATCAAAGATGAATTTTTAGAACTCTTAAATCTGATAGGAAAATGTGATGTTTTTTAGTTATCATATGATGATGTTTGTGAATTGTGCATAAGGTATTCAAGAGGAATTTCCAAGGATGGTAAGAATTCTAGAGAAGTTTCTTCTTTCTTTTCCAAATTTACTACAAGAACAAGAGACATAAGAGCTGAAATCAATGTTTTATTTGAAAATTTTAAATATAATTTTATTAGCTCTCTAAATTCATAATTGAATGTTTTTCAGGTTCAGAAAAATCAAGAATTTGATGAAGTATTTTTCCCTCATTACCAAAAGGAGCATCTCATAGATAATTGTTCTTCCTTATCTAGGATGGAAGTAGCATATCAAAGAGATGGGGAAGCTGCAACAAGGTCAAAACCATGGAAATCATGGCCTACAGGTATGGTTCAAAACACTTCCTCTCCATTCTCTTACTTGCATAATCCATTATGGAATACTCATATATTAGGGCAGCCATGCCAATCTCAATATAACCACCACCAATCTTGTCTACAAGTTTGGCATGGTTCATCTTATGATTGCATGACTACTCTCCCTCATCTTGTAGCACAAACACATCTTCCAGCTCTTCCACAACATCTTCCTTGCCCATCAAAATCATCCATTCAACCTAATCAACTACATCATCAAAATGCTCCATTCCCTACACAATTTCCTGCTCAACTCATTCCACACCCTCACCATAATAAAACAGTACAACATGCTTACAGTGTTGAACTGAAAAATTTATCCATCCTTCCCACCCATTCTATCTCACATGCACCATTGGAGAAAACTTATACTAAGATTCAGAATGTCTCAAATCCAAAAATTGTAGAGGTTATGAAAGAAAATGAGGTTTCTTCTAACCTGCATCAACAAGCTGTTTTAAACACTCAAGAACTTCATGATATGATGGCTATGGGAAATCAAGAAAGTAAGGGATACATTGAAGATTGGTTTCACTCCATTTGTTTGTAGCATCACTCCATACTTCAACAATTTTTGACACCATCTTTTCAAGGGAAGTTGGCTTCTCATACCCTACTATTTATTAACATGCATTTTTCAAATTTGGGTATGTACATACTAGAGGCTTTATTTCGAAAATGGCTCCACTAGAAGTACTCTTATATGTAAGCTTATTCAATTTTCAAAGAAGAGTAGGTTAGTGGAGAAAATAAATAAATAAGGACATAAATAAATACATTTTTATTATTATGTAAAAATTGTTTTTGTTACAACACGCTGTGGAAATCAACATCGGTGATAAATATTTTAATTTATTTTGTGTATGTAGATGCATTATACTGAAAATAAAAATTCTACAAACACTCACATTCATTTTTATCACCAATATGGAAAAATTGCTTGAATATCATATTTTTGGGCTTGCGGGCTTGATGAAATTTCTGAAAACAGAGTTGGGACAGTCATGTTTTGAGGGACCAAAAGTGAATATTTTTAAAACTTGTTTTTATCCTAAGTAGCCCTTGATTTCTACTTTCCAACCCAATTTGAATCACTCCATTTGGATTTGAAATGAAAAACTTATAACCAAAACATTGACAGGGTGTCTAGTAGGCAGCTCAGGAACAGAGTTGGGACAGTCAGTTTTTGGAGGCCTAAATGACTATATTCTTAAAACCTGTTTCTATGGTATATTCCTCTGTGAATTTAGTTTACAAGACAATTTGAATCACTCAATTTCGATATCGTATGAGGAAAATATGACCCAAATACTGACTGTCTATCCTAAATCAGCACTCTTAAAACTCTGTTTTTCCAGCTGTTAATTAAAGTATTTGACCAATCAATTCTTCTTGTATTCAAAACCTGTTTCTATTGGAGATAAATAAATAAATCTTCTTTCATTTCCAATTTGAATCAGCCTAATATGTCATCAAATGAAAAATTTATGCTTGAAATATCAATTGTTGGTATGAGCTGGAAAATCGAAAATGACTCTATTATGCAGGTTGTTCTAAGTAAAATTGACATATCATAACATTGAATTTTTAAAACCTGTTTTTATTGGAGATGTACCTTTGAATTATCTCTCATCTAGATTTAGAATCACTCAATTTGGACGAAAAACAGATAAGTTATGATTAAAACACTACAGGTTAGCATGATTGGCCATTGCTCTCCCGCAGGTAATAAATTAATTTTACTTTATTTTTTTTTCATGGATTTTTTCTACAGAGTAACTACTTGTTAGTTTTTTTACATAATTCTTGGATTAGGGGACTCCGATAACCTCTCTTTCTCCATGATTTAATGTTTTATTGCAGGTAGACACTCGTTTTTTTGCAGGTCTTAGGAGAATAAAGAAAGTCAATTTATGGACGAGCGATTCTTGAAAGAAATTTTAATGAAACAAGAGAATTTCATCTGATTCTTTACCTAACAGATTCATAACAAAAAAAAAATGAAGAATTGATTCCCATTTTGAAGATTCATTTCACTGCTGTCAATACATTTTTCCAAAAGATCATTTTTTTCCATTGACAGATTGATATTCCCTTAGGAAATAACATCATAGCTGTTGTAACTTAACTTATTTATTTATGATCATGTTTTTAAATAAATTGTTGTTTCTTTTTCGATTTATCTTATGTTTTTATGTTTTAGGTGTTGATTCCTTCAAATTGCAGTTTCTGCTCCATTGGCGATTGAACAATGAGGACCCCACCATGCAAGTTTTAATTGCAAAAGGCAATCCTTCGACAATTTCATTTCTGTAAAAAGTTATTTCTTTTTAAACTGTAAATATGATTGTTTTATGTGTTTTTCTTTGTTTGTTTGCGGCTATAAATATGATTGTTTTTCTCTGTTTTTCTATAAATATGATTTCTTTTCTCTATTTTTTCTATAAATATGATTGCTTTTATCTGTTTTTCTATAAATATGATTTCTTTTCTCCATTTTTCTGTAAATACAATTGTTTTTTCTTGTTTTTCTATTGTTTTTCTTTTTACGATTGTCTTTATATTGTTTAGAGCAGTAGGGATGATTGGTTTGATGTTCCCTACAGGGAACACCAAGTTTCGTGTGTTTGTCTTTTTGTTGTTCCTCTTAAGGAACAACAATTTCGCGAGTTTGTCTTTTTGCTGTTTCTCTTAAGGAACAACAACCGTTCCTCTTAAGGAACAACGGTTTCGCATGTTTGTCTTTTTGCTGTTCCATTTAAGGAACAACTGTTGTTCCTCTTAAGGAACAACAATTTCGCGTGTTTGTCTTTTTGCTATTCCATTTAAGGAACAACTGTTGTTCCTCTTAAGAAACAACAATCATTCCATTTAAGGAACAACAGTTTCGCGTGTTGATTTTTTTGCTGTTGCTTTTAAGGAACACCACTTTTTTTTTTTTTTTTTTTTTGTTCCTTAAAAGGAACAACAATTTTTTTGGGTATATTTTTTGTTGTTCCTTTTAAGGAATAACACTTTTTTTGGGTGTATTTTTTGCTGTTCCTTTTAAGGAGCATTACTTTTTTTTAGTGTATTTTTGTTGTTCCTTAAAAGATACAACACTTTTTTTAGTGTTTTTGTTGTTTCTTCAAGGGAACAACACTTTGGGAATATTTTCGAGAACAACCCTTCCTCCCTCTTGTGCGATTATTCCTAATTCATCTCAACCGCATTTTATTGATTCCCTTGCATCGCATGAAGTGCAATACTTTTATGAGAACAAAAATTATGGAGTCTATTGAAGCAGGTAAATATCCTTGACGTTATGATCTTTAACAAGACAGCTTCTTGATGATAGATTTTTTTTTTTTTAAACAAACAAAAGGGACACAATTATTTATATATTACTTTACTATATTGATTTCTGTTGTATATGATATTGATTGATCATCTTTACCATGTTGGTTCCACTTCTCCTGGCTACAATTCTCTCTATCTATTATAAGTAAGATTATGGGTATATTTTCTTTCTATTGACATGTTCAAACTTCTTCCACCATCTCCACTCTTAAGGAGTACTGAGCCTCCCTCTATTTATCATAAAAGGTGTAAAAACAACAAAATCTTATCTACAGATAGAGGATAGGGGGTCTCATTAAAGAGCCAGTCTACCATGTTCATAAGGTTGTAGCGAAGTTACATTCTCACTATGGCCACCACACCAGGGTTATGATCCATTGGATAGACACAATATCCTTGGAACAGGAGGTCTCATCAAGAGCCGACCTGATCACTTTTGCTACTTCCCAGTGAATGGCAGTGTGGTTATCTGGTTACCACGCTAGCACATTGATATCTTATGTTGAACAACAATGGAATTTTCCAATTATAAATTAAGGATCCTGGCTCATATGGGTTAAAAATCAACCCTGCTGGCAGCAGAGGCTCTGCTTATGGTAATGAAGTTCTATTTTCAACATCAATAATTATTATAATACTCTCTTCCTACTTTTCTTTTTATTAGAGAGATTATTTCCCTAATTTCTCCCTACTATGAACCTTTACGCATGAGTTAATGTTTTTTAATCAATCATATCATTTTTAGATGGAATATCGTCAGCAAGGTATCTTTTCTTGCATATTGCTGTCCTTTTTACTTACCACATTACCTATCATCAACCCAAACATCTTATCTCTTATTCATAACTATCTTTATACACTCTGCCCTCATTATAACCATACCTCTTGTTGTCCTATCATTTGATATGTGTACTCTGCTTCATTTACTGCTGTATTGTTCGTTCCCTTGCCTTGTTGTCAACACAACACTTTTTCTATGCTTTATGGTCATGGAATCTCTTTTTCAATTGGAAGGGGGAATGTATGCATTATGGATAGCACGCGATATAAGTACATAATTCTGCCATAATTTGCTAATTTGCCACAATATTCATACTGCATTTCTACAAAAAAAATTCTGATTGAACTTTTGGCATACATCTTATCTGTTGCTCTTCAACATTAACACTGTGGATTCTAGAAAATTGCATGCAAAATCGTGATTTGGTTACAGGAGAACAACAAGTATGGGGGGGAAATTCTATTCGCAGCACGACCACACTATTGCAACTAACAGCAAAGGCTCGTGCAACTCGCGAACGTGCACAATTCTTCAGACATGATGTGCTTGCATGGCTTCCACCTTTTGCATTACTTTCAGTATCCACTCAGCCTACATCAACTTGAACAAAGGCCAATCCCTACATGTGATTCCACATTTTTTTCGGAGGTAACGCTTGAGGTAAATAACATAATTTTCTGATTTATTATGAATTTAGGGGAATTTCATGAAATTCTATTGAGCATTATTTATCATCATTCATTCTACATCTTTACCACTTCCCATTTTTTAGAGACATCATCTTTCAGTTTGGGGGAGTGTTGCTTTTCTTCATTTCTTTCTTATGACCATGTCACTAATATTCTTTATTATCCATTGATATTCTTATTCATTCTCAACACCTGTCTTATTCCATGTTGTTTTACACCAAGCATAGATTTTAACAGACTGTAGCAACCACCTCTCTTTGTTTTCTAGCATTGCATGAGGACATGCTAATTCTTCAGTTTGGGGGAGGAATTGCTACACATGATGGATGTTTTCTACTTTCTTTCTCGTTTAAGGCATACAATTTCTACAATGCAAAAATTGATTTGCATATATCTTTAAAACTATGAACTGAATTCTTATGATTTTTGGATAACAAAGAGGTATCATTAAAATACACAAACCCAAATAATTTCACTCTAAATTAGTTCATAAAATTTTGAAAATTATGCACTATCACCTACAACCATTTTGTTTATATCTCATGATCTGTGTATCAAAACGATCTGATTTTTGAGAAAATGGTTAATGAAGTTTGTTGTTACTTATATCACATTTTTCTGCAACTTCATATACATATAGTTGAACGTCAACTGTAAAAATTGTTACGCCTTCATCAAGATTGCTATAATTGAATATTCATTATTTGGGGAAAAATTCATTTGTTCCATCCATTTCATAAGTTGGGATGAACATTTTTTTTTGCTTGGTTAACACATGGGTTTTGTCTTTGGGTTGCATGAGGACATGTAATATATTCAGTTCTGGGTTGCATGAGGACATGCAATATATTTAGTTTGGGGGTATGTTGGGCCGCTAATGTGTTATTATTATTATCACTTTTTAACACCTATTTCATCCATTTCTACTCTTTTTTATCATGTCATTTATCATAATTTATCATATAATTCAATTTTATAATTATTTATACTTTTATGGATAAATATTATTTCTTCTCATTTATTTTTAATAAATTGATGATTATGCATGATTTTACCAATTATGGTTTATTAATAAATTTGTTGTAACATCACTCACCATTTTAGTCTCCAAGATATTTTCCAGATTGCGGAGTTGATCTCCAACTCATCATTAAATATGCCAACTCAGAAATTCGCTGGAATAAGAAGTGATAGTTTTGCATTGGATGTATTGGGCAAATGGAGAAGAATCTGGAAAATCTGAAACATGGGTTTTGTCCAGAACGGACCAAATTAACTTTAGTAATGGATAGTTTTCCAAAATTCGGCCTGTATTGAGAGAAACAGAAGGTTCTCTGAGGGCGATTTTTCCAGATTCGCTGTTGTGGCTGTTTTCCATATTCTTCTAGTTGCAATACCAAATTCGACCTGTTCCCGTTAAATGATTGATGGAAGGATATTTCAAATATGATCTTGCTGATCAATTGGTTGTGAGTAATCCAATTTTGTAATAGGAATCATTTTTAATCATATTGGTTGTAACTTCTCTTTTCCCTATGTGTATTTAAATCAGAACAGAGATCAGAGAAGGGGGGGTTATTATGGGGATTCATGATGGATGATTAGAGAGAGAATTAGATGGATTATTAGATTAGAGATAGATAGGATAGGATAGGAGGAATGTGAGAATTACTATTGAAATTGTAACTTTGATCATCGACTCTCACTGTTGAAGCAGAGCACGAACTTGCTGTAACGATTATGCAATAATGAATATATAAAAACAATTGCAGTTCCTTCGCATCTCCTGAAGTAATCCGGCGGTATTCACCGGAGGCTAAGGGCCTGGCTCTTGGTGGATCTACTTTCCGTTCCTTTACCATACAGTGTGGTTTGCCTTATTTCTGATTTCTGCAAGTGTGGTTTGTTTAATGATTACTTTCTGCAATTGAATTGTGTTGCTGTTCTTTTCCCTCATAACAAGATCATTTCTTTCTGCAAGTATATTGTTGTGTTGCTCATTCTAATTACAGAGCTTCGTTGTTCATTTCAGTAACTTAGTTTTGCTGTTCATTGCAGTCACATAAGCGTTGCTGTCTATTTCTATTATATAGCATTGCTGCTCATTTACTTTCTGCAATCATTTAGTTTTGCCTTTTAGCATTCTTACAGTTGGCATAATTATCTCATTTCCATCAGTTGCAGTAGCATTATTGATTTAATTCATTGCCATTTCCAATTGGTTATTTAGTGTGTTGTGTGCAAGATCAGTAACTGTAAAGAACATTGGCTATTGTTGTCAAAGCTCTCAGATTGAGGATCTTATTTATGCTTGATTAGTTTACATCAGTTAAAAGAGGAATGAGTTATTGCTACTGTATCCTCGACTGATAATTGCTGTTACTTTGTTGAATGATTGATTTAGTTTTAGAGCATTGAGTTTCCTTTAGTTGCAAGTGGGATTTATTAAAAACATCCATTTATTCTTGTATTTGAAAGATCTATACTACATTTTAAGAAACATTACTCTCTGGGATTATAGCGTGCACATATTGTGTACACTCTTGAAATAAGAGGACTTGCCCGGGTTGATAATTAATGTTGGATAAATAGGAGTTTTAAAAGGCACCTTTTAGCACCCAACACTTGGTACACTTGAAAAACAACTGACATGCTCGAAATATGTGTTGGCTTTGTAAAGAAAAATCTCTTCATATATATAGCCACTGGACCAAGATACACTTGACCCATTTCTGGGTATTTTGACTCAGCCAACTCAACTTCATTACCTGGTACTGCAAATATGCTCTCCATGCCTTCGAACAATTCAGAACATGTTTTCATTTTATCTGATGAGTTTTGTGTCGATACTTCTGTTGAATAAGAATGGAGCAGAATGTATAATCATATCTATATTATAGCAACTTTTGAGAGTATTACGAATACCTGAAAGCTTACTTTGAAAACACAAACCATCCATCATATCAGCTATTAGGTCCTGTAGCGCTTTAGATGGTTGCGTCCTTGGTTCCATTGATATTTCATGTTTTCTCCTATGATTATCAACTAGAATGTGATCAAGACTCCCTTTCACAATCTGAAATGAATTAAAACATAAAGGTAGAGAATCAAACTTGATCACTTCATCATCCCTTTCAGACTCCGTGACTTCATCTGATACTTGAAATTCAAAAGGACTAAAGGGTTGAACCCCTGGATCTAAAATAGATTCTTTATCATCCATGATTTCCTCATCTCATTGATGAGAGAGTTCTCCAATCATACCTTTGAAAAATTGTTTATAATTTTCTCTCAGAAGTGAGGCAAAACATAGAGGAAGGAATTTTTCACTTACTTGAAAAATTTATGCATTTTCCTCTTTACAATATTGCTCAACATGCAGAGTTTGATTTCCATCTTTGCATTGTGATAATCGAGTTTGTTCTTTCCAAAAAGATGGTGTTGTTTGCTTTGAACAATCAACCTCAATCTCAACCATGTAATCTTCCTTTTGATAATCATGTTTAAGAAGTTTATATTTGTATGCAAGGTCATCTAACATGTACATGATTGCTGGAGATTTTCCTGCCTCCCTCTGATTTTGAACTTAATCTTTGGCCATGTTGAGAATTGAGTACATGAAAAATTCATTTTCTGTTTTAGGATACCAAGGATGAGCTGCAAATTTCTTGGGTACATTGATCTTTTTATTTTCTGGAACCAATGGAACATGAGGTATTTAAACAGAAAGTTCCTCTTTCCTTCTAATCTTATGCATAATTTCATTTACTGTAAATGTCAAGATATCTAGTTTTATCTGTGAATATATCAATTGCTCCTTTTCTATTTTATCCTTCTCCACTTCTTTTAACTTTTCCTCTCTGTTCAACAGGTTTTCTTCCACATCAACTGCCATATTTTGCATTTTTTCAAGGGTTGCAGGGTCCCTTTCTCTTAACTGGAATGCCATCTCTGATCAAAGGCATCTGGGTAGTGCAAGAGAGATAATCATGGGGGTGGCTTTATATTAGCAGACATTGAATGGTATACCTTATTGAACTTGGCTGAAAAATGTTGTATTGTCTCCCCTGGCTATATTTTTAAATGGTTATACTATTCTATGATGAGAAAAACATTTCCCATGACCACCCATATA
Organism: Pinus albicaulis; assembly: GCA_034641835.2. NCBI lineage: Eukaryota > Viridiplantae > Streptophyta > Pinopsida > Pinales > Pinaceae > Pinus > Pinus albicaulis. Next base: position 292,268,487 of record CM076581.1, read on the forward strand.
TCCAGGAAAACTTGTGTGAATTGATGAAAATTGCTAATTCTTGCAGCTGGAAGATTCTTAAACCAATTTTTAACTTTACCTTGCAATGATAGGGAAAATATCCAGATACCCACATCATCTTCTTCCACCTCAAACAAGTCAAGAAAATCCTCAAGATTTTGAATGTGCTTTTTGGTAGTGAACTTTGCATTTTCTCTGTCAAATCTAGGTAGATTATTGCTATAATTTGCAGGGAGGTTATGGAGAGTAGGAGGCAAAACCAGAGGCTTGTATATGTCTGAGACTTTTACAAGTATAGGAGGTAAAGCAAGGGGCTCATGACTATCTGATATTTCAACAATAACAGGACATAAAGCACGAGGCTTGTGTCTAATTGGGATTCTTATAGGTATTGGAGTGTGTACCAGAGCTATAGGGATGGACTCAATCTCTTGAGGCTCTTTAGGTTGAAAATAATTACCATGTATTTTAGCAGTATACTCTTGACCAGGATCATGATAAGATAGAAAGTAATTCCAGATAAAGCAAAAAATGTCCCGAATACAATTGGAACTTGAATACCTGATTTTTCCAGATTGCCTTGTCATGCTTTAGGTTATTCCTCCAGTGGAGTATTTGAATGAAATTGATCTGGATTGGAGTCACCAGGCAGATTGTTCAACCTTCTTGTGTCTAGTCACTATCCGCCACTAGTAACCAAATCTAAAACTTTATGTACTTTCCTGAGGAAGATAAATCCTTCCCCAGTATGGTCGTAAGCGCCATGTTAGCGTTCCGTAATTCTGAGGCTGAAGACAGAATCCCAGAGGAAACATGAAAACCGATTCGAGCCTAGGATCTAGCCTTCCTAGACTCAGAGAGGGCTCTCTCTATTTATGATTTAAATTTATCTTTAATATTATGAATGTTGATGTTAAGCTAGTTACAGTGATGGTGAAAATTGTTTGTTTTGATTTATTTTGTTGGTTGGATGAGCAGGTCTGCAGAAGCTAATCCATTGGGATATGGAGTCAAACAGGGGTTGGTTTAATTGCATCAAAAGCTCAAAAGCATCACAGGGCAAGCTAACTTTGTGTGCTGGATTTTAAAGCAGCAGGGATTGTGAGGTGAAAGAAGCAGTGAATTTGCAGTAGTGGTTAAAAAGAAATTAAGAATTTATTAACTAGACTTCATGAAGAAAAAATTCAGATTGTAATCACATATATAATTAAGGTGCTCCAACAACAAATATTAATCTAAAATTTCAATTTTACAATAAGCTTAAAATGATATGCAGTGAGGAAAAATAGTGGAAACATTCAACATAGAGAAGAGAATCACATCACCAGATAGACACAACTCAAGTATCATGTAAATGGTTTCTTAATATTGATGCTCCAGCTTCCAAAAATTACAGTGATCCAATACAATAGTTCTTACAATGCAAATTTCAACAGGGTCCAATCAACCAACCCTTGATACTGCCAATGCATGCAGTATTTAACTGAGTACTAAGTCGGTTGCCCTATCTACTTGGAAACTTCTCATTAATTACAATCAAGTAAAAAATAGACAAGTGCGGCCATGTAAAGGGCCAAGACAAATACATCTGGAAATCACCACCTGTGGCTTTTAACTTTGGCAACCTTTCATGGATGGTAAAAGAGGATCCAAAACTGGCTGGGGTGGTCTCGAAGAGGCAACGATAAATGATTCTAACATCTGGCTCTGCCATTCAGACTGCCTTTGCTGGGTCATTAATTCTAATGCGGCATTGGCACTTCTTCTTCTTAATCCTATTCCCTTTTCTATATTACAAACATAGATATACATATCAGATACAATCCTTAGGCTCAGGAGATCAAATTCAATCATCCTGTCCAAAAATATCAAGTAAATCCCTAAAAATCCGAACTAAAATTTGGGCCGAATCTGCTGAGAATAGGGGTACACTCAGACATTTGTTTCACCCCAAAGGTGACACCTATGAGAAATTGGAGAGAGGTTATTTTTCTTTTCCATGTGTTGGTAAAAAACCTCTCTTGTATTTCCAAATTTCATCTCCATCTCTCCACAACACTTGCCCCAAAAGCATGCCTTAAATAGGGAAACTGAAATCTTGAAAAATGGCCCTCAGACATGTCTTCAATTCTTCCTACTCCTAACCCTTGTGTAAAATCGGAGACAAGTTGTTGCTCATTGCCCCGTGCTGGTCAAAAAAGTCTCTCAGATTTTCAAATTTCACCCCCATTTTCCTGTTGTACGTTTTTGAAGTTAATGTCTCTGACTGCAGACAATGGGAGAAAACACCCTGCTAGAATCAAATCAGATTGTAATTTTTTTAACTTTGTATGTCTCTCGGATATATTCATTCGTCTGATTGGAGATTACTACCATGTGGTGAACTCCAAGCTACAAATCGTGATCTCAATGAGCCATTTCTACCTCTATCACTTGCACCGCATGATCTTCGACAACATCACAGGACTGAGCCTTTGCACCTATAAGCAATCATTTTCAGGATAATGGCGGCCTTGTATGAACGCAATACCTCAATGCATATGTTCAATGGGAATTTGCTTTCCCTTGAATGGTCCTTCAAAAATTTTCATCACATTTTTTAGAGAGACTATATTTGTGTTTTGATCTTGAGCTTTAAAATTTCTGTCAAATGTTTTCTTTTGCCGTGCGTGAGACTATAATGAAAACATGGCTTTCCACTTTCACCATTATGTCAATAACACCCTTTTCATGCAATACAGGCATCAAAGTTGATCTATTACAATGAAATAAACCGAAGAAATGTCTTACCAACTTCCGTGGCAACAACAAAAAACCATTTCTCATATCTTCTAAGATAATTCTCTGTAGCAACCCCAATTAAAAACTTCCATATGCACAAAAATTGTGAACTGTAATTAGGCAAGGTGCATAATAAAATTTGTGACAAGGAACATGACATCTATGATTGAAGCTTTCTTCCATAATCCTTCGGACATGGGGGGAAATTCCCATCACATTGAATGATACCGCTCATGACCTGTGCAGAGAGCACGACAGCATCTGCTCGCACGTTGAGCCATAAGTCAGCACCGCAACATCACAAGACAATTCGCTCCTAAGATTAGCGTGCCACTCCTCCATCGTGCCACCCTATGCTATGAAGAAATTAAAGTGGAGGCCAATTCAATTTCAATGCTGAAGACCAAATCCACCACTGTTGCATTTGTTCTGCGAAAACTTGAAATTGGATTTCGGAGGGTGGCCTATCTGGTTTGTGGTATCATATGGAGGGGGTGTGAAGTAACCTCTGCTCGCCACGTGGTCAATGAAAACAACCCATTTCATACCCCCCCTCATTCATTAAACTTCGAAGCATAGAGGGGGTCCGAAATCAACTTGAACCATCAATTTTAACCAAAGTTCATCATTCATAAGACGAATATGCGTGAGGTTTAGCATAATATCGACACGTTTTGGATCAACTTGTTGCTTCTCAGTAGGTGCAGTGGTTTTTTCCTTTTTCTTGTCATTCTTAGATCCACGTCCATGCTTTCCATAATTATGACCATGATTCCTCATTTTGAGGGACTTATTTCCTTTACCACCTTCAACTTTAACTTCTCTAACCTGATATCCTCCACGAACACCTTGCTTAATTAATCTACTCTTATGTTGGGGCTTTGCAATATTAGCCTTTACCTTACTATCTCCCTCTCCATCCTCGATGTTAGTGAGACTATCAACACAAGCCCAAGATTCTTCATGAGTAGAAAAATGAACAAAACCAAAGTCTTTGCACTTGGCAGAGGCCATGTTCTTCGATAATTGGAATTTCTCAATTTGACCAAATTTCTTGAGTTCCTCTTTAACTCTCTCTTCATCCCAAGATGCAGGCAATCCATCAAGGAATACAGACTTAACCTGTGCCATTTGTTCCTCATCAGGCTGAATGGAAGGCTCAGTAAATGCAACCTTTGCACTCCTATCACAACCTAACACCACATCTCGCTTTTGTATACGCTTGTACACAACCATAGCACATTGGTGATTTGAGAACTCCAAGAATGCAAAGCCTCGATTTTTCCCCTCATTTTTTGGATCATCCATTAAGGACATTTCTTCAATGTTTTCAATTCGATACTCATTCAAATTTTCTCTAAATACATAATTAATTAAATAATTCTATATTTTAAATAAATCTGATTTCATTTGGAATAAAATTTGATGAAGCCATTTCAAATTTGTCTCATTTTCGCTAATGAATTTGAAAATATGCATGCCAAGGTGTAAATTTAAAATTTATCCCGTGCTAACAGGTTTGATACGAGGCAATTCAGGACAATGATGGGTGGCATGACCATCAACATCACACAAAGCGCACAGAGGTGTACGCTTTGGAGGCTTAGGAGGAGTAGGTGTCGTTTGGGCAGCCTTATCCTTAGGTGCCTTTTTGCAAGATTTACCCCCCTCACCAGAGGCTTTCACAACAGGAGTAGGTTCCTGTTAAGGTGGCTGAGGCACAGAAGCAAAGGGAGGGGCCATGGTGACTGGTTGGACCGGGGTGAAAGGAGTATAAGGTTTGGGCTGACCTGGCAGGGTATTGGCTGGGGGATCAATGTACCAGACTGGGATCCCTAGGGTCATGTTGGGAAGGGACAAGGTAGTCATAATAGGTACCACAAATACTTTATCAGGGGGAGCAAGAAACGGTATCTTACTAGATGGGTAATGGCCAGGAGGGACAACTCTGAGGTGGTTAAGGCCAGGGGGAATCGTTCTAGGAGGAAAGAGATGATCAGGGACAACAACTACAGATGAAGGGCCTTGAGGAGGAGGTCTTGAAGGCTAAGTCAAAGTATTAGGAGCAGGTTGCAAAGGGTGAGGCTGCTGACTAGTCGAACTAGACCGTTTGAGTTCAGACCGAGACGATTGCATCATGAAAACATTTGATGAGCTAGGGTCAGAGATGAGAGGGGGAGACCAGGGAAAGAACTAAGCAAAGAGGAATATTTATAGACTCCGAGTGAGACACTGGTAAGAGGTTTGACTATTTGTTTATTGGCCACCGAAGAAATAATGGACTCTGGAGGGGTCTGAGACTTTGGTTCGTAATATGTTAGCTGATCTATAGTGATGATATTTCCGTTGCGAGGAAAGAACATCTTATGGTGAACCGCAGGTGGGACAATAGACATTGCATAAGTGTAGCTAGGACCTAATAGAATGTTGTAGTCTAAGGGGGCATCAATGACTTCAACATCAACACAAACAGTTTTGCCCGCAAGAGTAATAGGACAATTGCGGAACATGCGAAGGGGTTGAGAAGAGTGGCCATCCCACGCACGAAGGGTGATAGTGGAAGGGGATAACTTGGGTGATCCGAGCTGTTTCCAAACAGAAGCAGACATCATGCAGGTGGATGCCCCCTCGTCAATGATAAAACGAGAGATGTTGGCATTCCGGATCTGGACAGGTATTTGGAAGGCGATGGATGCAGGAAGGGGGGGATGCTCTGACTTGTCAACATCGAAGATAATCAAACGATCATCTGAAGGATCCACAACACCCATAACAGTTAGTAGATATTTTCGTTGTGAAGGGCACGACTGGAGGACTTCCAGCGTTGACATGGCAGCAGGGGATTGCACCAAGTCATCTACTATACTGTAGATGTGGGCGGCTTTACCGGAAGCAACGTTTAGGCGTAACGATCCCCTGAGGATCTTGGTATGCACCTCTGCCTTGGGCTGATGGATTGGTAAAGGGCCATTGGGTGTTGAAATTGGCTCTGTGGGACCTGAAGACCAGGGCTTAGTGGCAGACGTAGCAGGAGGCTTGGTGTACTTACGGGACCGACTCTGAAGGTTAAGATCGACGATATTGGCCTGGTCATATTTCATCATGAGCATATGGTAATTAGAGGTACTTGGAGGAGGATATTGAGAGGCCTCCTGACCTTCAGGGGGTTAGGCAACCACATATCCTTGCTAAGGGAAAGGATTGGTAAACACAATCAGTTGAGTGGGTGCAGCATTAGGAGGAACCGAAGAAGATGTTTGTTGTCTTCGGGATGCTGCTTGAGCTTCCCACATTTGACGCATCTCAGGTAAAAGGGGACAATCATGGGTATAGTGACCATAGACACCGCAACAAGAACAAGGCTTACTCGTGTGAATAGGCATGTCCTGCTTGGGGTGAGCGCCCTGTTGCTGGGTTGCAGTGTTATATGTATTCCCTCGGGGATTTTTTCCTAGATTACCTAGAGCGGGTTGGTTATGGTTGCCTTTCCTCTTATTTTTGGAAGTGGGAGGATTAGTGACACTCTTTTGTGCATACAACTATCCCTGAGGGGGGATGGCTGATGTTGCAGAGATTGAGAAGGCAAGGGAGGCTGAGGTGCTTGTGCTGGAGGATTTGGAACACCAGGCTATGGATACGGATAATAAGGAGGTTGAGCAACATTGGGGTAAATAGGTTGGGCAAAAGCAAGCACTGGCATAGGAGAATGCGTTTGGGCAAAAGCGTGAGGCATGCCGTGTCCTAGATACATGCTGTTGGGAGAGGGAAAAGTGTTAGAGGAGTTGGCCCCTCCATGAGGGAAACCATAACCCATAGGAGGATGAGTGTATAGATGTGAAAGGGATCCAACGATATCGTCGGTGCCATGGGATTCCCCCGGTGCGTTGGCACCACCAGGTCTAGGGAGATCAGGTAAGACAATATAAACATAAATGGATTGCACGTAGATCAAGTCATATTTCAACACAATCTGGAGGGCAAATTCCTCGGTTTGAGGAAAGTGAGATGCGAAATCTTTACCAATCGCGGGAAAAAGGGACCAGAGAAACTAATCCATGTAGACATGATCTTCGAAAACAGGGGCTTGACATAGGTTCTTCCTTCTGCGCCATTCTTGAATATGGTCAGATAGGCAGGTGGGATAATTTTGACGGAAAGAGGTCAAGAGTTCGGTATCGATGTCATAGTGAAGGGGAAGCTAGAAGCAAGACATTAAAGCCTTGGCAAGAGTCACATAATTAGTATGAGAGGAGGAGTCCTGGTCGACATACCACTTGGAAGCTTCTCCAGTAAGCGTACGCTGGAATAACCGAAGACATACAGAGTCATCAGTGATGGAATTAGACGAACAACACATGTGGAAAGAATGAACATGGTTGGTAGGATCCTCTCCAGCATTTCCTTCAAACTTGGGGATGCCTGAAGGAATCTTGGTTGGAATAGCAGGCCAACCTGGATCATGGTGAATGGGGTGATTAATCAACTAGCTAAAATCGGGAAGGCTTAAGCCTGCCATATAAGGAAGTAAGGGAGTATCCGAAATAGTTCCTGTTGCGGAAACATTGGTAGCATTTCCAGAATTAGGTTCGGGGTTGCCACCAGCGTTAGGTCCTGGACCAGACATGATGAAGGTGAAAGGTGGAGGACAGCCGGGGATAGAAACAGAAGGGGAACCTGATGAACCAGAATCAGAGTCGGAATGGGGACTCGGCAGAGGAAGAACTTGGACCCTACGTGGTGGAGTAATTCTTCCTAACGGAAACTGAGGATGAAGGCCCTAGAGTCTCCAGGATAAACACCTTGGGGGCGCAATGATGGGAAAGAGACACGAAACCCAATAAAAAAGAGAGGTAAACAAGGGCAAGGAGGTGCTGATAAATTAATTATAATGTTTAAGTCTTGGCCTGGCGGTGTAAACCAGGCGCTCTTCGCTTTAGGTGTGCGTGTATGTGATAAGTGTGTTAATTTTAATTAAGCCCAGACGTGTGTAGAGAAAAAAGAAAACAACAAAAAAATTAGAGAGAAAAATGCTGCTAAATAGTTGGGGAAAGGCTACAATCTGAAGGGAAACAGGGGGGACCCTAAAGGAGGACCAAAAAAAACTGAAAATAGGTTTTTTTGATGGATAAATAATCGATATGAGATGGATCTGAAAGTGCAGGTTCAGATATGAAAAATGGATGAAAAACACTGAAATATCAAAAGACCTGCTTCAGCTAAACTCCTACTAAAAAGGTGGAAGCGTACTGAAGCCCTAAGGGGCTTGGTTCTTACTTCAACGAGAAAAAAAAAGCAAGTACAGGTCTAAGACGGGTGGAGAGGGAGGTCAAACAACCCTGAATAGTGCCCCAGACAAACCCAGAAAATTCACAGAAAAAATCCCACAAAAAGTATAGGTCGCAGGTTCTGACCTATTTTTCGCCGAGGTCGCAGTTTTCAGGCTGTTATCTGCTACCTGAGAGCTGAGGTCGCAGGTTTTGGGCCAAAAATTACGACCTGCACTTCTGGTTGTCTTGGGAGTACGTTTCAGAAAAAAGTGTTGTCTTTGCTGCGACTGATACCTGTTACCTGCGCAAAGGGCCCAGAAACACATCGAAGCTATAATTTTTTCTGTTTTAGGGTTAAAAAGGTTAAAAACAACATCAAGAAATGAAAAATAAGAATATGGAGAAAAAACCCTAGGGGTTGAAGCAGCTGGTCATGCAAGGATCTGAGAAACGAAAATGGTCGTAATTATAAACCCTTGTGGAGTCGCTAGTTGTTAGTGAGAATTCTAATCGCAAGCGTATGGAAATAGCTCACTTTAGATGTGCATAAAAAATAGCCATAACATCAAAGATGGCTGTCAATTTCCTTAGATTTGTAGTTAGTGATCAGAATCAATGCTACAGAAATCCAGATCTATGCAGTTAAAGACATTAAACAACAAATAATAAGCAAGAGTTACTCCATGCATCCAATGAATAAGACAAGATTTTTTTAAGATTTTTTTTTGTATTATGACAAATGGGAGGGGAACATAGAAAGATGTTATCAGTCCCTCTCAATGGGGGTGCGTTCTTGTATGTTCTCGGCGCTTCAGATCTAAGATCTCTCTCTCTTGATGGTGTAGAAAACCCAGACAAAAATGGAACTCAAAGGGAGCTGACAACAAAAAAGTAGAAAAATATGATAATGATGGGAGGATCAAAGTCAGACCAAAAGTATAGATCAAGGAGTGATCTCTAGGGAACAAAAGGTAGTGAATGAATGGAAAACCCTTTTATTTATAACAAAATATTGAGTTAGTCTAGATATTGGTGCATAATTAAAATATTATTAACCAAATCTAGATCCAATTTTTATGGAATATTTTATTATTTTTGTTGGAGGGAAAAGGAAGTTGAATTTGGTCAAATCCCTTTATTTAGAAATAATAAATAAATAAATGATTTTATTATTATTTTAAGAATGTGGTTAAGTAATAATTAAATAAATAATGATTTATTCAATTATTTATAAATGATTTAGTCAAATTTAACAAGGAATATTATTAAATAGTGATTTAAATAATTATTTCTAGAAAATAATCAGCTAAATAATGATTTATCTAATTAATTTTCTTGTCTTGGGTTATATATGACCAGGAATATTAATTAAACAGTGCTTTAATTAATCAGCCCTAGAGGAAAATCAAACAAATAAGGATTTATTTAATTATTCCTTATGGGGTTTCTTGTTTAGACCAGAAATAACTTAATAAACTATGGGTTATTAAATTATTTTTCATAGTGAAAACAATTTTACTATGGTAAAATTGGTCTTACATGGTGTACTTTAGTTCATCTAATAGTAAGAGGTTAGATGACCAAAAATTGGTGTAACAAACACAAACTATAGAAAATCCAAAAGTAGAACAATCTATATGAATAGAAAATAACCAAAGATGGTCTAACAACCCCTGGTTGATTTCCTATGTAAATAAAAATAATAACCAAGGTCATGGGATACATATTCCAAGTTGAATGTTGGGAAAAACATAGAGATGGGATCAGTGGTGAAAAATAAATGGCTTTGGAAATTGGCAAAGGCAAAGTGGCAATAATTAGAATTTTATTTATGAAATAATGGAGAATAGGAGAAAAGGAAGGTGAAAGGTAATATATTTAAATGCAAGGGAAATGAAGAAAAAAGAAGGAAAATGAAGAAAATAGAGGCCTCAATGATAAAAAGGCTTATGAGGATCAGTTCACAACTTTTGGTCAGTGTGTGAAACCTTTTTTCAATCTTAGCTTGGAGCTCTCTCTATATTCTCTCTTTCTCTCTCTCTCTCTCTCATACTCATGCACACTTAGAGAAATCTTGGAGCACTTTGGCATGCCTTGGAGTTGGAGCAAGACGACAAAGGAAAAAAGGAAGGTTCAAGGGAACAAGTGGATCAACAACTACAACGAGATTTCTTTGTAGGCAACAGGTTACATGTGTGATTTCCTTGATGTGTGGTAGATGCGTGTGATTATTTGGTTATGATCTGTCATTGGCATGGAAGATTCCTGGATTGGCAGTGGTTTTGCTGAGCCTTGTTCTTTCCTGGATAGCCATGGTGTTGTGGGTTTTTCCATTGATTTTTTTTTCCGGTTGGTGCTTGTAATTCTTTATGGTTGTGGGTTGGAAAAAACTCTCTGGAAGCCCTGGAACAACTTGGGTTGAGTTACTAGTCCTGGAGCCTAGGTTGGAAAAATTCTCTAGAGACCTTGGTGGGTTGAGTTACTAGTCTTAGAGTCGGGTAGCCCTTGGTGGGTTGAGTTACTAGTCTTAGAGTCGGGTTGGACAAACACTCTCGAGCCTTGGAAGGCCGTGGGTTGAGTTACTAGTTCCTGGAGCCCTGGACGGCTTGGGTAGAGACCGATCTGATTAGTGTTAGTGATGTCCAACCGTGAGGTGGAATCACTGGTTGAGGGTTGAGGTGATTTTTCCTATAGAAGCCCTGGTTTGGTTTTATTTGGTTTATTCCATGATATCCCACTTTGACGCTTGGAATATGGCGTGGGGGTGATTGGTTGAAAAATAGATTTGGTTAAGCCCAATCTATGGTCAGGTGGTACATGGAAGTCCCTGACTTGGTTGGTATTTTCCTATGTTAATAAGAGTTATTCTTATATTTTGATTCATGTATATTTATTGACAATGTGTTGGTGATATCATGGCTGTGTTACCAAGGTTTATATCCTGGTTATTTTCTGATTATTTGATGTGCATTCTCTATGGCTCCAGTCACGAATTGTTTAACTCTTGATTGGTTGATGGATGAATAGAATAATAAGTGTTATTGAAGTTATGTGGAGAGAGCATAGGGCATTCTTGGTGATTCTCAAATGAATTTCATAATTTTATGATCATATATGCATTCATGACCTGTAGCTTATATGTTTTCCATGTATTTGACAAAAAAATTATCATGTTCTAGGCAGTCTAGGTCAATTTATGTCTTCAAATTGGTGTGTCTAGCACTATTTCCATGTCATTATTGATTTTTAAAAGTTACAGGAAGTTTTGGGCAGTGGTTTAGAAGCTGACTTGGAATCTAGGATCAGATCTCGAGACCCCATGCTCCTAACTGGAAATTTTGGATTGCAACTTCATGAATGTAGGATTACACATGAATGTAGCCTTGTGCATACAGTTGGAGGCTTTCAACTGTATGGAAGCTTTGTTGTGGGTGTGATTGAGGGCCCATGTTGGAGAAAAGGGTGTCAAACTCAGGTTTTGGAAACCTGGGGTGGTTACTCAGCGTATAAGTGACTCGTAGCCTTAGTAGGATGTTATGAGATGTTAGTTTGTCTTTCGTATTCGACCCCACTTCCTTAATGGGACCTATGATGTTAGGTCATGTCATAGAACTCTTCATCCCATGTTTACCCTGGAAGGCCAATGAATCTACGTAAATGTGGGAGAGGTGGTTACAAAGTGGTATCAGAGTGGGTTCCATTCTCTTTGGGTGATATCTAATACCATAGGTTGGTATTAGAGCTCTTAGGTTCAACACTTGGCTAGATGGGTAGAATGTGTTTTTCATTGATGCATGTCAGTTGTGTATGTGTTCATTATGCATGCATTGTGATTGTCACTGTTGTAATTGTGTCGTCAAGTATAGGTTGATGATGTTGATGTTGAGATGATTGATATGTTGATTTCATTATATATACATATGTCATGCTAATATGGATTGATTTTGCAAATGAGATAATGTAACAATCTTGGGTTAAAAGTTCATGTAATAAAAGTTAATAAAGGAAAAATAAGACCACAATCAAGGGACATGTATTCCAAGCTGAATGTTGGGAAAAACATCCTAGTGGGTGTTAATTTCAGTTTATTATGGCTAAGTAAATTGGCAAAGTCAAAGGCATTAGCAAAGGCATTGGCAAAGGCAAAGAGGCATTAATTGACATTTTATTTATGAAAATAAAGGAAATTAGGAGAAAAGGAAAGTGAAATGTCACAAGTTGCATGTGAGGATGAATGATCTAGGTGGATATTGGTGGCCACCTGCCTATTCCATTTGGACCCCCACCATTGTTTCTTTCAATTTTTCGGTTTTCTTAATTGTAGCACACTTTACTATTTTTGGCAGTTTTTCGGGTCCTGAACTTCTGGAGCCGTTTTGAGGCCCTAAAAGACGTTTTTTTGGGAAAATTGGGACCAACATGGGGTTTTGACCAATGTTGGTCTCTCAAAAGTTTTAGTCCTCGTATAGATATTTCTAATGAGTTATTGTGTGCGTTAAACAAAGATGATATTCCAAAGTTATGTCCCCGGGAATTTGATGTACCAATTTACCAAAACGGGGCCCATAGTTTTGGCTCTTCATCTCATAGGGTTAGTTTTTTGAATGTTTAGGGTTTTACCATGTTGTTCAATAATAAAAAATGCCCTTGAGCTTCATTGTAACACAGTTCAGAGGCATGTAGCCACCACATCTCTTCTCAGAGATAAGTTACCATCGCTCGAGCTAGTTTATTTCCATTTTGCCTGTAAGCTTATTTTAGTTATTTGATATTAATGAAATGAAGTATAATTTTTGTTGCATATCTACATTTATGTTTATTTATGTATTTTATTATGTTCCTGCATAAATTTTGATCAGTGGTATTAAAGCGATCTTCTCTTTCTCGATCTTTCTTTGCATGCCCCCAACGAGATTGGGGTATAAGGAGTTAGGGCTCGATCTGGTTGAACCTTTGCAAGATCATCCTCACAAACCCCAATGACCTCCCATGGCAGAGGAAAATAAAGACGAGGGAGCAGGAGATCCTATCAAAATATTTCTCGAGGAGGCCCTCGAGAAATAGAGGAACACGACGATGGATAACTTTTCCCAGATCCTTCGACGGCTACCCACCGACGACGCATATTCATCTAAAAAATACTTTGGATGTGTCATTCCTTTTAAGGTACAAGTTAAATTTGACATTCCTATATTTAAGGACCAAATATATGCAAACGTCATAGATATATGGTTGAATCTATTAGAAGGATATTTTTCGGTTCATGACTTTTCTAATTGGGAAAAGATTACTTTTTTCACTCCTCAAAGTTGCCCCCCATGTCAAGGACTGGTGGGAAACCTACTGTGAGCAAAAGGACAAGGGGGAATCCTGCCTATTCTCGGTCACACCCACTTGGAATTCTTTCCGAGACGCCATCAAGGAACTATTAGTCAGGGTTTTCATTGATGTCAATATAGCATTGTTGAAAATGGAAAATATTCTTGTGATGTTTTGATGTTACCCTAATATTGGATGCCCTAATTCTTCATGAAACACTAATCCCTTGAAGAAACCCCTTGTTCTGTTGAAGAAAACCCTAAAGGTGTAAAACCCTAATCCTATGTGCATACCCTACAAGGGATCCTTACATTTGGTGCCAAATGAAAAAACATAACATCATTCAAGATGGAACCCTTGCCCCAAACCCTAGCAAGATTGTCCCTAAACCTATGACCTAGCACGATTCATTCTCGGGTAGCTCATATGCCCATGTGAAGATAATTTCCTAGAACATATGATGAAATCCTAATATGCATGAAAACTTAAGTAAATGTCAATATGGGACCGTTGAAGGCAAATTGATGCTCTAATCAAATTGAAGAAGACTTGACTCCATCTTAAGAAAACCCTAGAAAGTTGGATGAAAAGTTATTAATTCATTAAAAAGGATGTCTTAACATTTGGAGGATGACAAAAAATTGACAAAAAATATACCAAAGATTTAAAAAGAAAGAACAAGAAATTACTATATAAATATTATATTTATATGGTATAATAGATGCAATAAAACTTGTAGCGTAACTCCACTACCATTGTTCCTACTCTCTATTGAATGATGTGGTTCCATAACCTATTTGGCATGGGATTTCTATGGTCCCCACACTCACCTTTGTCAGCGTGTGAATCCACATCAACACACACCGTGGCAGAAAGACACGTGTGCAGTTTTCGAAATGGTTATTTAACATAGTAGCATTGTAGCTTTGTTAACCCTTCAATCACGATTTCGTCATTATAATATTCACTATATATTCACACTAATAATTAATCCAAAGTGACATCAAATTTTGACAAATAATTCAATAAGAAAGGAAGAGTCTCACCCTCGACTCCACTAGTTTGAATGTCGACTTTCCCATGACACGTTTCAAAAAGTATATATATAAGATTGTTTGCACCATGTTTTTGGATATCTCGAAAAATAAGAGCGCAAGTTCACAGGTCTTATTTAAAGCCTAGAACATATATTAAGTGAAGCGGAAAGAAGTTACAAGATCAGATCACTTTTCAACGAGCATCTCCTCATAGGAAGCTATAGGATCTTTGTGGCTGTACGTGAACTTGTAAAGTTGTAGTGAACCATTAATTCAGACTTGTATTAACCTTCGTCACTCGGATTCTGAAGAAATATCAATGTTTGGGTGGCGCAAATTTATACTTGGTGAATACACACAGCAACTTGGACAGTGAAAATACACCTAGACAGTGTCTCAGACTCATCTTTTGAGGCTCGATCTCTTTACCTCCTATAACGATTCTATATTGGTTCACAAGTGGCTCTGTTTTGGTGTGGCTCGAACCTCCTACAATAAATCTGTTTGGTAGTGGCTCAGTCTTCCTATTGCAATTAGTGGTTCAGACTTCTTAACCATAATAACATTGCAGCATCTGTGTTTCAGACCTACTAGACTTTGTCAAACTTCAGACCTATTGAAAGCTTGACTTAGTACAATGGAGAAATCTTTATTTTTGGAGTACTCAGATTTCATGCTATGGTTCAAAGGACAGTCATAAGCTTGGGTTAAGTGGAGAAATAGTTCATGATTGCAACATTGATATCTTCAGATATTCAGTAAAGAGCGCATAATTCTATTGAAGGAACTCAAGTAAGTACATCACTTCAATTGGTATCAATATTCATTGAAGTCAGTGAAGTGTTTTGGAGCATCTATTTAGGATCCCATGGAGAAATCTCTTGTTGGGTAAAGCATTGTGAAGACTTCCTTGAGAAGTTCTTGAAGAAGCCCGTGAGGAAATTTAGAGCAGGTGTAGAACTTAGGCTGCCTATAACAGACACCTTGAATGTCTTAGACCATGATGCATTAGCCATCATGAGGTGACTTGAAGAATTTTATTGGGTATTTTTGGTTCTTAAGAGACAATCCCTCGATTGTGAAAAGAATCAATGCTTAAGACATTTTAAAATTGTGTCACAGAAATAATTTTATCATGAGGTCTTTGTTCTATCCCTCTGGAAACTAGTTTTCTAAAACCCTTAATGATCTTGAATAATAAAAGATTTCACAATGCCATTAACTGTTGATATCTGAATGGAAAAGAAGAACTGTAGAGGAAACTCAAAGTAATATGTTGTAAACACAGAATCTACTACTTTTAAGTTTCAGAAAGAATTCATGGAGAGGGAGGAAACTCAAAATAATATGATGTAAACACATAATCTATTACTTTTAAGTTCCAAAGAGAATTTGTGAAGGGATAGGAGTTGGAGTGATGGAGCTATTATTAAGGTTATTTAACTCTTACTTACAAACGTAAATCAGAGACAACCTGCTTTTTTATTTCACTTCATTCAAGGAAGAAACAACATAAAATGACACAAGAAACACGAATCACCATCAACAACTGCAGGAAACTTTCTGCTTCTTTCATTCACCCATCATAAAAAGAAGTACAAAATGTAGTCTCCAAGAGGTCCAAAACTTGGAACCCCTCTTCTTTCTTTCTATCTTGCTTAAATACATCAAAAATAGTTCGTAACTGCTAGAGCCTCTTGGAACTACTTAGACTACCTAAACTGTTAAAACTACTTATTACATGCAATTGAGGACATCACTATAGCTTTGATCTTAACAAACAAAGAAAACAAATTAAAACTTGAAAAATTATTCTTTTTTTTATGAATCTGATTTGTTGCTGACACGACTCCTTGAAGTGCTGATGTGTCTCCCTAAAGTGCTGATGTGTCTCCTTGACAGATCGGACATCCTTGCCTTGCATTTCTTCCAGAGTTCATAATTGTCTTTTCTACTTGTTGTCATGTCTTTTCTGTTTCTGATGTGGTATTCGAACAATTCTGCAACAATGCATCTTTGCCCGACTTGACCCAACTATTGCGTTTCCAACAGTGCCTCCATATGCTCCTTTTGCCCGACTCTACCTATGCCTCTACGTTTCAAACAATGTTATCATGTCCCCTTCTGCCCGAATCTGCCTCTTCTTCTCGTGCCCGCAACATTCCGTCTTCTCTTCTCCTTTGCTCTGTGTTGGGTCACTTACCCGAGTCCATTGTCCGTGTTCATGTTTCTTCGTAAAACAACGCAACTGCACATAATCCTGGAATTTAAATAAATTCAAAATTTCCTTTGAAAACTATTGTGTCCGTCCCTTATCGCATTTCAGAATTCATAACATATTCATGAGCACCTCTCCTCCTCAACTTGCGATGTGCGATAAAGGTAGGGATGACATGGCAAGTGGAGGTGGGGCCAATCGCAAATCGCAATCAGTGATATAAAACCTTATCGCATTTCACATTTTGACATTCATAATATATTATTGAGTGCCATTCCTCCTGATCTTGCTATGTACGTTGTGTGATTGGAATATATTAAATCATAGTTTTGAGCTGCATCGCGTCCGACCCTTGCCGCATTCTGCATTTCGGCATTCCAACATTCTACGTTATAATCTGCTTTTTCCCTCTGATGTGATTTTTACAAAGGAAAAACCCATGTACCCAAACTTAAAAACCTTTAGACTTTAGCGATAACTTCCATCGCATCTGCTTCTTTATCGCACTTCACACTTCGACGAATCCCATTATCTTATGATCATTATCCCTTCTGAGCTTGTGATGTGCGATATGCGAGAGGGTCCCACGACTAGACTTTAAATAATTTATATTCGAGCTTTAAACTATATTTCATCCGGTCCTTGTATCACATTTCACATTTCGGCGATTCAACCTTGTTCTATTCCTCCTGAGCTTTGTGTTTGCGATTTGTGATATGCGATCAGGCCTTCCACATGTGATTGCGATTAAGTCTTCGAGCACTGGTTCTGTACATATATTTGCACGACTTGACCTTGACTTGTGTGCAATGTTTTGAACGCATCAATCAACCCGACTCTTGAACTGTTATGCATGCGAATAAGCCCGACTTGACTATTTCCGCATGCTTTTCTTCTTTAATGCTCCTCTGGCTTAGATTACACCTCTAATGCTTCTTCTTCCCTAGTTTTGGTTCCAGTGCACATGTGATGATGAATCCTTGTTGAGCTTGTGGTTATCCTTTTGAGTATGTTGCAGGTCTTCTTGAAATTTTAACAACTGTTCCTCAACAACCTTGAATCGCTCAGAACCTCTCTTTACTTTTAGCTGAGTCAAATTATGCTACAACAGGTACCATGAAGGACAACAAAGACACTCTCACGTGAAAAGATCAAGGTTTTCATTGATAACATAACGTGAAGACTATAGTGAAGAAAAATATTAATAGGGCTCGTTGAAGAAGACATTGGGATCCGTGAAGTACAACTAAGCATATCGTGGCAATGGATAGGGTTGGAGCCTTAGAGGATCAGATTCCTCAAGAAACCATGTCGAAGCTTGAACTAGAAACATGGTTGGAGTCCTTGAGGTTGGTGCCTCGTAATTGACAAGGTTGGAGCCTTGGAAGTCCAAGTCAGTGCTTGGAAAATACAAGCTGGATCTTGGGAGATTGAAGATCGGTGTCTTCATCTTTGGTTGGAGACCTACATATATTGTATGTGATTTATTTTAAAGAAGAAATTAATAAAGTAACTTATTCTTATTGTTCATTTTGTGTTCTAAATATAAGTGATCTAACTCGTAAAAATAACAATTTAAAAGAAATATAGATTCACCCCCCGCTCTTAGTATTTCAAACATGAACAAGACTACCACGTGGGGAGCAACGAGGACAAGTACATACAATGGACTACACTGCGACAACAAAGGGATCAATATGTGCATGAGCTAATGAATCTATTCCATACCCTGCAGACAAAGTTGGGTATTAAATATTCAGAGAAACATTTGGTGCTTAAGTACCACAGTTGTATGCATAGATATATCCAGGAGGAAATGGAGTTCCTAGACATATCCTCGCTTGGTGTAGCATACTGGTATGCTTCCAAGATTGAGCAAAAATTCAAACAGAAGAAGCGAGACTTTGGATCTGTGAATTAGAAGCAAGGGAAATGTGCCCCCAAACCACAGAACAAAGGACAAGGCCAAGGTGGGGCGGCCTAGGACAACCCGTGGAAGCCACAAGAGAAGAAAAACACCATGAAGCCAAAGAAGGACACAGGAAAATGGTGTGATTTCCATAAGAGAACCACTCACAACACATCTGAGTGTTGGGCCAAACAGTCATTGGTGGCCGAGCTGAAGGCTTCTGAATCAGATACATGTTCCGACTCTGAGTCAAAAAATGACAAGGGGAATGACAAAGGGAAATAGATTATCAATGTGGAGCCCAGTGCCACCGTTTCCACCACCAAGATCTAGAAATAAGAACCCAAAGATCCATAGGAGGGGGGTCACCTCTTTCATTCCCAGATGTGAGGTGAAGGGTTCCTCGCTGCAGTTAATTTTTTGCAGCAGGAGCCAAAAGAAATGCATTTCAGCAGAGGTCGTGAAGAGGCTGGGCCTGCCGATCACAACCCACCCACAACCATACACCATCGGGTGGCTTCACCAAGGATGGGATATCCACGTCAGTCAACAATGTCACCTTCAACATCAAGCCCTTCACGGATGAGGTATTATGTGATGTTGCTCCTCTTGAAGTTTGTGATGTATTATTAGGTCACCCATACTCGTGGAAGCAACATGTTGTGTATGAGTCTCGACCTTGTGTTGTTATTATGACTTTGGGTAATAAGTTGTACAGGATACTGGAGGTAGCACCACATACCACCATCTCTTTGATCATTGAGAAGCAATGCAATAAGCTCATTTCCAAACCAGGAAATTCGTTTTCCTTATGATCTGCCCTTAGGGCAAGAAGAAGATTATGGCCACGACCTCTAGACAGGGCTCCTCCACATGGAAACAACATATGGAAAAGGTAGTGGAGGAGTACGGGGACATTGTCACCTAACCTACAAGGGTGCCTCTGCACTGTCAAGTTAAGCACTCCATCGATCTAACCCCAGGCGTGCCACTACCTAATGGACTAGTCTATCAACGCTCTTTTATAGAGAACTATGAAATCAAGAGACAAATTCAGGACTACTGCAGAAAGGTCACATCTTGCCGAGTTCGTTGCCCTATGGGAGCCCGATCATGTTGGTCCAGAAGAAGGATGGGACTTGGAGACATTGTATTGACTATCGGGAGCTAAAGAAGATCACTCTCCCAAATAGATGTCCGATCCCACAAATTGATGACCTTCTGGACCAACTCAAGGGGGCCAAATATTTCAGCAAGATTGACTTGAATTTTGAGTATCACCAGGTACTAATCGAACCCTCCCATGTGTGGAAGAATGCCTTCAAAGCCAAAGAGGGTCTTTTTGAATGGTTGGTCATACCTTTCGAATTGACGAATTCTCCCACAACCTTCATGAGGCTGATGGACGAAATATTGCGACCATTCACTAACTCATTCATGGTTGTGTATTTAGATGACACCTTGATGTTGAACCAGAGTTGTAAGAGCACCTCCACTACATTCAATAGGTCCTCCAAACACCGCGGAAACACAAGTTAGTGCCAATTTGGAGAATTGCACTTTTGGCATGACCCAGGTTCAATATTTGGGGTACATTATTAATGAGTGGGGGATGCATGTGGACCTAGCTAACATCCAGGTCATTCGGGATTGGCGAGCCTTAACCACTCTAACAGAGCTCCACATCTTTCTGGGTCTTGCCAATTTGTACCACAGGTTCGTGTTAGGATTCTCTCATATCCCTTGGCCTTTAAGTCAAGTCACCAAAGGAGGAACGAAAGAAAAATTATTTTGGTCTAAATCTCAATAGAAGGCATTCATAGAGTTGAAACATCGCCTCTGCTCTGCACTAATTCTCACATTGCGAGACTTGCAACAACCATTTGAGATCGAGACAGATGCCTCTGACTATGCTATTGGGGCAACACTTACTCAACAGGGGCATTTAGCAGCATATCAAAGTGAGACACTTTCAGACACAATCCAAAAGTGTCCCACCTATGACAAAAATATCTATTCCATTGTGCAGGCATGCCGAAAATGGAAGCATTACATTTTGGGAAGGAAACGGTCATCCACACAGATCACCGACCTCTACAGTTCATACAAACACAAGGGAAGTTGCAGAAAGATCGTCATAAAAAATGGGCCACATACCTACAACAGTTCCATTTGAACATCAAGTACAAGAAGGGAAGCACCAATATTGTTGCAGACTGCCTCAGTCAACTGTTGATCAGGGCGTTAACCACTATGCTCGACTCTTGTGAGCATGAGACTTCGGGTTTGCCGCATCTCTACAAAAGTGATCCAGAATTGAAAAACACATACCAGACTCTCCTAGAGGGTAAGCAAGTTCCAAATTTTCACCTCTAGGATGCACTGTTATGCCACCTGGGATACCTTTGTGTTCCTTCAAGTGAGCGTGCCAAGATGATTTGGGAAGCGCACTACAGTCAGGTCGTTGGACATTTCAGGGTCGACATTGGCAATACTGCAGAAGTACTTCTATTGGCTGAACCTTCGACATGATGTCGGGAAGTAAATCAGATCCTGCACTGCCTGTGCCATTTTTAAACCAACCATCAAGAAGCAAGGCCTATATACTCTGTTGCCTACCCCTAGTCGGCCATGGGAATCCATCTCCATAGATTACATGTCGGGCCTTCCTTCTACCAAGCATGACAACGACTGTGTTTTTGTGGTCATAGACAAATTCTCTAAGATGGCCATTATGGTGGCCTGCAAGAAGAATATCACAATAGAAGCCACTGCTAAACCCTTATTTAAGCGAGTGTGGGTACACTTTGGGATGCCATAGTACATTATCTTAGATTAGGACAACAAATTCCTCAGTAAATTTTGGTCAATTCTTTGGTCAATGTTGGACACCAAGCTCACTAAGTCCACAACTTTCCACCCCCAAACTAATGGCCAAATAGAGGTTGTTAACAAGATGATCATACACATTATGCACATGTACAACTCGAAGAATCCACACACATGGGATGAAAGCATTCCCTATGTCCAACATAGCTATAACCGGGCTCTCCACAACTCAACTGGCCACAACCCCTTTTAGGTGGGCTTGGGATTCCAGCCACTATGTGTCATTGATGTGGCCATACCATTTAGAGCTACTAAGGCAGATTTGGCTCATGTATAGTCTGAAGCCGACAAGGCGAATAACTTTGTTGAGTGCATTTGACACATTCACCAACATGTCCATGACATATTAGACAGAGCTAATTCTAAGTATAAGCATCGACATGATCAACATCAGGTGCCACACAAGTTTTAGGTGGGCGACAAAGTTTGGTTGCATTTGCAGAAAGAATGCCTAAACGAAGCTCATAGGAAGCTTAGACCACTCTGATATGGGCCTTACACCATTATAAAGGTTGTGGAAGACAATGCTTTTGAGCTCAACATTCCCCCATTCCTTGGCCTGCATTTGGTGTTCAATGTGGACCGCCTTCAGCCATACTTTCCACCATTACTAGACACATCAGATATTGTAGAAAAACTCACACCAACAAAACTAAACTCTGATTGCATGGAACAATCCACAACTGATAAAATCATGGACACACAGATCAAGAACACTCGCCAGTAGAAGATCCAGTTGTATCGGGTTGTCAAAGCTAGCCAACTCCTGCACCAAGGCAGGTGGCTCACCAGGGACCCAGTTCAACAGGTGTTTCCTCATCTCATGGGGAACTCAACGCAATGGGGTTCATTGGTTCCTAAGGGGTGAGGACCGATCCAGGTGGATATCGGTGGACACCCACCTATTCCACTTGGACCCCCACCATTTCTTCTTTCATTTTTTTAGTTTCCTTAATTGTAGCACAATTTACTATTTTTGGCAGTTTTTCAGGCCGTGAACTTCCAGAGTCGTTTTGAGGCCCTAAACGACGTTTTTTTGGGAAAAATGGGACTAATACAAGTGATAAATAAAATTTGGTCACTTAAAAGTTTTATTCCTCAGATATATATTTCTAACGAGGTATTGTGCACATCAAATGGAGATCGTATGCCAAAGTTACGTCCCCGGGAAGTTGATGTACCGATTTACCAAAACGGGGCCCATAGTTTTGCCGCTTCATCTCCTAGGGTTAGGTTTTTGGATTTTTAGGGTTTTCCCATGTTTTTCAATAATAAAAAGGCCCTTGAGCCTCACTGTAACACAATTCAGACACATGTAGTCACCACATCTCTTCTTAGAGATAAGCTACCATCGCCCGAGCTAGTTTATTTCCATTATGTATGTAAGCTTATTTTAGTTATTTGATATTAATGAAATGAAGTATATTTTTTGCTGTATCTCTGCATTTATGTTTATTTCTGTATTTTATTGTGTTCTTGCATAAATCTTGATCAAGGAAATTGGAGGAAAATTAAGAAAAATGAAGAAATTAGAGGCATCAATAATAAAAATGCCTCAGAGCATCAATTGGTAGCCTTTTGTTAGTTCAATTTTGGAATTGGTTTCAGAGAGGAGAATAGCACCAACAAGAGAAGGAAATCAAGCAAGCAAAGGAAGGACAAGGAAAGCCAAGGAAAGGAAGAATAAAACAAGGAAAAGTTGGATCAAGCAGCTTCAGTAGGAATAATTTTAGGTAACAGGTTACATGTATGATTTCCTAGCTGGTTTTGACATGCATGGTGTGTGCATGTTGGTATTTGGTTCTTTTTTTTTCATTGGCATGGATTTTATTGGGCTTCGACAATGGATTTTATCCTTGCCTTTCCATTTCCGGATAGACATGGTTTGATGGGATTCTTTCTCGGTTGAGCCTTATATTGTTGGAAGATTTTGGATTTGGGTGAGGTGGTCTCAGGAAAATCCCAAGGGTTGGGGTTGGAGATGGTTTTCTCTGGGAAGCCCTCAAAAGGTGGGTGGAGAGAGGAAAATTCTTCAAGGGATGGTGAATGAATTCTGAGGCATCCAAGATTGGTTTGGTTTTGTGATCTCTACACCAGCTTAGGTGAGATCACAGTATAGTGAGGGTGGAGGTGGTTTAACCTCTGGATTCCCTTGTTTGTTTATGGATTCATTTATCCCACGAGATCCCACATTCATGCTTGGAATATGGCACGTGGGTGATTGGCTAAAATAAATATTTGGTTCAGCCCAATCTATTGTGGGGCGATACATGGAAGTCCTAGACTTGGTTGGAATTTACCTATGTTTAATAAGAACTAAATTTATCTTTATTTTAATGAGTAAATGTACTTGTTATTATGTGGATTTAATGGTTATTTTATCACTATTATTTATTTGGTTATATGTTGGTTATGAGCATGGTTATTTGACAGATCTAAGTATGAATCTTATCACATTTTCATCAATGAATGTCCAGTTCATGAATGTATGACCTAATTGGTGTTATGGAAACTATTGTGAGAAGGCATTGATCCTTCTTGTTAAACCTCTGATAAGTTTCTAGATCCTTATGCTCAGATATGCATTCGTGACCCATAAGTTGCATGTTTACCAAGTGTTTGATGGAATTTCAAGTCAAGTCTTGGTTCAGGTTTTGGTTTATAAGCCTTGTTTCTATGTCATTCATCATTTTTAGAAGTTTTAGTGAGTTCTAGGCAGAATCTTGGGTCCTAGCCCTGAGAAAGTGGCTCAAAATTCAAGTTCAGTGGCATAGAACTGATTGGAAAAGTCCATAGTCGCTAGTAGGCAGGCCTATGGGAGTGATTGGAGGGATATAGTCACTTGCATGCCTTGTCAAGGGAGCGGTTGAAAAGGAGATTTATCTCAAGGGTTGGACACCTGGAGGGGTTGGGCTGCTCCTAGAGGTCCTGTAGCACCTGAGCGACATAAGGTCTTAATTTGTTGACTCCATTTCCTTAAGGACATATAGGAGGTCAAGTATTATCATAGTGACTCTCAGCTCATTTTTACCTTGGGTAAACCAGTGAAAGTGGGTAAATGTGGGAGGAGGCAGTTACAGGGTGGTATCAAAGCATGGTTCAAACAATTGGACCAGATGGGATGAATGCATGAATTGTCATGGTTAAGGTTGTCATGCATGATGTTATGGTATGAAGGTTATGTAATTATGATGCTATTAGTATGTTATGATGTTGATGTGTTGGCTGAGATAGAGCAAAAGGTGTATATCATCATAGTGAGGTTGGAGCACTAGACTTCAGAGTACGAGCATATCATCATATCCCTTAAGAAATGGCATGAATGTGTTTAGTTACAAGGCATCTTGCTTGGAACAACAAGGTAAGTTAGCCGATATATTGCTATATTTGTTTACACATTGGTAATTATATGTTTAGGGAAGTTTGATGCAGGGATTGCATGTAAAAAGAGATTGCCATGGAATCTTGAAGAAGGATCGGGTTGAGCTTTACTTGGGAACCAGGGGGAATCAGTCGAGGTGTTTTTTGGGAGTTTTGGGCCTTCGGCATTTTGTGATTTGTTTGAGATTGATTTATGGGTTTTGATTGTGTTTGGTGCAAGGCCTTGCCACTTTGTTTGTAGTGTCATATTGTTATTGGTTTTTCACGGTTTTCTTCTTGTTTTCTTTTGTTCCTTCCTTTTATGTTTTGAGGACCTTGGAATTGGTTGGGGAAAGAGAAAGTTAATGGAGCTCGGGGGGAGTTGAATGAAACCCAACAGGTAATGTAAGACTCAGATGAAGCCCGATGTATGTATAAGGAAAACTGAAGGAAATACTATAAGAATTAGTTGGAGTGGTTGGGTCCATTAGTTTAAATGGACAATGGAAGGAAATTCATGAGAAAGGTAAAATTAAATGAATTTGTGGCATTAGATGCCTTGGCTAGGTTGGGAATTGTTGTGCATGTTGTGCACAGATAAAGTGAGTTGTCTTGACCTTGACCTTACGATACCTGATAATTATGTTGTGTTCATGATTATGCTGATGATTACATGTATGCGTATGTACGTATGTCGTTGTCTGACAAGGTTGTCAGGGATCATGATTGTTTTATTATATGTATATATGTATGTATGTATGTCGTTGGCTAACAGGGTCATCAAGGATCATTCTTGTGGTGGAATGATTTCTTATGGAGGTGAATGGCATGAAGAGGTTCCTGGTTTCATGAGTAATCAAGTGGGAAGAGTAGCCCTGACATATCTGTGAGGTCAATATCATGTGTATATGAATTGATATTATGTGATTATACTATGTATATGTTTATGATATAGTAGGTAATGTTGAGGGATACATCAACTGAATGAAAGCAATGCGATCCGCAACATGTTGGGACACGCGTGGATAGTGGAAAGGCACTAGAAGCAGGGTTGCTTGGTAATTATAGTGTGGTATCTAGGTGTTTAGTACTAATGTTGTGTATTTGTTGTACATGTTGTACCTGTGATGTTGTGTACATGTGGTTTTGTGCATATATGATGTTGTGTACATGTTGTTTATGCAGTGCCAATATCAGATGGTGTTGTGTATGTGTTCTATATGCAATGCTATGTACATATGGTATTATGTACTTGTTGTATATGTGGTGCTATGTACATATGGTATTGTGTACATGTTGTATATGCGGTACGGTGCCATGGGCATGTTGGATATGCGGTGTTGTGTACATATGGTGCTGTGGGCATGTGGATATGCGGCGCTATGTACATACAGTGTTGTGTGCATGTTGTACATGTGGCGTTGTGTGCATGTGGTGCTATGTACATGTTGTACATGTGGCGTTGTGTGAATGTGATGTTGTGTACACATTGTGCAGGTGGTGATGTGTACATTGGGTGTTGCATACATATTGTGCCGGTGGTGATGTGTACATTGGGTGTTGCATACATATTGTGCCGGTGGTGTTGTGTACAAGTGGTATTGTGTACAGATCATACATTTTGTGTTGTGTATATTTGGTATGGTGTTACAGGTATTGTGTAGTCATTGTATCATGACGTTTATTCATGGTATTGTACGGTGTGTACACATATATATTGTGTTCTACATCGGGTGTAGGTGTATGTGTTGTGTTGTACACTGGGTGTAGGTGTATGTGTTGTGTTGTACACCAAGTGTAGGTGTATGTGTTGTGTTATACACTGGGTGTAGGTGTATGTGTAGTGATGTACACCGGGTGTAAGTGTATGTGTTGTGTTGTACTCCGGGTGTACATGTATGTGTTGCATTGTACACTGTGTATGTATATATGTTTTACAATGTGATGGCATAAGCAGGTATGGGAGTGTCTAGGCCCTTGTTGTTGCGATTGAGGGTTGAGGCGGTTCAGTCTATGGATGCCCTTATTGATATTGAGGGTTGAGACAATTTAGTCTCTGGATGCCCTTGTTATTGATATTGTGGGTTAAGGCGGTTTAGTCTCGAGATACCCTTGTTGCTAATATTGAGGGAGGAGGCGGTTTAGTCTCCATATTCCCTTGTTGCTTAAAGAGAAGGAACTGGGTGCTTACCGTGTTTGGACATCGATTCAATGTATGTATGGAAAGGATAAAGAACAAAGGGAAAAGCAAATAATCATGGAAAGATAAGTATCGGTATTTCACTTTAGTTTTTAATTTTGCATGTGATCTATGATTTTGGTTTATGATGGTTACATGTGATTTATGATTTTGATGGTTTCTTTTTGAGCTAACTGGATGTGATATGTTTATACATGATAATTTAATCAAGAGATAATTTGATTTGCAAGTGATAGGAAGTGAACATATGTGCAAGTGTACCTTATTGACAAGGCATCGATGAGGTATGATTTTAATTTATTTCAATTTATTTTGAATCTAATGGAAATTATGTGCTTGGTACGGGAAAGCATGGAAATTCTCGTTTTGGGTGGTTGGAACTGACTGCAAGAATTAGCAGTGGAAAAAGGAATTGGAAAAGGTAGCAGTGTGCTGGTAAAGTATTCAGGAGCAGAGCCATTGTGGGACACTAGTACCCAATAGTTTCCATTTATTTCCACGAGCATGCTATGACTGGTATGATGGCTTTGAGGCAAGTATATGCCTTGGTTGTTTGACCTTTCGATGTGAGGAAGCCTTGCCAAGGGATGGATCGCCCAGGAATGGGGATGTTAAGGAACTTGGAAGGTGAGTGACTACATGGAAGGGGGTGACCAGATAGCCTGAGGGATTGTGTAGCATAGAATGGAAGGTCAGAGATAGATTTGTTTTGGTTAGTAGCATTGCAAGACATAATCAAATGCACATTGGGAGTGTTCCCTGGAATGATGCGTCTGTAACTGTTTACTAAGGGAACATGTGGCGCAAGATTCTAGCGTTGGACATTGGATGCAGGTTTGACTTTGGAAGTGGATTTTGGACTTCCTGTGAATGAAGTGAATCCTGGTATTAATCTAAGGGTGGAGGTGTGAGCCTCTGGACTCCCTTGTTTCAAATGCAGGAATTGTATCCTTTATTTGCTAGTTAAAGAAAATGTGCATATGTATATATGTGTATATTATTGTAAATATTGTATCGAGCTGGATTATAAATCTCCATAGACAATATGGTTATTTGTTGGTTGAAACAAATGTGCATAAGTATATATGGTTGTTATTGTAAATACCGTAATGATTTGTGTTATAAAGCTCCAGTAAATGGTATGATTGTCATGTTTTCAGCAGTGGTCACTGTAAATACTGCAATGAGTTGTGTTATAAAGCTCCATGGACATCATGTTTTTCTTTTCAGCGGTTTTGCTAGTTGTAGGTGTCACAAAACATCGAGGATGATGTTTCACTAAGAGGGAGGGGTCTATAATAGGCTCATGTTAAAATTTCATGCAATAAAAGTTAATAAATGAAAAATAAGACCATGGTCAAGGGACACGTATTCCAAGATGAATGTTGGGAAAAACATCCTAGTGGGTGTTAATTTCGGTTTATTATGGCTAAAGAATTTTGCAAAGGCAAAGTAAAAGAGGCATTAATTGGCATTTTATCTACGAAAATAAATAAAATTAAGAGAAAAGGAAGGTGAAAGGTCACAGGTTGCATGTGAGGAGGAAATTGAAGGAAAATTAAGAAAAATGAAGAAATTAGAGGCATCAATAATAAAAAGACCTCAGAGCATTAGTTGGTAGCCTTTTTTCAGTTCAATTTTGGAATTGGTTTTAGAGAGGAGAAGAGCACCAATAGGAGAAGGAAAGCAAGCAAGCAAAGGAAGGACAAGGAAAACTAAGGAAGGGAAAGGAAAGAAAAGGAAAGCAAGGATCAAACAAGGAGAAGTTGGATCAAACAACTTCAACATGAGTACTTGCAGGTAACATATTACATGTATGATTTCCTAGCTAGTTTTGACATGCATGGTAATTGCATGTTGGTATTTGGTTATTTTTCTTTCATTGACGTGGATTTTGTCAGATTTCGACAATGGATTTTAGCCTTGCCTTGCAATTTTTAGATAGCCATGGTGTGATGGGGTTCTTTCTTGGTTGAGCCTTGCATTTCCAGAATATTTTGTATCCGTATGAGGTGGTATTAGGAAAATACCAAGTGTTGGGAGTGGAGATAGTTTTCTCTGGGAAGCCCTCAACAGGTTGGTGGAGAGAAGAAAATTCCTCAAGGGATGGTGAATGAATTCTAAGGCATCCAAGCTCGGTTTGGTTTTTGGATCTCAACATCAGTTTGAGTGAGATCGCGGTATGGTGAGGGTGGAGCTGGTTTAACCTTTAGATTCCCATGGTTTTTTATGGATTGGTTTATCCCATGAGATCCCACATTCATGCTTGGAATATGGCACATGGGGTGATTTGATGAAATAAAGATTTGGTTAAGCCCAATTTATTTTTGGGTGGTACGTGGAAGTCCAAGACCTGATTGGATTTTTTCTATGTTTAATAAGAACTAAGTTTCTCTTGATTTTGATGATTAAATTCACTTTTTATTATGTGGCTTTAATGGTTGTTCTATCACTTTTATTTATCTGGTTATATGTTGGTTATGAGCATGGTTATTCGATAGATCTAAGTATGGATCTTATCACATTTTCATTAATGAATGTCCAGTTCATGAATGTATGACCTAATTGGTGTTATGGAACTATTGTGAGAAGGCATTGATTCTTCCTGTTAAACTTTAGATTAGTTTCCAGATCCTTATGTTCAAATATGCATTCATGACCTATAGGTTGCATGTTTACCAAGTGTTTGTCGAAATTTCAGTCCCAGTTGGGAGATTTCAGGTCAAGTCTTGGTTCAAGTTTTGGTTGATAAGCCTTTTTTATATGTCATTCATAATTTCTGGAAGTTTCACTGAGTTCTGGGTAGAGGCCCAATTCCTATACTTAATAAAGTGGCTTAGAATTCGAGGTCACTGGCATAGAACTGACTAGAAATTTCCACAGTTGTTGGTAGGAATTCCTATGGGAGCGACTGGAGGGCTATAGTCACTTGCATGCATTGGTAAGGGAGAGGATGACGCTCTAGTTTAGTGAAAAATAGAGTTATCTCAAGGGTTGGACACCTGGAGGGGTTGGGTTTCTCCTAAAGGTCCTTTAGCACCTGAGGGAAGTCAGTAAGGTATTAAGTTTTTGAATCCATTTCTTAAGGTCATATAGTAGGATGAGTCTTATCATAGTGAACCTAAGCTCATGTTTACCTCGGGTAAACTGGTGAAAGTGAGTAAATGTGGGAGGAGGCAGTTACATATAACCTCCCCTGAAATTCATTGAGGTATGTAGATTATGTTTATATTTTGTTTATCTGGCATGGTATGCTTGTAGGAAGTAGAGGATGAAAGATGACAAGAAAAATGGTGGAATATAGTTCACATGCTTCTCCTTGCAGATCAGATGAGCATCATGGTGATGAGTACTCCCTTTATATAGCAAACAAATTGAGAAGTTTGAAAGTAGAGATAAGAAGTTGTAAAGTGCATAATGCCAAAATAATTTAGTCACAAGAAAGACTTGCTAGAGAACGAGAGAATAAAACATAGGTTAATGCAGTCATCCTAAGGAGTTTGTCAGATTTGCAGAGATAGGGACCACTTTAGATTAGTCATGGACAAGAGGTAAGGGCAAATGGGGCATATGGCAACAAGTCTCAGTCGGGATACAGGTTTGATAGGGATGATATAGTTAGAGATGGTAGACTTTTGGATACACTTGACATGATGGGTAATGACCGTGGGTTCTATTATAGTTCTAGTTCAGAGAGACAACATCATCACCATCACCATCCGTATATAAGGAGTGAGAAGCAGTACTTTCCAGAGGAGTTCAAGAAAGAAAAGCCTCGTACATTTGATGGAGAAATGAAGAACTCATAGGATGGAGAAGCTTGGCTGCTTAGGATGAATAAGTTTTTCAAATTACATGATTACTCAAAGAATATGAAAGCCATGATAACTACTTTCAGTATTAAAGGAAAAACAAAAATTTGGTGGGAAGATGTAAATAATGTCAAAGGAATTCAAGAAGAGGAGTTGACTTGGAGTGAATTCGAGAGAATTTTTAGGAAGAATTATTGATCTGAAAGATACTATGATGACAGGGCAAAGAAACTTTATGAGCTGAAGAAGGGATCTATGACCGATGAGGAGTAAACTAACAAATTATTGGAGTTGTCAATATATATGCCTTATCTTAAGGAGGAGAAAGAAAAGATTTAGAGATTCATCAGTGGGTTGTCGGTATCATTTAAAGAAAATATTGAGTTTGATGAGCCTAGAACGTTGGAGGAATCTATCGGAAAGTTGAAGCATCGTTATGAGAAATGGAAGCACATGTTTGAGTCTAAGCAGGATTGGAAATGTAATGAGAAGAATAAGGGAAAGTGGATTAACAAGAGACGAAAACCACATGATATGGATGGCAAGGAGAATGAAACATCGCACAAGAAGTTCAATACAACCGATAGAGGACAGAGATTTCAATCCGAGGAGTAGAAAAAGGGTGATAGTAGGAAGCCTTTACAACATTTAACTTGTGGAAAAGATCATCGCAGGACAGATTGTCCACAGCATCAGGGTTTCAGACCACAAATTTACAGTGCTAATGAGTTATAAACAGTTGGGGATGTTGGGAAGAGTATCCCAAAAATTTATGTAACATTTCATAATAGGCAGGCTGATCATCAGTCATCTATTATTGAGATATAAGGTAAGCTTCATGATCAAGTTGTTTCTATTTTGATTGACCCTTGATCTAACTATAGTTATATCAGTCTTGACCTGGTGGATAAGTGTGGTTTGAACAAATAAGTGCATGCAAAGTCTTGGTTAGTGCAATTGGCTACATGTACTATGAAATGAGTTCATCATTGGGTAAGAGCTTGTGCATTTGAGTTGAATGGTATGTCTACATCTACACATATAAATGTGCTTCCATCGGGATCATACAATATGTTGTTGGGTATGGATTGGTTGTACATTTACATGACTAAGGTGTATTGCTATTATAAGGCTATTGAGTTCTTGGATGATGATGGAGAGAAGAGAATCTTACATGGTAATAAGAAGCCTACATCAGTGAGAATGGTTACAACTATACAGGCTAAGTGCAATAGCACTAAAGGATGTGTATTGTTTGCAGTTCATATTTATAGTGATAGAGGGAAGAATGTTGAGGATGTCGAGGTATTAAAGAGGTACCTAATTTTGCAGCAGTTTCAGGATGTGTTTCCAGCAGAGATCTCAGAGTTACCGCCTCATAGGGAAGTGGAATTTTCTATTGAGTTGATGTCAGGAGCAACACCAGCATCGAAGGCACCGTACAATATGACCACTCCAGATTTAATAGAACTAAAGCTACAGTTGAAGGAAATGCTTGACAAGGGATACATTAGACAAAGTCTGTCACCTTGGGGTGCACCAATATTGTTTGTGAAGAAGAGAGGATGATACTTTCAGGTTGTGTATTGATTACAGACAGTTGAAGAAGGTGATGATTAAGAACAAACACCCTTTAATAAATACTGATGATTTGTTTGATCAGTTAAAGGGAGAAACAATGTTCTCCAAGATTAACTTGAGGTTGGGATATCATTATGTACGCATCAAAGAAGAGGACATCTACAAGACTGCTTTCCAGACTAGGTATGTGAACTATGATTTGTTGTGGTTCCTTTTGGTTTTACTAATGCTCTAGCTACTTTCATGTGTTTGATGAATAGTGTGTTGCGTCCTTATCTAGACAAGTTTGTGATAAAATTCGTTAATGATATATTATTATATTCTAATAACGAGGAAGATAATGTAGAACACTTAGTCACAATTTTCAGGTTACTAAGAGAATATCAGTTGTATGCCAAACTTGGTAAATGTAGTTTCTTTCAGACAAAGGTTCATTACTTGGGGCATGTGGTTTCCAAGGAAGGTATAGCATTGGAACCAGAAAATATTAGAGCTATCATGGAATGGGCAACTCCTAGTAATGTGGATGAGATCAGATCATATGGGATTAACATGTTATTATAGGTAGTTCATTAAGAATTTCTCGCAGATTTCCTACCCTTAAACATCCTTGCAATGAAAAGGGAAGAAATTTAAATGGAAAAATAAATGTGTAGCTAGTTTTGAGCAGTTGAAGCAGTTTCTTACAAATGCTCAAGTTCTAAAGATTTCAGATCTAGATAAAGATTCTGTGGTATGTACATATGCTTGCAAGAGACAACGTGGTGGAGTCCTGATGCAGGAAGGATATGTGGTATGCTACAAATCAAGGAACTTAGATGAGCATGAGTAGAACTATGTGACTCATGATCTTGAGTTGGAAAAAATCATTCATGCATTGAAGATGTGAAGACACTATCTTCTTGGCGGGAGTTTCATTTGATGAGTGAGCACAGTGGGTTGAGGTACTTGTTTTACCAACCGAATATGAATGCCAGATAATCTAGGTGGTTGGCCACACTCAGTGATTTTGATTTTGAGATCAGGCACATTAAGGGCAAAGAGAACAAGGTTGCATATGCTCTTAGTAGAAGAGTGTAGGTGAATCACATAACAACTATGAGTTCATATGGGACAAATTTATAGGATCATATATTGCAGGAATGACAATAGGATGACAAGTACCAACAACTTAAGCACATGTTGCAACATTAGGGTACGTGTGAACATGATATGGATTATCATCTCACAATAGATGGTTTGGTCAGATTTAGGGATAGGATCTATGTGCCAGAAAATAGCGAGCTCAAGAAGCTTATCTTGCGGTAACTTCATTTTAAGTCGTATTCAGGTCACCTGAGATATCATAGGACATTGACCACAGTTAAGAAGTGATGCCATTGGTTGAACTTGAAGAAAGAGGTTGTAGATTTTTTTGTGAGATGTTTGAATTGTCAATAGGTAAAAGCATAATGTAAGCATCCAGGTGGTTTATTGCAGTCGATTTTAATTCCAGAGTGGAAATAAGAGGTAATTTCCATGGACTTCATTACAGGTTAACCAAGGTAGCTCACTTTGTTCCACTGAAGTCTATGAATTAAAATGGTGAGGTAGCTCAAGTTTTCATTAGGGAGATAGTGAGATTACATGGTGTTCTTAAGAATATTGTGTCAGACAAATATGCCATGTTCACTTCTAGGTTTTGGAAAGAGTTGTTTATAGGTTTGAGTGCATAGTTGGCCTTCAGTATAACTTATCATCCACTGATAGATGGAAAGACAAAGAGGGTTAACATGGTTCTTGAGGAGATGTTGAGAATGTATGTTATGTATGAGCAGAGGAGGTGGAAGTAATATATCCCACTGATTGAGTTTGCTTATAAAAATGGGTATGAAGAGTCACTGAGGATGAGTCTGTTTGAGGCACTTTATGTGTGGAGTTGTAATACTCCCATCAGTTGGAGTGATCTAGTGAATAGGGTATTGATTGGACTAGATATGTTGGCAGAGATGGAATAAGAAATGCAGGCTATCAATAATAATATAAAGGGAGTATAGGACAGGTAGAAGAGTTATGCATATAAGCATATGGTATTTAAGGAGTTTTAGGTTGGGGAAAATGTATGCCTTTGCATCAAGCCAAAAAGGATTTCCTTGAGGATTGGATCATGTGAAAAGTTGGCATCTCAGTATTGCGGGCCTTTCGAGATCCTTGAGAGGATTATACCAGTGGCCTACTGACTTGCACTACTTTTGACAGTTAAATTCCATGATTTTTTCCATGTGTCATTGCTTAAGAAGTATGTGAAATATGTTGATCATGTGATTGACTTGTCTGTATTGCAGGTGGAGCCAGAAGGAGAATTCTAGCCAAGACCTCAGTGAATTTTGCAACGAAATATGCTCATGCTCTAGAATTAAGCAATCAGGCAAGTTAAAGTGTAGTGGAAGCACTTTGGGCCCAATGAAGCTATATGGGAGATAAATGATCAAATGTGGGATTTGTATCCTTCTCTATTCGCTCGTTGAGCGAATGTGCTTTGATACATGTTTTGATGTTGTGTTTTGGTTATGTATATATATGCATAAGTATGTAAATAACGCATTGAGTTGTGTTATAAAGATCCAATAAGAAATATGGTGTTCATGATATGTTGGTTATGTCTTTAGCAATATGATATGATGTAAATGTTGCATCGAGCTATGATATAAAACTCCATAGGCAACGTGTGTTTTGCTTGTTTATAAGTGTCATTGAACATCAAGGATTGTGTTCCCCCAAGGGGGAGGGGTCTGTAACATCCCTGATTGATTTATTATGTAAATAAAAATAATAACCAAGGTCATGAGACATGTATTCCAAGTTGAATATTGGGTAAAAATTAGTGATGGGGATCACCGGTGATTAATAAATGGATATGGAAATTGGTAAAGGAAAAGTGGAAATAATTGGCATTTTATTTATGAAATAATGGAAAATAGGAGAAAATGAAGGTCAAAGGTCACATATTTGCATGAGAGGGAAATTGAACGAAAATGAAGGAAAAATGAAGGAAAATGAAGAAAATAGAGGCTTCAATGATAAAAAGGAGAGGATTAGTTCACAACTTTTGGTCAGTGTGTGAAACCTTTTGATCTGTGCAGATAGCTACGATAATTTAGCACCAAATGTTTCTCTGAATCTTTGATACCCAACTTTGTGCACAGGGTATGGAACAGATTTGTCAGCTCATGCACATCTTGATCCCTTTGTTGTCGCAGCGTGGTCCATTGTATGTACTTGTCCTCATAGCTCCCCACAGGATAGTACTGTTCCTTGACGACATCTCAGAAATAATTCCAAGTTGGTACGACCGAGAACAGAGAGGGTTTTGTCTGGTCCTTGTTCTCACAGTAGGTTTTCCACCAGTCCTTAACATGGGTGGTAGCTTTGAGGAGTGCAAAAATAATCTTCTCTCGGTCTGAAAAGTCATGAACAGAGAAATATCCTTCTAATAGATTCAACCATCTATCTACGACATCTGCGTCTATTTGATCCTCAAATATGGGAATGTCAAAATTTACTTGTACCTTAAAAGGAGTCACACCTCCAGAGTGGCTGCTGGATGCAGATGCGCCGCCGGTGGGCAGTCGTTGAAGGATCTGAGCAAAGTTATCCATGATCGCGTTCCTTTGTTTTTCTAGGGCCTCCTCGAGCAATATTTTGATAGGATCTCCTGCTCCCTCATCTTTCTTTCCGTCCCCCATGGGCGTCCATCGAGGTTTGTGAGGCTGATCTTGCAAAGGTTCCACCAGATCAAGGCCTAGCTCCTTATACCCCGACCTCGTTGGGGACATGCAAAGAAGGAACGAGAAAAAGCAGACCGCTCTGATACCACTGATCCAGATTTATACAGGAACGCAACAGAATAAACATATAACAATAAACACAGAGATGCAGTGGAAATAACACTTCATTTCATTAATATCAAAGAACTGAAATTTGCTTACAGACAGAATGGAAATAAAACTAGCTAGGGCGCTGGTAGCTATCTCTAAGAAGAGATGTCGCGGCTATAGGCCTCTGAACTGAGTTATAATGAGGCTCGAGGGCCTATTTATTATTGAGAAACAATGGAGAACCCTAAACATCCAAAAACCTAACCCTAGGAGATGAAGCACCAAAACTATGGGCCCCGTTTGGGTAAATTGGTGTTTCAACTTCCCAGGGACGTAACTTTGGCATACTATCTCCGTTTGACGCTCATGATACATCATTAGAAAGCTCTATTCGAGGATGACAACTTTCGCCACGAATATCATTCCAGAACGGAATGTCATTCCGAAACAAAATGTTATTCATTGGAGGCGCGATGCCCAAAAAACGTCGTTTAGGGCCTCAAAACGGCTCCGGAAGTTCAGGACTCGAAAAACTGCTAAAAATAGTAAGTTATGCCGAAACTAAAAAACTGAAAGACACAATGGTGGGGGCCCAAGTGGAATAGGCGGGTAGGCACCAATATTCACCTGGATCATTCCTCCCCCTTAGGAAGCAATGGTCCCCATTGCGTTAAGTTCCTCCATGAGATGAGGAAATTTTTGCTGAACTTGGTCTCGGTGAACCACTTTCCTTGGTGTAGGAGTTTGCCAGCTTTGAAGACCCGATACAGTTGGATCTTATGTTGGCGAGTGTTCTTGATTTGCATGTCCATGATACAATCTATGGTGGCCTGTTCCATGCAGTCTGGGTTTAACTCTGTTGGTGTGAGTTGTTCTGCAATGTCCGAGGTGTCCAGTAGAGGTGGGAAGTAAGGACGAAGGAAATCCACATTGAAGACTGGGTGCAGGCCAAGGAATGGAGGAATACTAAGCTCGAAGGCATTATTCCCTACAACCTTGGTGATGGTGTACGGCTCGTATCGGAGTGGGTGAAGCTTGCGCTGGGGTCCAGTGAGGCGCTCCTTTTGCAAATGTAGCCATACTTTGTCGCCCACCTGGAAGTTGTGTGGCACCCGGTGTTGATCATGGCGCTGCTTGTACTTCGCATTGGCTCTGTCCAATATATCATGAACCTGTTGGCGGATGTGTTGAATGCGCTCGATGAAGCTACTTACTTTGTCAACTTCAGACTGGACGTGCGCTGAATCGGCCTGAGCAGCTGCAAATGGCATGGCTACGTCAATGGGACATAGTGGCTGGAATCCCAAGCCCACCTGAAAGGGGATATGGCCAATTGAACTGTGGAGAGCCCGGTTATAACTATGTTGTACATAAGGGAGGCTCTCGTCCCATGTGCGTGGATGCTTTGAATTGTACATGCGCAGAATGTGTAAAATCATTCTGTTGACGACCTCTGTCTGGCCATCCGTTTGGGGATGGAAAGCTGTAGACTTGGTGAGCTTTGTGTCCATCATTGACCAGAGGCTGGACCAAAATGTGCTGAGGAACCTGCTATCTCGATCTGATATGATAGACTGTGGGATCCCAAAGTGAACCCATACTCGTTCAAAGAAGAGTTTAGCAGTAGCTTCTGCTGTGATATTCTTCTTATAGGCCGCCATAATGGCCATCTTCGAGAATCTATCAACGACCACGAAAACACAGTCATTGCCATTCTTAGTAGAGGGTAGGCCCGACATGTAATCCATGGAGATGGATTCCCAAGGTCGACTAGGGGTAGGTAGTGGAGTATATAGGCCTTGCTTCTTGATGGCCGGTTTGGCAATGGCACAAGCAGTGCAGGATCTGATGTGCTTCTCGACATCCTTTCGAAGGTTCGGCCAATAGAAATACTTCTGTAGTATTGCTACTGTTTTCTCGACCCCGAAATGCCCAGCGACTCGACTGTAGTGTGCTTCCCATATAATCTTGGCACGCTCGCTTGAAGGAACACAAAGGTGTCCCAGGTGACATAAAAGTGCATCTTGGAGGTGAAAATTTGGAACTTGCGTGCCCCCCAAGAGTGCCTTGTAAGTGTGGCCGAATTCTGGGTCACTCTCATAGAGAAGCGGCCAATCAGAAGTCTCGTGCCCACAAGAGTTGAGCATGGTGGTGAGCGCCATGATCGGTGGTCGGCTGAGGCAGTCTGCAACATTATTGGTGCTACCCTTCTTGTACTTGATGTTCAAATGAAACTGTTGCAGATATGTGGACCACTTCTGATGGCGATCATTATGCAACTTCCCTTGTGTCTGTATGAATTGCAGGGGCTGGTGGTCTGTGTGGATGATTGTTTCCTTCCCCAAAATGTAATGCTTCCATTGTCGACAGGCTTGCACAATGGAATACATTTCTTTGTCATAGGTGGGATACTTGCGAACTGTCTCAGACAATGTCTCACCGTGATATGCCACTGGATGTCCCTGTTGAGTAAGAACTGCCCCAATAGCATAGTCAGAGGCATCTGTCTCGATCTCAAATGGCTGCTGCAAGTCTGGTAAGGTGAGCACTGGGGCAGAACAGAGGCGAT
Source organism: Pinus albicaulis (assembly GCA_034641835.2). Lineage (NCBI taxonomy): Eukaryota > Viridiplantae > Streptophyta > Pinopsida > Pinales > Pinaceae > Pinus > Pinus albicaulis. The sequence continues at coordinate 292,307,286 of CM076581.1, forward strand.
TTTTCAATTCGTTGAACGCCTTCTGTTGAGGTTCCGACCAAAAGAATTTTGCTCTCGCTCCTCCTTTGGTGACTTGACTCAAGGGCCAAGTGATATGAGAGAATCCCAACACAAATCTACGGTAGAAATTAGCAAGACCCAGAAAGCTGCGAAGCTCTGTTATAGTAGTCGGGGCTGGCCAATCCCGAATGACTTGGATCTTGGCTGGATCCACATGCACCCCCCTTTCATCAATAATGTATCCCATATATTGAACCTGGGTCATGCCAAACGTGCACTTCTCCAAATTGGCACACAACTTGTGTTGCCGCAGTGTTTGGAGGACTTGTTGGATGTGGTGAAGGTGTTCTTCCCAAGTCTTGCTAAAGATCAGAATGTCGTCCAAGTACACCACTACAAATGAGTTGGTGAATGGCCGCAAGATGTCGTCCATCATCCTCATGAAGGTTGCGGGAGCATTCGTCAACCCGAAAGGCATGACTATCCATTCAAAAAGGCCTTCCTTAGCTTTGAAGGCAGTCTTCCACACATCAGAGGGTTCAATTGGTACCTGGTGATACCCAGACTTCAGGTCGATCTTACTGAAATATTTTTCACCTTTGAGTTGGTCCATGGCTATCATCAACTGGTGATTGGGTACCTATTCCCGGATGTGCTGATCTTGTTCTACCTCGATAGTCAATACAGAGTCTCCACATCCCATCCTTCTTCCGTATCAACACACGTTCCCCACACAGGGTGATGAACTTGGTCTCGATGTCACCTTTCGCAACAACTCCCGAATCGCCTCTTGATTTCACTGTTCTCCGCACCAGCACCGATAGATATCCCTCCATTGGGTAGCGGCGCACCCGGGCCGATCAATCAGTGCTTGACTTGACAGCGTGCAGAGGCACCCCTATGGGCGAGGTGAAGATGTCCCTGTACTCCTCCACGACCTTGTCCATTTGTTGTTGTCGTGCGATGGATCCCTGTCTGGAGGTCGTGGCCACAATATTCTTCTTGCCCTGGGGGCATATCATCAGGAAAACAAATTTCCCGGTTTTGGAAATGAGCTTACTACATTGTTTTATAGTAACCAAAGAGATAGCAGCAGGCGGTGGTACCTATGGTATCATGTACAACTTATTTCCCAAAGTAACAATAATAGCGCAAGGTCGAGACTCATACACAACATGTCGCTTCCACAAGTATGGTTGTCCTAATACATCGTAAACATCAATAGAGAAACATCACATAATACCTCATCCATGAAGGGCTTGATGCTATAGGGAAGGCGACACCGCCGGGCCGACGTGGAGATCTCTGGCTCCGGGGTGAAGCCACCCGATGGTGTATGGATGTGGGTGAGTTGTGGTCGGCAAGCCCAACCGCTTCACGACGTCTCGCTGAAATGAGGTTCTTTTGGCTCCCATTGTTTCCATACAATCCCATCGTATTGTGGGAGCTCCTTAGTTCATATCTCGGGAGTGTAAGATGCTCTCCTTCTATGGATCTTCTCGGGTTCTCCTTCTAGATCTGTAGTATCGATCTGTAGTGGCAACAATGGCGTTGGGCTCCGCATCAATAATCTACTTCCCTTTTTCATTCCCCTTTTTAGGTTCTGATTCGGAGTTGGAGCATGCATCTGACTCAGAAGCCCTCATCTCGGCCAGTAGCGACTGCTTGGCCTGACACTCACTTGTGTTGTGAGTGGAGCTCTTATGGAACTCACACCACTTTCTCGTGTCCTTCTTTGGCTTTATGGTGTTTTTCTTTTCTTGTGGCTTTGATGGGTTGTCTTTAGTCGCCATGCCTTGGCTCTGTCCTTTGTTCTGTGGTTTGGAATCACCTTTTCCTTGCTTTTGATTCGCAGATCCAAAGTCTCGCTTCTTCTGTTTGAATTTCTGCTCAATCTTGGCAGCATACCTGTATGCCGTACCAAGCGAGGAGATGTCGAGGAACTCCATTTCCTCCTGAATGTATCTGTGCAGATAGTCGCGATACTTTAGCACCAGAAGTTTCTCTGAATATTTGATACCCAACTTGGTGCGAAGGGTATGGAACATATTTGTCAGCTCATGCACATCTTGATCCCTTTGATGTCGCAGCGTGGTCCATTGTATGTACTTGTCCTCATAGCTCCCCATGGGATAGTATTGTTCCTTGATGGCGTCTCGAAAATAATTTCAAGTGGGTACGGTCGAGAGCAGAGAGGGTTTTGTCTCGTCATTTTTCTCACAGTGGGTTTCCCACCAGTCCTTGACATGGGGGGCAACTTTGAGGAGTGCAAAAATAATCTTCTCCCTGTCGGAAAAGTCATGAATCGAGAAATATCCTTATAATAGATTCAATCATCTATCTATGACGTATCCATATATTTAGCCCTCAAATATGGGAATTTCAAAGTTTACTTGTACCTTAAAAGGAGTGGCACCTCTAGAGTGGCTGCTGGATGCAGATGCGCCGCCGGTGGGCAGCCGTTGAAGGATCTGAGCAAAGTTATCCATCATCGCGTTCCTTTTTTTTTCGAGGGCTTCCTCGAGCAATATTTTGATAGGATCTCCTGCTCCCTCATCTTTCTTTCCGTCCCCCATGGGCGTTCGTCAAGGTTTGTGAGGCTGATCTTGCAAAGGTTCCACCAGATCAAGCCCTAGCTCCTTATACCCCGACCTTGTTGGGGACATGCAAAGAAGGATCGAGAAAAAGCAGACCGATCTGATACCACTGATCCGGATTTATGCAGGAATGCAACAGAATAAACATATAACAATAAACACAGAGATGCAGCGGAAATAACACTTCATTTCATTAATATAAAAGAACTGAAATTTGCTTACAGACAGAATGGAAATAAAACTAGCTAGGGCGCTGGTAGCTATCTCTGAGAAGAGATGTCGCGGCTACAGGCCTCTGAACTGAGTTACAATGAGGCTTGATGGCCTATTTATTATTGAGAAACAATGGAGAACCCTAAACATCCAAAAACCTAACCCTAGGAGATGAAGCACCAAAACTATGGGCCCCGTTTGGGTAAATTGGTGTTTCAACTTCCCAGGGACGTAACTTATGCATACTATCTCCGTTTGACGCTCATGATACATCATTAGAAAGCTCTATCCGAGGACTACAATGTTTCAAAATGTTATTTTTTGGAGGCACGATGCCCAAAAAACGTCGTTTAGGGCCTCAAAATGGCTTCGAAAGTTCAGGACCCGAAAACTGCTAAAAATAGTAAGTTATGCCGAAAATGAAAAACTGAAAGAGACAATGGTGGGGGCCCAAGTGGAATAGGTGGGTGGCCACCAATATCCACCTGGATCATTTAGCTTTGATCTCTCTCTCTCTCTCATACTCTTGCACACTTAGAGAAATATTGGAGCACTTTTGCATGCCTTGGATTTGGAGTAAGAAGGCAAAGGAAAGCATGAAAGCACAAGGGATCATGTGGATCAAAAACCACAATGGGATTGCTTTGCAGGTAATAGGCTGCATGTGTGATTTACTTGATGCATGGTAGATGCATGTGGTTATTTGGTTATGATATGTCATTGGCATGGAGGATTTCCTAGATTGACAATGGTTTTGCCTAGCCTTGCCATTTTCTGGATAACCATGGTGTTGTGGGTTTTTCCATTGATTTGCTTTCTGGTTGGTGCTTGTAATTGCTTATGTTTTTGGGTTGCCCTTAAACAACTTGGGTTGAGTTTTCTAGTCCTAGAGCCTAGGTTAGACAAATTCTCTGGAGCCCTTGGTGGGTTGAGTTATTAGTCCTAGAGCCAGGTTGGACAAATGCTCCAGAGCCTTAAAAGGTTGTGGGTTGAGTTACTAGATCCTAAATCCCTGGACTACTTGCGTAGAGGCTGATGGTTGGTGTTAGTGATTTACGACCGTGAGGTGGAATCATTTGTTGAGGGTTGAGGTGGTTTGGCCTCTAGAAGCCTTGGTTTGGTTTTGTTTGGTTTATTCCATGAGATCCCACATTCACGCTTGGAATATGGCGTGAGGGTGATTGAATGAAAGAGAGATTTGGTTCAACCCAATCTATTGTAGGATGGTACGTGGAAGTCCTTGACTTGGTTGGTATTTTCCTATGTTAATAAGATCCGTTCTTCTATTGTAGTTCATGTATATTTATTGGCAATGTATTGGTGATATTATGGTTGAGTTACCAAATTTTATATGCTGGTTATTTTATAATTATATGATCCAGATTTATGCAGGAACACAACAGAATACACATATAATCATAAATATTAAAATTCAGCGGAAATAACACTTCATTTCATTAATATCAAATAACTGAAATTTGTTTACAGACAGAATGGAAATAAACTAGCTAAGGTTCTGGTAGCTTATCTCTGAGAAGAGATGTGGTGGCTACAGGCCTCTAAACTCTATGTTATAATGAGGCTCAACGACCTATATATTATTGAGAAACAATGGAAAACTTTAAACATCCAAACACCTAACCCTAGGAGATGAAATGCCAGAATATGGCCCTGTCAGGGTAAATTGGTACATCAATTTCCCGGGGTCGTAACTTTGGGATACTATCTCCGTTTGACGCACATGATACATCGTTAGAAAGATTTACTCGAGGACTAAAACTACTGATCACAGATATCAAGTCTAGAATGGACTCATATTCGCTAGAGGTTTGATGCCCAAAAAACGTTGTTTAGGGCGTCAAAATGGCTTCGGAAGTTCAGGACTCGAAAAAATGCTAAAAATAGTAAACTGTGCTATAATTAAGGACACTGAAAAACTGAAAGAAACAATGGTGGGGCCCCAGGTGGAATAGGCGGGTGGTCACCAATATCGAGCTGGATCATTCCTCCCCCCTTAGGAAGCAATGGTCCTCATTGCGTTGAGTTCCTCCATGAGATGAGGAAAATTCTGCTGAACTTGGTCCCTCGTAAACCACTTGCCTTGGTGCAGGAGTTGGCCAACTTTGACAATTCGATATAGTTGGATCTTTTACTGGCAAGTGTTATTGATTTTCATGTCCCCTATACAATCTGTGGTGGCCTGTTCCATGTAGTATGGGTTTAACTCTGTTGGTGTGAGTTGTTTTTCAATGTCAAAGGTGTCTAGTAGAGGTGGGAAATAGGGCCGAAGGTGGTGCACATTGAATACTAGGTGTAGACCAAGGAATGGTGGAATACTGAGCTCGAAGGCATTGTTCCCTACAACCTTTGTGATGGTGTACGACCCATATTCGAGTAGGCGAAGCTTGCGGTGGGGTCCAGTGAGCACTCCTTCTGCAAATGTAGCCACACTTTTTCACCCACCTAGAAGTGGTGTGGCACCCGATGTTGATCATGTCGTTGCTTGTACTTAGCATTGGCTCTGTCCAATATGTCATGAGCCTATTGGTGGATGTGCTGAATATGCTCAATGAAGTTGTTCGCTTTGTCAGCTTTAGACTGGACATGAGCCAAATCGGCCCGAGTAGCCACAAATGGCATGGATACGTTAATGGGAGATAGTGGTTGGAACCCCAGGCCCACCTGAAAGGGGTTGTGTTTGGTTGAGCTGTGGAGAGCCCAGTTATAACTGTGTTGTACATAGGGAAAGCTCTCATCACATGTGCGTGGATGATTTTAATTTTACATGCACATAATGTGTACAATCATCCTATTGACGACCTCTGTCTGGCCATCAGTTTGGGGATGGAAAGCTGTGGACTTGGTGAGCTTGGTGTCCAACATTGACCAGAGGTTGGACCAAAATGTGTTGAGGAAACTTCTGTCCTGATTTGATATGATATACTGTGGGATCCCAAAGTGCACCCACACTCGTTCAAAGAAGAGTTTAGTAGTGGCTTCTGCTATGATATTCTTCTTGCAGGCCGACATAATGACCATCTTTGAGAATCTGTCGACTACCACAAAAACACAATCATTTCCATGCTTAGTAGAAGGAAGGCCCGACACGTAATCCATAGAGATAGATTCCCAAGGTCGACTAGGGTTAGGTAGTGGATTATAGAGGCCTTGCTTCTTGATGGTTGGTTTGGCAATGGAGCAAGCAGTGCGGGATTTGATGTACTTCCCAACATCCTGTCGAAGGTTCGACCAATAGAAATACTTCTGCAGTACTGCCACAGTTTTCTCGACCCCGAAATTCCCAACGAATCGACTATAGTGTGCTTCCTAAATCATCTTGGCATGCTCACTTAAAGGAACACAAAGGTGTCCCACGTGACATAACAGTGCATCCTGGAGGTGAAAATTTGGAACTTGCGCACCCTCCAAGAGTGTCTTGTATGTGTGGCCGAATTCTGGATCGCTTTTATAAGGAAGTGGCTAATCAGAAGTATCGTGCCCATAAGAGTTGAGAATGGTGGTTAGCGCCATGATCGATGGTCGGTTGAGGCAGTTTGCAACATTATTGGTGCTGCCCTTTTTATAGTTGATGTTCAAATGAAATTGTTGCAGATATGTGGACCACTTTTGATGGAGATCGTTCTGCAACTTCCCTTGTGTATGTATGAACTGCAGGGGTCGGTGGTCTGTGTGGATGACCGTTTCCTTCCCCAAAATGTAATGCTTCCATTGATGGAACACTTGCATAATGGAATGCATTTATTTCTCATAAGTGGGATACTTGCAGACTGTGTCGGACAGTGTCTCATTGTGATATGCCACTTGATGCCCCTGTTGAGTAAGAGCTGCCCCAATAGCATAGTCAGAGGCATTTGTCTCAATCTCAAATGGTTGTTGCAAGTCTAGTAATGTGAGCACTGGGGAAGAGCAAAGGCGATGCTTTATTTCTATGAAAACCTTCTATTGAGATTCCGAACAAAAGAATTTTTCTTTTGCTCCTCCATTGGTGACTTGACTCAAGGGCCAAGTGATATGAGAGAATCCCAACACGAACTTGTGGTATAAATTAGCAAGACCCAGAAAGCTGCGAAGCTCTGTTAGGGTGGTTGGGGCCGACCAATCCCTAATTACTTGGATCTTGTTTGGATCCACATGCACCCCCCGTTCATCAATAGTGTATCTCAGATACTGAACCTGGGTCATGCCAAAAGTGCACTTCTCCAAATTGGCACACAACTTGTGTTGCCGCAGTGTTCGGAGGACCTGTCGGATGTGGTGGAGGTGCTCTTCCCAAGTATGGCTGAAGATCAGGATGTCATCCAAGTACACTCCTAAAATGAGTTGGTAAATGGCCGCAAGATGTCGTCCATCAGCCTCATGAAGGTTGCAGGAGCATTCATCAACCTGAAAGGCATGACCAACCATTCGAAAATGCCCTCCTTGTCTTTGAAGGTAGTCTTTTACACATCGAGGGTCAATTGGTACCTGGTGATACCCAGACTTCAAGTCGATATTGCTGAAATATTTAAACCCTTTGAGTTGATATAGAAGGCCATCAATCTGTGGGATCAGGTACCTATTCTGGACAGTGATCTTGTTCAGCGCTTGATAGTAAATACCGAGTCTCCAAGTCCCGTCCTTCTTCTGCACCAACACAATTAGGCTCCCATAAGGCGATGAACTTAGCCAAATGTGACCTTTCTGCAACAGCTCCTAAATCTACCTCTTGATTTCATTGTTCTCTAGAACATAACACCGATAGATCGGTCCATTGGGCAGTGGCGCACCTAGGGTCAGATTGATTGGGTGCTTGACCTAACAGTGCAAAGGCATCCCTGTGGGTGAGGTGAAGATGTCCCCGTACTCCTCCATGACCTTGTACATTTGTTGTTGTTGTGCGGAGGAGCTTCGTTTGGAGGTTGTGGCCACAATATTCTTCTTTCCCTGGGGGTGGATCATCAAGAAAATAAAGTTCCCAGCTTTGGAAATGAGCTTACTGCATTGTTTTGCAGTAACCAAAGAGATAGCCGTAGGCGGTGGTACCTCTGGTATCCTGTACAACTTATTGCCCAAAGTAACAATAACAACGCGAGGCCGGGACTCATACATAACATTTCACTTCCACAAGTATGGTTGGCCTAATAATACATCACAAACATCAAGAGGAGCAATGTCACATAATACCTCATCTATTAAGGGCTTGATGATGTAGGGAAGGTGGTACTACTGGCTGATGCGGAGATCCCATCCTTAGTGAAGCCACCTGATGGTGTACGGCTATGGGTTTGTTGTGGTTGGCAAACCCAAATGCTTCACAACCTCTGCTGAAATGAGGTTCTTTTGGCTCCCACTGTCGACAATGAACTGTAGCGGGAACCCTTTCCCACATATGAGAGTGGAAGAGACGCTCCTCCTCCTCTGGATCTTCTGGTTCCTCCTTCTGGATCTTTGCAGTGGAAACGGTGGCATTGGGCTCCGCATCAAGAATATTCTTCCCTTTGTTATTCCCCTTGTCAGGTTCTGATTCAGAGTTGGATCATGTATCCGATTCAGCACCCCTCATTTCGGCCACTAGTGATTGCTTTGCCCGACACTCACTTGTGTTGTGAGTGGAGCTCTTATGGAACTCACACCACTTTCCCGTGTCCTTCTTTGTCTTTATGGGGTTGTTATCTACTTATGGCTTTGGTAGGTTATCTTGGGCCACCATGCCTTGGATTTTTCCTTTGTTCTGCAGTTTAGGGGCACCTTTCCCTTGTTTTTGATTCGCAGATCCAAAGTCTCAATTCTTCTATTTGAATTTCTACTCAATCTTGGTAGCATACCGGTATGCCGTACCAAGTGAGGAGATGTCAAGGAACTCCATTTCCTCCTGAATGTATCTGTGCAGACAACTGCGGTACTTTAGCACCAAATTTTTCTCTGAATCTTTGATACCCAACTTTGTGCGCAGGGTATGGAACATATTCGTCAGCTCATGCACATCTTGATCCCTTTACTGCCGCAACGTAGTCCATTGTATATACTTGTCCTCATAGCTCCCCATGGGATAATATTGTTCCTTGATGGTGCCTCAGAAATAATTCCAAGTGGGTACGACTGAGAATAGAGAGGGTTCCCCCTCATCCTTTTTCTCACAGTAGGTTTTCCACTAGTCCTTGACATGGGGGGTAGCTTTGAGGAGTGAAAGAATAATCTTCTCCCAGTTGGGAAAGTCATGAAATGAGAAATATCCTTCTAATAGATTCAACCATCTATCTACGACGTCTACATCTATTTGGTCCTCAAATATGGGAATGCCAAATTTTAGTTGTACCTTAAAAAGGAGTTGCGCCCCCAGGGTGGCTGCTAGATGTAGATGCACCGCCAGTGGGCAGTCATTGAAGGATCTGGGAAAGTTATCCATCATCGTGTTCCTTTATTTTTCGAGGGCCTCCTCAAGCAATATTTTGATAGGATATCCTACTCCCTAATCTTTATTTTTTTCCCCCATGGGCTGCCTTCGGGGTTTGCAAGGCTGATCTTGAAAAGGTTCAACCAGATCGAGCCCTAACTCCTTATACCCCGACCTCGTTGGGGACATGCAAAGAAGGACCAAGAAAGAGCATACCGCTCTGATACCATTGATCCAGATTTATGCAGGAATACAACAGAATACACATGTAGCCATAAATATAAAAATGCAGTGGAAATAACACTTCATTTCATTAATATCAAAGAACTAAAATTTGTTTACAGACAAAATGAAAATAAACTAGCTAGGGTGCTGGTAGCTTATCTCTGAGAAGAGATGTGGTGGCTATAGACCTCTGAACTCTCTGTTACAATGAGGTTCGAAGGAATATATATTATTGAGAAACAATGGAAAACCCTCAACATCCAAAAACCTAACCCTAGGAGATGAAACGCTAGAATATGGGCCTCGTCGGGGTAAATTGGTACATCAATTTCCCGGGGTCGTAACTTTGGCATACTATCTCCGTTTAACGCACATGATACATTGTTAGAAAGATCTATCCAAGGAATACATCGTTAGAAATATCTATCCGAGGAATACAACTATTAATCATGAGTGTCAAGTCTGAAACAAACTCATATTAGCGAGAGGTTTGATGCCCAAAAAACATTGTTTAGGGCCTCAAAATGGCTTCGGAAGTTCAGAACCCGAAAAACTGCTAAAAATAGTAAACTATGCTATAATTAAGGAAACTGAAAAACTAAAAGAAACAATGGTGGGGCCCAAGTAGAATAGGCGGGTGGCGACCAATATCCACCTGGATCATTATATGTTGTTATATGATGTGTGTTCTCTATGGATCTAGTCATTAATTGTTCAACTCTTGATCGATTGATGGATGGATAAACTAATAAGTGTTATTGCAGCTATGTGGAGAGGGCATAGGGCCTTCTTGGTGGTTCTCACATGAATCTCATACTTTATGATTATATATACATTCATGACATGTAGCTTACATGTTTGTCATGTGTTCAACGAAATGTCTATCATGTTCTAGGCAGTCTAGGTCAAGTTCTACCTTCAAATTGGCGTGTCTAGCATTGTTTCCATGTCATTATTGATTATGAGAAGTCATAGGAAGTTCTGGGAAATAGTATGGACGCTGACCTGGAATCCCGGCAAAGATCTCAGGACCACATGATCCTAACTGGAAAGTTTGGGCTACAACCGCATGGATGTAGGCTTGTGCATGTGGTTAGAGGTTTTCAACTGCATGGAGGCCTTGTTGTGGGTGCGGTTGAGGGCTCAAGTCAAATAAAAGCATGTAAAACTCAATTTTTTGCAACCTGGTGTGGTTACTGAGACTCTAAGTGACCTGTAGCCCTCGTAGGATGTTTTGAGATGTCAATTTGTCTTCCGTAGTTGGCACCACTTCCTTAATGGGACCTAGGAGGTTAGGTCATGTCATAGTAGCTCTTTGTCTCATGTTTACCCTAGAAGGGCATTGAAATTGGGTAAATGTGGGAGGGGTGGTTACATATGGAGTGGTAACACCTAGTTAAATAACACATTGAGCAACAACCACTCGTCCTCCTAGCTCGATCCTAAATATTCATCCCTCTGCATGGTCTCCATACTCCCATTTTCAGCACTGATAACTAAGGCTGTCTAACAAACGAACCATGTATCCTCCATAATGTAGTCAAACCCTATAACTTCTATAGATTTGTTGACTCTCTAGCGAATTAAGATGGCCACCTTATGTCTGCAGGCGCCTTGAATGCTTGATATGTTATGGGGAGAAATTGTAGCAAGGGTATTCAAATTGATGGCGACAATGACAAGAAAAGTGGAGGGAAACATCCCCTCCCACCTATTCTCTTACTTACGGACCATCCACTTATTCATAGTTGCATTGGGGCACCCATAATGGGGTATCGTATTAATATTATTAACATGATGTTATTACTTTAATATTATCAATAGCAATACTATTATAAAGATAACACAGTAAATGCTATTAATGATGTTATTGATAATATTATTTTTAACGCTAATGTTAATATTCTTGTTGTTGTTTTTGTTAACGTTAATAGTATTTAAGTTAACATTTTTTATGTTAATATTAATATTATTATCATTGTAATTTTTTTTTGTTAGGTAATGTGAGTCCGTAGATGACTAGCACGCGTAACCTGTGGCTTGAGTAACTGCAACCCATGGGCATCTAAGCCATCAAAATCACTTGGGGATCGCACCTTGCCTCGACCACACCAACCCTTAGCATTATTGGATTTTTCCCCATAGAATTTTGAACTGGTGAACTTTTCACCACATAGTGTCTTAACAAAACACCTTGTCACTGTCTATTTTATGCCTCGTGGGTTATTAACATTATAATTTAATATTTATTAATTCTCTTTATTGATAATATTTATTCATGTTATAGCTTAATATTAATATTCACATTAAAAAGTGAATTTAATGTTAACAATAATTCCATATTATTTTTAATTCAATACCTTAATATTTTTATTTTAATATTTAATAAATATAAAGAATGAATTGATACAATAACTTAATATTAAATCAAGGCTACATAGTAGCTATTACCTGCCGCTTAGTTTAAATATAACTTGACTAAACTAAAAAATAATAAATACAAAGATTTCATCAAAAAAGTAAAATAACTAGTTACGTCCAAAGGCGTTTTCTCTATGGATTTCGTTGGGCAAACACTGTTCAACCCATCCAATCTCCTCGCTCCATTTTCATCGTTCCCTCCCATCAAAATTGAACACGTGGAAATAGTTTTTTCATTGTCGTCATTCCCTTCATCCGATACAAGGTTATTCGAGTATGTAAAGCAATGGGAGATTTTATTTACCTTGTACTGGACTAGCACCATCTCTTACACTAGCTAGTCTCCCATCTCTATGAGCCTATAGCCATTAGTAACAGAGAATACTAGCACACTACCATCATACATCGGTGTTGGGAAAGAGGCTGAAAGGCTTGGCATGCATCACTAAGTCCCTGGATATGGAGATCATATGACTGCACCTATTTCCATTGTCATTGATATGAAATTTGCAGATCTTGAATGTGAGATTCCCAGACTATTTGCAATGGAACATTGTATATGATTTATTATTGATGTTGTAATTGCAACTATTGAGGGGAAATTTTTCCAACCATCTATTACACTACTACCATTGTTTTCTTTCATTGACAACTACATTCGAAGCAATCGATTCATGGGAGAGATACCTACTTCATTTGTTAATTTAAAGAAGATGTAAACATTAAGAGGCGAGTGTTGTTATGTCTTTTGATCCTAAGCCAATTGAGGTAAAGTGGGTCAACTTGCGAGTCAGTTGCATTATGCATGTGACATGATAAAGTGGGTAGACTTTACTTGACAGTGGGAGCAACATGAGAAGTAGCGACAACCATTTGGTATTTTACTGTCGAAGGAAAGCAAGCCAATTGAATATCAGAAAACAAAGCATGAGAGAATATAATTAGTGCCACTCTGCTGCGCTCCAAATCTCACTTTGCTCAGATGGAGGCATAGTGAAACATGCAGATAGAGTGTAAGGATGACATTGGTTTGCAAGAGTTTGGGGATGTTTCTTACATGATGGAAGAAAGGTAAATATTAGTTCTTTATTCATGTAGTTTGAAGAAAAAACGAGTACTGGCTTCACAGGGTAAGAAGAAACAAATAAGTTAGGAAAGTCCTCGGTGCTGGCAGGATTCACTCGTTTCCAAAAGTCGAAATTCTACAGAGAGGACGTTGGATATATGTAAGGTGGTATGAGATGTGTGAGTAACTAGAGTGTATGGGAGTAAGTTTAAATTTTTTCCAAGTAGCCACGGAATTGAGACATGAAATGTACACATTAAGGTTCCGAGTAAATAGCGAAGATATTTGCAGATATCAATGGAAGCAAAAACATGATAAGTATTGATTTTGAGTCTTTAATAAATTCATACTAGAGGATTAACAATAGAAGCTCTCCAATATGGAATTTTCATTTGATATATATTGTATGTTTACTATGGGGTTTATTATCACTGCTCTCATATTACTCTTGAAACTTATTATGGACATCTCCAAAGCCCACAAAATGCAAGTCTGCAGGAAGTCAAGTTAGGTTTTATCCATAGTGATCGTAACAAAAAAATGATCTGTACACATGTGAGGAGTTTCCCAACAATCATGAGGTTCCTTTAAAAGAAAGTATTGGTTGGAACTGTCGCTCATGTTGGCTTTGGATCAACCTCCGCTGGTGTCATTTTTGTGCATGTTGTGTAGAAAATAAAACTGAAGGATATTAAGAAAGCCATCCCTGAGTTTTGATCTATGGATTATAGTCTTCACAAGGGATCAAAATCCAAAATTCAAATTATCGTGCATTAAATGGATCTTTGGTGTTTGGTAGATTTGGAGTAGAGCCTCAATGCCCATTCTTGGGGTATAAAGCGAAAACACTCAAAAAGGATTATAGAGAAACTTGAGTAAGGGAATGATCGTCAATATAACTAGAAAATGATTGTAGAACTTTTGCACTCCTAGAAGCAAGGGAACGCGATCCAGAGACATCAACATATTCATTTTCAAATTTCCGAGGTTGATGAATCAATTCAGAAATCCTACAACGCATAAATACAAAGATGGCAATGAAGGATGCAACTCCGCTAATAAGGAAACAACCCAAAAATATTTTCAGACATAGTTGATTGGATTCGAGTTGATTGTCATCTGAGGTGCATCCACTTTGACTTAACCATTTATCATGAATTATCTAAGGCTTACCAGTCTCTGACAGGGTCGTAATTTTTGTTGACATGTCAATTCCAGTTGCGAACCCTTTGGGAAGCCCTGTTAATAGAAAAAATTGAAATATTTCAAAATAATAGTCCTTAAATTTGTAAATAAAAAAGGAAATACCATAACAAAATGAATAGACTTAACAGTTTATGAGAAATCTCAGCCGAAAATAGGTGCATCTAGTAAAGGAGAGTTTGATTAAAAAACCCCAACCACTTCTAGTAAATTTCTTACCAACAATTTCAAATTTGCATTGAGTTTATAGAAAGTACTGGGCATAAGGAATCTCATCTAAAATTGCACCTAACCCTCCATTGTTTGGTCCCAGGGACAATTCTTCATCATATTTTCATGTCGAAGTGAGGGGGATGAGTCTTGATGTGTTAGGTCCCATAATACTAGTGTAGCCCCCTTATTGTTATTGTTGTGCCCATGTAGTACGTCCCCATATTGTTATTATTGTACCCCATAGGTGTAGCCTCATTATTGTTATATTGTGACCCCTTAGACTCCTAGATATAGAAGGTAGGTTTTGTCATTTATATCATCCGAGAATTGTTCATTTATGTAGTTTAAAGGAGCTTTCCCCTTCGAAGAGGCTGATTTATAATTCATATATCTATATTTTCTTCTATTTTGTGAGTTGGTTTCATAAAATTTGGCATTAAAGCTTTGGATTCTAGGGTTTCACTGCTGCAAACATACCAATTTTCGCTATAACCTTTTTCTATACGAAATTTCAGAAGCTAAAATTTTTACCACGAGAATCCAAAATCCTAAATAAATTCGTGTAAAAATTTTAGATCTTAGTTTACTACAGTTTTGGAGATATGATCTGAGGAAGGTAGGGTTTTTGTAGGCTCTAAAATATCATCTCAAACTGGTGGCCAAGGGAAAATCGTCATAAATTTCGTTTCAGACTTCGGATTGGAATTCTGTAAAAGGTGGCTGAAATTACACTAACTGTAGTATCTTGTACATCGATTTCAGAGCCGAAGGTCAAAATAGTGACACGTGGTACGTCGTACAAATTCGATCTACTTAACCAGCCCATAATTAGGTCATCGTGGGAGATTGGGCATAAATTTACCTTGAAGAACCCAAATTAGGTATGACCCGTGGAATTTGAAAGAAAACTCAGAGAGATACCATAGGACCAAATTCAGATCTTGGAGATCCGAAATTACATAGTTACAACCATTTCAAGATAGCGCCCCTAAAAGAAAGAAAGAGTTGTGTATTTTTTTAAAAAATTTGCATAACTTTTGTTTGAAAATAAATTTTAAGTGATTCCAAGGGAAATTGAAGCATAGATATTAGTATTGAGTTCTTAAATGCGTCCAAAAAATAATTCCACACCCATTAAGCCCTTAGAAATCTCCACTATGACACACGAAGAGGAAGAATTGCAGCATGATACTCAAAATTACAGGACCAAGTGCAACAAATTTGGCTCTCACATAGAACAACCAAAAATTAAATAGAAGCTAAGATGGATGGTTTGAAGGATGGCATGAATGGCATGGAAGCTAAGATCGATGGTATAGAAGGCAACATGGAAGATTTGAAGAAATAAATGGAAGGTTTGAAGGAAGGTTTGGAAAAGTTGCTACAAGAAAAGCTTCCTAATGGCGAATAGGTAGTAGAGGAAACTCTTGATGAGAACAAAATAAAAGATAATCATGATTTCATAGACTCTAATTTTGGATTGAAGACCCACCATATTCCAAATATTGATGCGAGGAAGTTTGATGGCAAGGATCTCGTAACATGGATACTACAGATGGAGCAATACTTTGATCTCCATAATGTGTAAAACATGCAAAAGGTATGCATTGCAACTTTATATTTAGAACCCAATACATTTGTATGGTATCGATGGCTTTGCTCTTGTAAAAAAATTGTCACTCGGTCAATTTTTACGGAGGAAATGATAGCACATTATGAGGATACAAAGAGCAACACCTTCTTTAGCCAATTTATAAATCTCAAACAAAAGGGTTGATTGGTGGAGAACATTGAGGACTTCCAAGAATTGAATATAAGGGTAAAGGATATTCCAGAGGAGCACAAGATTGATGTCTTCATAGGGACTTTAAATGATAACATCCAACATGAGGTACGCCTTTGGGAACGTGATTCATTGAAGAAGGCATTCAGGTTGGTAAGAAAAATTGAAAGAAAAATTATAGCGATATGAAGCATACCACTCACAACTATAAAGATGGAAGTGTTGCTACTCCTAGACTTCCACAACCTACAAAGTTGACACAACAAAAATTGGAAGAAAAATGAGCAAAACAAATTTTCTATAGTTGTGATAGAAAATACACTAAAGGTCATAAGTGTGTTAAGAATACATTATTTTATATAGATTCTGAAGAGGAGGAAGAAAAGGAACAAGAAACTTCAAAAGAAGAGGATATACACCAGGAACCAACCCTAGAGGAAGAAGAAATGAAAACGATCATATCCTGTAATGCATTGGCAGGAATTACCACTCAAACTCTTAATACAGAAGGACATATCAAGAGGAAAATGTAATAATGTTGATTTATTTGGGTAGTACCCATAATTTTATTCATTCTAAGGTAGCCAAGGAATTGAATTGCTTCCTATACCCAACACCAGAGTGTCAAGTGATGGTTGCAAATGGAGGAACTATAAATTTCTCTCGAAAGTTCCATAATATCAAGCTAACTATGGGATAATATGTATTGAACAATCCAATGCTCTCCATTCCAATGGGTGGTGTTGATGTTGTACTAGGAGTACAATGGTTACAATCTTTGGGGACAGTAGCTTTTAATTCTAAAAAAAATTTCTTGAAATTTTTTTCGGAAGGAAAGGAAGTTGAATTACGGGGTATCGTAGGGAAGCCAAGAAAGATAATAAGCTCTAATGTCATGAAAAATATTCATAATAAATAACAACAAGGTGTAATTGCACAATTATGCTCCCTAGATGTTAAAACAAAAAAATCATCTATTTCTCCAGATCTCCAAAAATTCTTGGACAATCATTCCAAGGTGTTTGAGACTCCCAAAGGACTCCCAACTATTCATGATCATGATCATTCTATTCATTTGATTCCAGGAAGTGTTCCTCCAAACATCAGGCCTTACAGATATCATTATTGTCAAAAGAGTGAGATTGAACATATGGTTGCAGAAATGCTAGAGGCTGGTATAATTCAACCTAGTCAAAGTTATTTCTCTACTCAAGTATTATTGGTGCACAATAAGGTTGGATCATGGCATATGTGTCTGGATTATAGGGAGCTAAACAAGCTCGATATTAAAGATAAATTTCCCATCCTTGTCGTTGATGAATTATTGGATGAATTACATGGAGCAATTTACTTCACCAAGTTGGATCTTCGTTTTGGATATCATCAAATTAGAATGAAGACTGAAGACATTTCAAAAACAACATTCATAATTAATGAGATTCATTATGAGTTTTTGGTCATGCCTTTCGGCCTTACTAATGCACCTTCCACATTTCAAGGTTTGATGAATTCCATTTTCATACCATTAGAAAATTTGTGTTAGTATTTTTTGATTATATTCTAATCCAAAAAAAGTCTTGGAAGGATCATGTTCAACATGTTGACAGGGTGCTCAAACTATTGGAGAAGAAACAATTATATCAAAATACCTCCAAATTTTTCTTTGCAGCACATGAGGTGGAATATTTGGGTCATATTGTATCTCATGAGTGTATTAAGGTAGACCCTAACAAAATTAAATCCATTAAGGAATGGAAAATCCCCACAACCATAAAGCATCTTCGAGGATTTCTGGGGTTAATAAGGTATTATCGCAAGTTTGTCAAGAATTTTTGTAGAATATCAACACCTATAACATCATTACTGAATAAAGATGCATTTTCTTGGATCCAAAAGCAACTAAGGCCTTTGAACATCCTAAAGAGGCAATGTGCCAAGCACTGGTCATAGTTATGCCAATCTTCACAATTTTTTATTATTATTATTGTGGAATGCCTCAGGAAATGGAATTGGTGCGGTTTTAATGCAAGAAGGAAGACCCATTGCTTTTGAAAGTCATCCAATCAAAGGAAAGTATTTACAGAAACCTATTTATGAGAAGGAAATGTTGGAAATACTACATGCAGTAAAGAAATGACGACCTTACCTAATGGGAAGGCACTTCAAGGTAAAAACAAATCATGATAGACTTAAATACTTTTTGGAACAAAGATTATCTTTAGAAGAGCAAGAAAAATGGGTCACAAAATTTTTGGGTTATGACTTTGAAATCGTCTACAAAAAATGGAAGAAAAATGTTGTTGCAGATGCACTCCCAAGAAAGAACGAGGATGTGGAAGCATTTCTTTGTGCCATTTCTATTATCCAACCCGAGTGGATAACTGAAGCAAGGGACGAATGGAAGAATGATGAAGAGTATTGGACACTCATTCAAAATTCGCAGCAAGATCCTAGTACATCTGAAACATTTAGTTGGAAGAATGATTCATTATGGTATAAGGATCACTGATATCTTTGTAAGAATTCCCAACTCAAACAAAAGATTCTTTTGGAATTGCACACGTCCACCTTAGGAGGGCACTCAGGATTTTAAAAAACTTACCACAGGGTCAAGAAGGATTTTTTTTGGGATGGCCTTAAATCTGATATTCAAAAGTTTGTGGCGAGATGTTTTGTTTTCCAACAAAATAAAGTTGAGACAATTAAGACCCCAGGTCTGTAACAACCTTTATCCATTTCGAGTCAATGTTGGGCGGAGGTTTCAATGGATTTTATCACAGGTTTACCCAAGTCTGAAGAAAATATTGACATCATGGTGGTAGTTGATAGACTTACCAAGTATGCACACTTTTGTGCATTATCTCATCCATTTAAAGCCAATACAATTGCTACTGCATTTATTGAAACAATTAAAAAGTTACATGGAAATCCAAAGATTATTGTAAGTGACAAAGATCCCATTTTTACAGGAAATTTTTAGACGGAATTTTTTTTTTTCTTGGGTACTCAATTAGATCATAGCTCATCATATCATCCTTAATCTGATGGAAAAAATGATATAGTGAACAAATGTTTGGAAGGATATCTTCGTTGCTTTGTATATGATAAACAAACACAATGGGTCAAGTGGTTACCTCTAGCTGAATGCTGGTATAACACTTCCTTCCATACTGCAGCAAAAATGACCCCATTTATGGCACCTTATGGATATCATCCATCATCTATCACATCATCTTTAAGAGAAAATTCTAATGTTCAAGCAGTGGAAGATCACATCGAGCGTCAACAACAAGTTCTCCAACTCTTAAATGATAACCTAATTTTGGTGCATAATTGAATGAAACAACAGGCATATCAACATCGCAGCGAAAGAAGTTTTGATGTAGGCCACTGGTTATTTTTTACGTCTACAACCATAAAAACCAATGTCCCTCAAGCAAGCTAAGAAGGATAATAAATTATCACCAAAGTATTATAGTACTTACAAGGTGTTGCAAAATATTGGTACTATGGCATACAAAGTGGAGCTTCCTGCATCTTCCTGAGTGCACCCAGTTTTCCATGTTTCATGCTTAAAGAAGGTTATAGGTGACAAACTCCCAATTCAAACAATATTGCCAAAACTTGATGAGGAAGGAAAAATCATATTGGAACCTGAAACGGAAACAAGAATTCGACAACTGCGAAATCGATCAATTTCAGAATATTTAATCAAGTGGAAGAACTTACTCGCTAAAGATTTGACATGGGAGGATGAAAATTTTATACAAAAGTATCCAAAACTACTCAAGATTTGAGGACAACACTTGTTTGAAGGAGAGGGGCATGTTAGGTCCCCATAATACTAGTGTATCCCCTTATTATTGTTAGTGTAGCCCCATTATTGTTATTGTTGTGCCCATGTAGTGCCCATATTGTTATTATTGTGCCCCATAGGTGTCGCTCCATTATTGTTATATTGTGACCCCTTAGACTCCTATATATAGAAGGTAGGTTTTTTCATTTGTATCATCCAAGAATTGTTCATTTATGTAATGTAAAGAAGGTTTCCCTCTCGAAGAGGCTGATTTATTAGTCGTTTATCTATATTTTATTCTATTTTGTGAGTTGGTTACATAACATGATGGGGCTATACCTAACTCCTCCATTAAAAAATTTCTTGCAAAGGATCCTGTTTGATATCCTATAAGATCATCACTTGCTATCAAACTATCTATTCCTTTAATTGTTGGTGATAACTGTTGTATAGTGAGGATTGAAGCCATACTTGTTGTATAGCTTGAATTGATGATCAAAACCACAAAAAACCACACAATAAGTACAACTCATCCAAGGGTGCTCATAGTATCTTCTCCTATGTTAAGCCCCAAATTTTGTGAATCAGATTAGGCAGAAGCATGATTTCATACAATTGGAGCTTCTTAATACACTAAATAGACATGCCACACTACCTACAAAATCCATAGTATCAAGGAACAAAAACTTGTCCTACATATTCAAACATTTCAAGTGGTTCAAATATTTGGAATCCTAGAAACAAACATCGAACATAGCCTATACATTTTGCATCAAATACAACTAGGGAGCTTGTGACAAAATAATGAATAGGAAAAGTTACATTACTCACTGTGAGAAAAGAACAATTTTGAGAAGCTGAAGTTCACAAAATAAAACATAATGTTGTAAGATGTTTTCTTTTGTTAGAAACCATAAGTTGGAGGATCTTTAGTGAATTCTCCAAAAAAACCTAGTCCACAAACAAGATGAAAGCAATAATGCCACAAATAAAATTCAAGGGAGCATAACACAAGTAGATCGAGTTGATGTAGGTACCCTTAGACAAAGAACTATTCAACACACTTGAATGTGATTATTATATAAATGAGGGATGTGGTGTATTTATATTACTGCTATGGTTAAGGCACTAGCCCCAAGGAAGAGGCTAGTCCCACCTTACCCTAAATTAAAATAAAATGTAATAATGGTGTAACTAAACACTAATAATTACAGGATGAATGTTGGAACGAGGTTCCTAGCCCTATTTTTGTCCAATTTTTGTAATATTTTGGTACTATTTGAGGGGGTTTTGGGTGGGTGAACCCCGAATGGATTGTAATGGGTCAAAAAGGTAGATCTAGGATAACACAGACTAAGATGCTATAAATAGATGAGTAGATCAAGTCTAGAGGTAGGCTAAGATTGATTGGTGTTAGTTGCGAACTGCTGAGATCTGTTTGGGTTGTAATTGCGTAAGGACTCTGGCTGGCTGTGTCCGCGAAGATCCTCAGTCCTGTTGTGTGCGGACCCCGCTGGCTGTGTGCGAGGGTTGGGAATTGGGCTTGTAAGAGGATTGTGAAGCTAATGAATGATAAATCTGTTGATCACATCTCTGTGTTATAGACTAGTTGCACTCCTGTTATTATGGTAATTTAGTTGTTAATCTATGTTGATGCGCACGTGGATGCGAGGATCTGATCAGTAATAATTGCTTATTTATGATATCTGTGGGTTTATGAACTTCTCAATTTGCACGTATACTGTTAACGGTTCTGTGATAAGATTCACTTTGCACAAATCTGATAGATCTTAATGAGGCCGCCTCTACTTAATCACCTTTCTCTCAGGGTGCAGAAACATGGTTCCAACACCCTCCCATACTACTTCAGGTGAGACCTTGGCCTGCGCAAGCTGGTCATTTCCAAAAGGGTCAGTAGTATAGGGGTTTGTTGGAAAACCTTAACTCCGAACCTCGGTTAGGACTCCTCAAGCAAACAAATGGTTCTGTTCCTGGGACCAGGAGAATTTTGAGAGAAATAGGGTAATGCCACAGGGTTGCTGGCGGCCTGAGAAATCTGAGCTTGAAGATTGGTTTGAGAGACAGATCTAGGAATTTTCCTTAAAAGAGAATCGAAGTACGAGGCTGACTGCCGAAGCGTGGAAAAAAAAGTATATCTTTACCAAATTATATGAAATTTTATTTGTAACCTTCGCACACTAATTACAAGAGTGGTTAGCAAGGTTAATGGAGTTCCAGACCTGTGGAAAGAACGATCAGATTACACAGTGGACTCCTGAACTGATCCAACAGTTGCAAAGGGTTGATAAAAAAATCACGCGGACTGTAGATCACTTCGTGGATAGTGTTTTGGGAGGATTTGTAACTGAGTTGGCCATTGATCAATTTGTAACTTATTTAGAGGCTGAGCGAAGATTCTTCAAAGGATTTAAAGGCAATTTCTTGAAAACACTGCCGCTGTTAATTAAGATACTATTGTGCGAAAAAGGTGTGTTGTGTAATCATACCACGTGAATGACCTACGATCATAACAAAAGTACAACACGAAGTGGTAAATATTATAGGGTTAACCAAGAAGGGGACCGATCGATATATAGTCCCCTAAGAGAGCCGCTTACGCACGAAAGAACTAGTCTGCCGGTCACCCCACCGTCGAATCCGCGAAAGGGTAAGAACTCTCCTACCCCACCACCAGAAGACAATATGGCCACACACATGAAGCTACCTACCTTTAAGGGTGTAGGGGACGAGGACTACACAGAATGTTGCTAGTGATGCTGTAAAAAGGGCACAACTATCCCTAGATTTTGAGGGAAGAGCATTAGATTGGTGCATGGGGTACGTCGGCCAACACGCAGATCCGTCAATACAGGAAATTAAGGACGCCCTAAAACAACAATTTTGAAAGCCGAAGTCCTACTCTCAACTGGTGATTGACTTAAAATATTTCTTCTAAGGACCTACATAATTGGTATGGGAGGCCGATTAGCGGCTAAAGAAAGTTATCAGGGATGGGGAGTTTAAGTACGAAGATAGACACCATAAATAATGGTTCATTTCCATGTTATTACCACACCTGCGTGGGCCTATGGGCCAGCAGATGATTGATACATAAGAAAACGCCTTGGGAATTTCCATGAAGCTAGAAGCTGCGACAAGGGACAATGCCCAGTTTTGGGTGTAGTAGATCCAGGGCTAGTTGGAGGCAATGCACCTAGAAATCCAGAATCTATGAAAAGAGTGGGGAAAAGAAGTTAGTACAGACATTTGGTGCATACGGTTTAGGATATCGGGTCACACCAAGGATCAGTGCCCTCTACTATTAAACTACATCCAGGCTGGGGGACCTAACCCGTTACGCCCCAAAGAGGTTGCAAGATCAACCAGCCCCACGTTATGGTGCGCAAATTATCGAGTGGTTGGATTGCATGATACAAACCACTACCCCCGACTTGGTGCCTATGTCCCAGAACTAAAGCAGCAGTGCTGTAGATTCTGCTCGTTTGTAGGACATGATGAGCACAATTTTCAAACACATGATTTGATGGTAGATATAGGAAACCTGTATAGGGTACAGGCTGACCCTTCTACACCACTATCTCCTTCTAGACGAGGAGGTTCCCCTGCACGAGGCCGAGGGGTGGGGGGGGGGGGGGGGAAGAGGTGAAAGCACGGGACGGGGAAGAGGACAACTGATCTGTTACAATTGTGGAGAGGTGGGACACTTCACAAGGGACTGTTCGAACCGTGCACGACAATATTGTAGATATTGTAGACAGTTGGATCATGTGATCGAAGATTGTCCTGTCCTGATAGCGAAGATGCAGGAAAAAAAACAAACACCGACGTAGAATGTGCAGAGGGTTAAGGCAGAACCACGCGATGAGGGGCCCAATATTAACATAATTACACGCAGTGGCATGGCCATAGGAGGAGCTAAGGAAAAAGCCAGGACCGAACCACTCATCAAAAAATTCGTTGACAAAAGGGAAAGCCTGGACTTACAAACATAAAAGGAAACCTTCCTTGAAGCTAGAAAAGAATTTACCAAAAGAGAGGCACCTACCTCCAGGACCTCAGTAGACCTAAAAGCAGACGAAGAAGTAAAGCCATTCCTATAGGCATGTATGAAGTTACTATGCAACCAAAAGGCATTCGAGAACCTCCAAGCATTGATCGACAACTGCACAGAAAAGAGTGGCCCATCAACAGAAGTAAAAGATGTTAACAAACTTTATAAGCATAAGAAGAGGAATGGTCGAGAAATGCAGCTAACTACGCATATCGAAGATTATGAAATGGATCAGGTCATCCTTGATTTAAGATTTGATGCGAATGTCCTACCTAAATAGACTTGGCAGAGGATGGGAGAACCTAAGCTGGAATGGTTTACTATATAGCTTCGCATGGTGAACCAGTAGAAGATCATACCACTAGGACGACTATCAAAGGTTATGGTAGACATCGCGAGAGTTAAGGTGTACACAGAATTTGAGGTGATTCAAATTTCAGATGATGCGGACCGTTACCCTGTGCTCTTGGGGTTGGATTGGGCTATTGACATGGGGGGTATTATCACTTTGAAAAGGCGAACCATGGTTTTTGAAAACGAGGGTATGCGAGTAATAGTCCCTATAGATTCGACAAAAGGCGAGAGGTATACAGAATCAGTGCACAAAGGGGATGATGTTGACCAGATATACAAGCTAACAGCCCAGAATGAGGATTGGATCAACCCTATCGGAGATGGCGTGCTTTTCTGGGAAAAGGAGAGCGAATGTTTCTCTGACTCAGATGGGGAGATATAAAATTGGCAGAACCGATTACATGATGTATCTGCACTATGGTGCCTGAAGATCACAAAGAGTTTCCGTTGCATCTCGTTAGAGGTAAGAGATTTGCCCTATTTTGATGATTCTGGTAGTGTTAAGAAATTTCTTAAAGCAGTTGAAGCAGAAGTCCCTAGGAAACGAAGGATGTGGGTGCTTAAACTGGCTATGCGTGCGACCCCTGCACGGTGGTGGGAAACTCATAAGGGGACTTTCCAGGATTGGGAGGAATGTCGCAGAATGCTGATCCTAAGATTCAAACCTCCGACCAACCTACCTATGGAGATTTTCCTCGGCCGCGGGGATCCGCGCCAACACTTGTCAATATGGATGGAAGCATGGTGTGAAAGACCTTGGGATGAATGGGTACACATGTTTATCCAAGCTTTGGGGCCTATCCCCACCACATGGTATTTGGATGCAGAGCTACACCAGCACACTTGCCACTGGGATACCATGAGGGAAGATTTTTTGGGGACGTTCGGCTTGATAGGTGGTACTGAGAAGTTAGACAAAGCCCTGCAGGACATAGATGCTCTAGTGTTTGATGACTCACACCCTCGCATAGAACGTGCGACACCATCTTGGGATGCACAGATGCAGGATATTGCCAACTATCAGAATCTCTCAGTGGAAGAGTGCTATGAGGACCCAAAAAATATCATTATCCCAGAGTCTGAGGGTGAACACGCCGTTGCTGGACCCCTATTACAGGCAGTAGATGTCACCAAGCCTGTCAAATTAAAGGAAGTCAACATTGGAACAGAAACACAACCCAATATGGTTAGACTTGGGGACTACTGGGATGATGATATCGTTGGAAAAATTGTGGAACTACTCACCAAATATCAGGATCTGTTCCCCACAAAATTTTCAGAGCTTAAAGGTATTGTCAGGGACTTGGGTGTCATGCGGATCACCTTAAAAACTGATGCATGTATTGTTAAGCAACAACCTTACCGATTGAAACCCAAATATAAGTAGAAAGTCAGCGACAAGATCAATAAGATGATAGCCGCCGACACCATTGAACCGATAGAACAATCTAATTGGGTAAGCCCTATAGTGGTCCAAGAAAATAAGATGAAAGGGGAAATAAGAATCTGCGTAGACTTGTGCAAGTTGAATGACGCCTGTGTACATGATCCTTTCCCTACACCATTCTCTAATGAAATTCTTGACAATGTGGGCGGTCAGGAAGCATACTCGTTCACCGACGGGTTTTTAGGCTACCACCAGATCAAAATCACACCCGAGGATTGCAAAAAAACTACTTTTGCAACTGAATGGGGATCTTTCCAATACGCCGTCATGCCTTTTGGGCTCAAGAATGCCCTTTCCATCTTCTCACGAGTAGTGGTGGCAGTATTCAAAGAATTTATTCACAAGTTCCTGGAGGTATACTTTTATGATTGGATAATGTTTGGATTGGTCAAGAAGCATGTATCGAGTCTGCTTATGATGCTGGATGCTTGTAGAAAACACCAAATCTCCCTAAACATTAAGAAGTGAATATTCTGTGTACCTTTAGGGATCTTATTAGGACATGTGGTTTGTCAGAAAGGATTGATGGTTCACCCAACCAAGGTGTTAGTAATCATCAATTTAGTGGTCCCCACAACTAAGAAGTAGCCGCGCTCCATCCTTGGGCACACTGGATACTATAGGAAGTTTATCCAAGGATACGCACTGATCACGACACTAATGGAAAAACTGCTAAAGAAGGACGTATCTTTTTTCTGGGACGAGGATTGTCAAAAGAGTTTTGAGTTGCTCAAGGAAAATATGGTCTCTGCACCTATCCTCATCTTTTATGACTGGACGAAGGTTTTTCATGTCCATGTGGATGCCTCAGGGATTTCCCTGGGCATAGTCCTCATGCAGCCCGGGGAGGGGGGACATTGACCACCCGGTTGCGTTTGCTAATAGGAAACTGTCTAGTGCATAATGTAATTAATCTACTACTGAGTGCGAGGGGCTAGCCATGGTGTCTGACTTGCAGAAATACCGACACTATCTCTTAGGAGGGCACTTCAAGATGTTCACGGATCATTCGGCTTTAAAGTACCTAGTCAATAAGGTTATGTTGGGGGGGAATAATTGCTGATGGTTACTACTGTTTCAGGAGTATGATTTTGAAATCATTGTAAAGCCCGGGAAACTAAATGCTAGACCATACCACTTGTTCGAATCGAGAGTGCCGAAGAACCAACTAACCTAGAAGAAGGCTTGCCCGATGCGCAGCTATATTCTATTAAGGTGGTTGACGAGCACTTTGCAGATATTATTCAATTCTTAACTATGGGGAGGGCACCTATATAATACTCGGTACAACAGAAAAAATAATTGGTCACCTGTGCTGCAAACTTTACCATCATTGCGGGTCAATTATACAAGCTAGGAGCTGATGAGGTGCTGCAAAGGTATGTACTGGAGCATGAAAGACCTGCCATTTTAGCAGAAGCCCACAAAGGAGTGGGTGGTGGTCGCTATGCTGGAAAAGAAACTACGCAGAAGATACTAAGGGTTGGGTTGTGGTGGCCCACACTACATAGTGACTCCCACACATATTGTAAAACCTGTCATGCGTGCTAACAGACAGGCAGACCTTCGCGCCGGGACGAGATGCCCTTGCATCCACATATAACCCTATAGTCATTTGATAAGTGGGCCATTGACTTCGTAGGCCCAATTAACCCACCTGGTAAGAAGACAGGTGCCCGATATATCATTACGACCACATATTACGTTACCAGGTGGGCCGAAGCTGCAATTGTCAAGGACTGGATAGTGGACACGGCAGCGCACTTCCTTTTTTAGAATATCTTAACTAGGTTTGGGTGCCCCAGGATCCTGATGAGCGAGAGAGGTACACATTTAATTAATGAAACAATTAAGGCTACTGAAGAATTCCAGATCCACCATGCCAAAAGCACCCCATACCATCCACAGGAAAATGGAACCGTAGAGGTCTTCAATAAATCTTGGAACAAGCGCTCACCAAGGTATGTTACGTGAAACAAAGTGATTAGGACGTGCACATCCCCTCTGTCCTCTGGGCCTACAAAACCACATGTAAGAAGCTCACGGGAAAAACACCCTTCCACTTGGTCTACGGAAAGGAAGCTGTTATGCTGATGGAATACATTGTTCCCAGCTTGTGCATCTTGGCCTTCATGAATATGGCTGAGCCTGACATTATGGAGGTGCACTTGGCGTAGCTGGTAGCACTAGAAGAAGATTGGTTCATTTCCCAATTCCACTAGCAGGTCCAGGAAGTCTGGGACAAAGCATGGCACGATCACCATATCTGACAGAAGGACTTTTTAGAAAATGCATTGGTCTTACTATATGATAGCCAGGTCACAAAGCACCCAGGGAAATACTGACATCACTGGTTAGGTTCGTATGTGGTCAAAGAAGTCACCAGTGGTAGAGTGGTTAGATTGGCTACCCTGTGCGGTGAGTCCCTATGAGGATATGTTAATGGAAGTCATCTAAAGCCCTACTAGGACTCCACGGTGCCGATGAAATGACTATATGGCTGGAGTAGCTGTACCAGGGACACTACACGTGGAGAGGATGCATAGGAACGATTGCACAGGGGTGGCGCGTAAGCGTGGATGCGTAGGGGTGTTACGCAGGACTGGCAGGACAGGGCTGCGAGATGGGTGTAGGGGCTGCATGAAATGAAAAAAACTAGCTATTGGAATGGAGAGGGCACATGGAAAACCACGCTCTCCGTTTAATGACATGGGTAACTGGAAATTAATGCAGTGATTTATGAGAATCTGTTACCGTTTTCGTAATGATAGAAGGCAATTAAGGGTCTGACGGCCATTTCTCTCTCATGGACGCTATAAGGCTTGGACTAATTTTTCTACGAGATTCATCTATTGCTCATGGTTGCCACACCTCGGCCCCTCTGGTATAGCCCGTTGTCTTTATGTCTCTGTCGGCCGCATGACTGAGCAAGATCCGCTGTCCTATAGTAGCCACGCTGAATTCATATTTCAAGCAAGGATGACCGCTACCGACCCTAATGCGCCCCTGCTTGACACAACCTATGAAGAGATAGGCTCTAATGAGGTAGAAGAAGTCATCCCTACTACAGAATAAATTGGCTCGTCCTTAGTACTCCATAAGGGAAAGGGAAATGCTAAACAGATGAAAAGGGCTGGTGGGAAGCCTCACACTTCCCCTCGCATTCGGTGCTCTCCCCTGGAAGGTGCCTAAGAAGCGATCTCCTGCCGCACCCTCGAACCTGCTGGCACTATGTTGTGGAGGTAAATCCCCTCTGTGGATAAAGGCGATCCCACTAGCCCTAGAGTGGGTCTAGCAACAATCGAAACACACAAAACTATTGGTTCCTAGTTACAAAAGATAGAATCGCGCCAGATCGCTTACCGTGATTCCTTCGTTGCTGTTGTCGAAGAAGAAGTGGCGCTTCCGTTCCTAGCTGGATAGGTCACGATCCATGAGCTTCCTGCATCCAGATACATGTACACATGCAGAGAAGAGAGACAACATGCAACGTAATATTTCACACTTTTATAACGATCGATCAGTAAGAGAGGAACGAATGAAATTGCGTTATATAATGGACAAACAGAATCATGGAACCAATAGTAGTCATGTATATTAAGATACGAGAGAACGATTACAAGCGGTGCTCTGATGTTGTGATATTCCTTCGACAGGGTTCCATCGGGACGTGTCTCACAAAGCTCATCAGGGATTCGACAGAACTCTCTCTCTCACAGGGTTCTCCTTAGCATTGCTCTTGATTGTCACTCAACTATAATTTCCTTCGCAAAAGTTCAACTAGCTAGAAAATGGAGAGGGTAGGATTTTATAGAGGGAGAAGGAGAGGTTAGGCTCCCTATAATCATGGGGGAGAGTCCTATCTCTTAGGAAGGTTCCATGAGAGGTGGAAAACCACTTCCTAAACAAGGAGATCTAGAAGCAAACAACCCAACCTCATTTTGATGATCCATTCTGAAGTTGTTAGAATCAAACTTCTGCCTTCTATTGTTAAAAAATGTTCCTTAATAGGCTTGGCGCGGGCACAACATAGGGACAGAGCACCAGCTGGCGCGCCCACTAGTGTGCATTTTCCCCATTGGCGCGAGGGATGAACTGGCTACCCGCACCAATGCCAAAACATGGGGTTTTAGGGTTTTCCAGAGGAAATTTTCTTGAGGAGAATTCTTATCCTTATGCAGAAGGATGCCATCAAGGTATTTTCAGGAAATTTTACTGTTCATAGGTCACGAGAATAGTCCTCTAATGTACGGGATGAGGGATTGTAGGGACGGTGACAAAATGCTGTGTAACAGATGCCCCCTAAAGAATGAGGTCCGAGAGAGAGAGAGGGGTGAAATGCTTTATGAGAACGCGCTCAACTGAAAACACTACCATCGGAAGACCTGCGAATACAAATACAATTGATATCTTTGAAACATGATATGTGGTATGGGCGCAACCATCCATAATAGAGTGTACAAAACCAGGATCCAAGGTATGGACACAACCATCCAGTAAATGAGGATCAACAAGTAGACTCAGGTATGGTCGCGGGCATCCAATCAAATGAGTCATGTAATAAATCATAATAATCCACAAAGAACCCGTAGCCTTGATGTTTATCAGAAAAAATCCAGGGTCTTGCGCTCCATCTAGACCTGAAAAGAGTACAAGTTTGAACATCCGAATATGTGAGCTGAAGTCGAACATGCAGGAACATTGTCTGATTACCAGCCAATAATGAAAGCCATTAACAGATGTGAGAGGAAACACCAATAATGACGATGGCTATCAAGGTAAAAAAGGTACAATCCACGGAATGTGAACAGTGAGCTGGCATCAAACACCCTCAGAATCATCCGATCGAAGGCCAGTAATGAAAACTTTGCATCGAATGCAAAGAACCTGCCATTGAGGTATGCAGGCTCCAAGGCACCTGGAGGGAATCTCTAGATCAATTTCCTGGATAATGAGCTGAAGTTGATAGGAAGTGACCTTGATCGAAGGTGGGCCATAATGTCTCCCACATCATCGACACGAGACAGAGGGACATAATTTTTTGTGAATCAAGACCAAAAGAGATTCAGAGGGAGGTTGAAAACTACAGAGACCAACTTCTCTTGAACATATCGACAACATGATATTGGATTTGGCAGTATTTGACATCAAGGGATCTGAGGTCATGGTGACATGGAAAAGAGTAGATGAGCGGTCAAAAGAGATTACCCAAACCCATGAAGGCAAGTAGAGAATGAGATGAGATGGTCCCAACCCAACACGAATGCAGACAAGTGCCATGTTCAAGAGCGACATACTGCCGACACAACTATAATACTGGTTCCATTTTCCCCCACCATTTCTGGCGAGTACCCCAATTATTTTTGAAAACAATCTTGAATGGGATAGCATGTGCTTGCGATATAAGTTTGTCCTTCGGACAAATCCAACCTAGTACATTTTACGAGCCCTAGGAAGGAGGAACTTGCGTAACGTCATTATGATGAAGCCCGATGTCATCAGTTTTTAACGAGTCTGACAAAGGAATAACTCGATGTCTTTTCATGTTTAGAGAGTTTGAAAAGATAGCGGAAAAGAAAACTAAAATAGTCCCTTTTCATAGATAGTCCCACAGATCAGAAAGGTAGAAAAAATTGTCTGAGAGAACCTCCTAGTCGCGATAGGCTAGGGTATTCCTTTTTCGTAAATAATCTATCCCAGCCCGAAAAAGGGGTAAACGTATACTGGGTAGATGTCGTTTCACAACCAATTTAACGAGCTCAAAATGACAAGCGACTTGACAATATTTTCAGTTTTAGAGAGTCAGAAAAGAGCTGAAAGGTGACTCTAGTAGTGACTTTTTTGTGGTTTTATCGAGTCCGAAAAAGTATAAAATACAACTCGTCTCTTCATCACAATCCTGTGGAAAACCTGTTGCTGCACAAAAAGACGTGTGTAAAACATATTCGACGAAAAAAATGCGAATATATATTGAAAAACATGTTTAAAGGAATTCGAAAAGCTATAAAATACCAACAACGGTAAAAAATATTTACTTTTCACTTTTTACCTCTTTGTAGAGCAACAATGACCCTTTTGTGCTTCAATCTTCAAGCGACGAGTGTGAACAATCCAGTGGACCAAATCGACTTTTGTCCGGTTTAGGTAAGAGCTGACCTCTTTGTCCATCTTTTAAGCTACATTTCATTATATTTAATCATGGTTTGAGGTCTTTTAGGGAGGGAATTTCGTGCGCGATGATACTGGGATCAATTCCAAGCATCTCTTCATAAGACCATGCAAAAAAATCACGAAATTCACGGAAGAGACTAGTGTACACTTGAATCTCATCGGGAGAACAAGTCACTCCCAGTGGAGTCGCCAAATTGTTGTGGAGGTAAATCCCCTCTACGGATAGAGGTGATCCCACTAGCCCTAGAGTGGGTCTAGCAACAATTGAAACACGCAAAACTATTGGTTTCTAGTTACAAAAGATAGAATCATGCTAGATCGCTTATCGTGATTCCTTCGCTGCTGTTGTCGAAGAAGAAGTGGCGCTTCCGTTCCTAGCTAGACAGGTCACGATCCGTGAGCTTGCTGCATCCAGATACCTGTACACATGCAGAGAAGAGAGACAACATGCAACGTAATATTTCACACTTTTATAACTATCGATCAGTCAGAGAGGAACGAATGAAATTGTGTTATATAATGGACAAACAGAATCATGGAACCAATAGAAGAGTCATGTATATTAAGATACGAGAGAACGATTACAAATGGTGCTCTGACGTCGTGATCTTCCTTCGACAAGGTTCCAGTGGGACGTGTCTCACAAATCTCGTTAGGGATTCGACATAACTCTCTCTCTCATAGGGTTCTCCTTAGCTCTGCTATTGATTGTCACTCAGCTATAATTTCCTTCCAAAAAGTTCAGCTAGCTAGAAAATGGAGAGGGCAGGATTTTATAGAGGGAGAAGGAGAGGTTAGGCTCCCTATAATCATGGGGGATAGTCCTATCTTTTAGGAAGGTTCCATGTGAGGTGGAAAACCACTTCCTAAACAAGGAGATCCAGAAGAAAACAACCCAACCTCATTTTGATGATCCGTTCTGAAGTTGTTAGAATCAAACTTGCGCCTTCTATTGTTAAAAAACATTCCTTAATAGGCTTGGTGCAGGCACAACCCAAGGACAGAGTGCCAGCTGGCGCACCCACTAGTGTGCATTTTCCCCATTGGTGCGAGGGATGAATTGGCTACCCACGCCAATGCCAAAACATGGGTTTTTAGGGTTTTCCAGAGGAAATGTTCTTGAGGAGAATTATTATCCTTATGCAGAAAGATGCCATCAAGGTATTTTTAGGACATTTTACTGTTCACATGTCATGGGAATAGTCCTCCAATGTATGGGACGAGGGATTGCAGGGACGGTGACAAAATGTTGTGTAACAGATGCCCCCTAAATTATGAGGTCTGAGAGAGAGGGAGGGGTGAAATGCTTTATGAGAACGCGCTCAACTGAAAACATTGCCGTTGGAAGACCTGTGAATACAAATACAACTGATATCTTTGACACATGATATGTGGTATGGGCACAGCCATCCATAATAGAGTGTACAAAAACCGGGATCCAAGGTATTGACTCATCCATCCAGTAAATAAGGATCAACAAGTAGACTCAGGTATGGTCGCGGCCATCCAATCGAATGAGTCATGTAATAAATCATAATAATCCACAAAGAACCCGTAGCCTGGATGTTTATTAGACAAAATCCAAGGTCTTGCGCTCCATCTCTACCCGAACAGAGTACAATTTCAAGCATGCGAATATGTGAGTTGAAGTCGAACATGCAGGAACATCGTCTGATTACCAGCCAATAATGAAAGCCGTTAACGGATGCGAGAGGAACCACCAATATTGATGATGGCTCTCAAGGTACAAAAGGTACAATCCATGGAATGTGAACAATGAGTTGGCGTTGAACACCCGCAGAATCATCCGATCGAAGGCCAATAATGAAAACCTTGCGTCGAATGCGAAGAACTTGCCATTGAGGCGTGTAGGCTCCAAGGCACCTGGAGGGAGTCTCTAGATCAGCTTCTTGGATAATGAGCTGAATTCGACAGGAAGTGACCTTGATCGAAGGTGGGCCATAATGTCTCCCACATCATCGACATGAGACAGAGGGACATAATGTTTTGTGAATAAAGACCAACAGAGATTCAGAGGGAGGTTGAAAACTGCAGAGGCCAACTTCTCTTGAACATATCGGCAGCACAATATTGGATTTGGAAATATTTGACATCAAGGGATCTGAGGTCATGGTGAGGTGGCAAAGAGTAGATGAGCGGTCAAAAGAGATTACCCAAACCCATGAAGGCAAGTAGAGAAC
This sequence comes from Pinus albicaulis, assembly GCA_034641835.2. Taxonomy (NCBI): domain Eukaryota; kingdom Viridiplantae; phylum Streptophyta; class Pinopsida; order Pinales; family Pinaceae; genus Pinus; species Pinus albicaulis. The sequence goes on from CM076581.1 coordinate 292,341,442, forward strand.
AAGATGAGATGGTCCCAACTCGACACGAATGCAGACAAGTGCCATGTTCAAGAGCGACATAATGCCGACACGACTATAAGACTGGTTCCATTTTCCCCCACCATTTCTGGTGAGTACCCCAATTATTTTTGAAAACAAGCTTGAAGGGGATAGCATGTGCTTGCGATATAAGTTTGTCCTTCGGAAAAATCCAACCTAGTATATTTTACGAGCCCTAGGAAGGAGGAACTCGCGTAACGTCATTATGACGGAGTCCGATGTCATCAGTTTTGAACGAGTCCGACAAAGGAAGAACTCAACGTCTTTTCATGTTTAGAGAGTTTGAAAAGACAGCGAAAAATAAAACTCTAGCAGTCCCTTTTTGTAGATAGTCCCACAGATCCGAAAAGGTATAAAACTATGTCTGAGAGAACCTCCTAGTCGTGATAGGATAGGGTATTCCTTTTCCCTAAATAATCTATCCCAACCCAAAAAAGGGGTAAACGTATACTAGGTAGATGTCGTTTCACAGTCAATTTAACGAGCTCAAAATGACAAGCGACTCGACAATCTTTTCAGTTTTAGAGATTCAGAAAAGAGTTGAAAGGTGACTCCAATAGTGAATTTTTTCGTGTTTTTACTGAGTCCGAAAAATTATAAAATACAACTCGTCTCTTCGTCACAATCCTGTGGAAAACCTATTGCTGCACAAAAAGATGTGTGTAAAAAATATTCGACGAAAATAATGCGAAAATATATCGAAAAACATTTTTAAAGGACTTTGAAAAGCTATAAAAGACCAACAACGTTAAAAAATATTTACTTTTCACTTTTTACCTCTTTTTAGAGCAACAGTGACCCTTTTGTGCTTCGATCTTCAAGCGACGAGTGCGACCAATCCAGTGGACCAAATCGACTTTCGTCCGATTCAGGTAAGAGCCGACCTCTTTGTCCATATTTTAAGCTGTGTTTAATTATATTTAATCATGGTTTTAGGTATTTTAGGGAGGGAATTTCATGCACGATGATATTGGGATCAATTCCGGGCATCTCTTCGCAAGACCACGCGAAAAAATCACGGAATTCGCAGAAGAGACTAGTGTACACTTGAATCTCATCGGGAGAACAAGTGACTCCCTAGTGGAGTCACCAAATTGTTGTGGAGGTACATCCCCTCTACGGACAGAGGCGACCCCACTAGCCCTAGAGTGGGTCTAGCAACAATCGAAACACGCAAAACTATTGGTTCCTAGTTACAAAAGATAGAATCGCGCCAGATCGCTTACCATGATTCCTTCGCTGCTGTTGTCGAAGAATAAGTGGTGCTTTCATTCCTAGCTGGATATGTCACGATCCGTGAGCTTGCTGCATCCAGATACCTGTAGTGCACAGAAGAGATACAACATGCAACGTAATATTTCACACTTTTATAACTATTGATCAGTGAGAGAGGAATGAATGAAATTGCATTATATAATGGACAAACAGAATCATGGAACCAATAACAGAGTCATGTATATTAAGATACGAGAGAATGATTACAACCGTTGCTCTGACGTCGTGATCTTCCTTCGACAGGGTTCCAGTAGGACGTGTCTCACAAATATCGTTAGGGATTCGACAGAACTCTCTCTCTCACAGGGTTCTCCTTAGCTCTGCTCTTGATTGTCACTCAGCTATAATTTCCTTCCCAAAAGTTTAGCTAGCTAGAAAATGGAGAGGGAATGCTTTTATAGAGGGAGAAGGAGAGGTTAGGCTCCCTATAATCATGGGGGATAGTCCTATCTCTTAGGAAGGTTCCATGAGAGGTGGAAAACCACTTCCTAAATAGGGAGATCTGGAAGCAAACAACCCAACCTCATTTTGATGATCCATTCTGAAGTTGTTAGAATAAAACTTCCGCCTTCTATTGTTAAAAAAGATTCCTTAATAGGCTTGGCGTGGGCACAACACAAGGACATAGTGCTAGCTGGCGCGCCCACTAGTGTGCATTTTCCCCATTGGCGTGAGGGATGAACTGGCTACTCGCACCAATGCCAAAACATGGGTTTTTAGTGTTTTCCAGAGGAAATGTTCTTGAGAAGAATTCTTATCCTTATGCAGAAGGAAGCCATCAAGGTATTTTCAGGACATTTTACTGTTCACAGGTCATGATAATAGTCCTCCAATGTACGGGATGAGGGATTGCAGGGACGGTGACAAAATGTTGTGTAACACACTCATAGCAGTATGCCTGCGAGCAACCTCGCTGACCTGGTCACCCATGTAAGTTCGGCCACAAATAACAACAACCTGTCTGCCCAGCGTATATGTCGTCTGGTCCTATCTGTAGATGCCTCTGGTCCTTGAAGAAGTGCCCCAAAAGGGCGATATGTTCGGATAGCTTCCTAACATCAAGTTCGATGACCATGACCTAGGGAACTTGGATGCTTTTCCTTCGTTGGATCCACACTTGTAATTGGAACAAGTGATCGAAGATGGTGTGCCCAAAGTCGATCTAATGCTTTGGGTCACAGGATTAGCCAGGACAGGCATCCTGAACTTGCTGCACCTTCCCCATTTTGGATGCTATAACATAACCAGCCTCATCATTTGCCAACTGCTGGAACTTGTCCATGATGACTGCCTATGGCTCCAAGGCTGCATCCCGATCGATACTTCCCTCATTCACCACATCATAGGTATCCATATGGATGGGCCTGCTCTGTGGGATAGAACGGGCAAGAGATTTAAGCACCATACTCCCAACACTTTCCGGGGGAAGTATGGTGTTAGCCGCAACAGGCGGGGTTTCCTGATTCATACCATCCAAGACCCAAGGACGCACATGGGAGCTTTACTGCTTGCCTGCAAATTGATGCGGAAATGTCAGGCTGAAAATTTCCTTGCTCATGTAATTCAAATTGCTAGCCAATGTGGAAAGGGAGTCTGCTTCAATTGGTCCTAGTACCTAGTTGAAGAATTTCTCGACAATGTGCGCGAGGCTCAGGAGTGAGGAAAAGCATTCTACTAATCCTGGCTGATTCTGCTAATCATATTAGTTGCCTGGGAGACCTCAAAAGAAGCGGTCTTTCCCCCTCTTGAGCCTGGCATGTGCGAAGGGGCATGGTTTTCCAATCTGTGGGATTCGAAGGACCCCAAGCGAGTGGAGGAAAACAAGTTCTTCTAGGTACTCTACGATGGAGCTATCTATGCGGCCATTGATTCCCAACTGCACTTGTCCCCGGCCGTCTATTAAAAGTACAAGCTAATAGAGACCTTTCAGATAACCATGCACGATGTGCAGATTCGGGCCCGAAAGGCTCACACTTGGCCTAATCTGCCATACATGACTACTGAAGTTGAAATTGAAGAGGTAATCGCCATTTGGCCTCCAGAATAGAAGGTTGTAGCTTCGCCACCCACCCTAGACACAGTAGGAGCATCTGCCCCCCCTGCAGTATTCAAGCCTACTATTCTGCTCGGCCCAACAGTAGAGTCTGTGCCCCCAACATCCACGCCATAGACGACACCTAGGAGCACCACCGCGCAGCCAGAACCAGACTCCCCGTTGGACTACCACACCAACGATGACGTCGATACGTCCGTCTTGCACACCCTTAAGCAGCCCCCTGAATTGTCTCAAGGGCCTAGGAATAAACGTAAGGCCACTAAGACCGGCACCAGCACGAAAGTTGCCCTCACGGAGGAGGACCTTGATCAGATTGTCGATGCTATCACCACTGCATCTGTTGATCGATGGAACATCTGGGAGGAACAACACAAGGATGCTGTAAATGTATTACAAGCTGAGCTGCAGGCCCTCCAACTCAAAGTAGACACACTTCAAGCGAGCGTGAATCAAGTGAGACACACTCAGGTGAGTGTAGATCAGGCGAGGTAGACTCCTATGGGCTCATTGGCCCCCGTTATAGCCTTGTCCACCGTTGCAGATAGCCAGATCTTCCCCGTTCCCGGTGCAACCCTTGTCTTGGAACCTGATGAATTGTGCACCCTAGTTCAGGTATGTCCATCAGCCTTGAGGTTGGTCGATTGGCTGGTGTGCAGCTGCAATAATTGTTGACTGATGTTACCAGTGAAATATAGCACCGTGAACTCCGAGTACAAAAACACCTCAACACAGCTGAGTAAACTATTCTGACCCAGGCTGCTGAATTTGCTCAACTCTAGGCCGCAGACGTCACCACAATCGCGCAACAGGCTACCCTATAACAGCTGATTAACAGGCTCTGCGAGGACCTTCCTGGAGTAATTCCTGCTTCTGCTGAACCTCAAGCTAAGGTTGAAGGTTTGGTTTCTACCCTTAGAGGCATCCCGAACTGAGGTAAAAGTTTTCAAGGTTGAGTTCAAACTTCAAATCACTTCTTTACAGGCCAAGCTGCAGCCTGAGACCCCTCTGGAGGTAAGCGCCTAGTTCGCCATATTGGTTACAGAGGCCACGACCATTATTACAACGCAGATCATCTTGGGTTTCGCTTTGCTTAAGTAGACTATGGAATTATAGACCCAGGTGCTACATCATCCTCTCCTCTGCGATATCGATCGGGAGTTAACTCAGAAGGAGTAGGACTTTGAATAGTTGGAAGCTACCAAGTCCACTCTTGTCCCTGCTCAGCGCTTAGCCTAACTTCAAACCAGCCACACACTTTTCACTGAAATTATGGGGCTACAACACAAGAGACATGTGCTCAGTGACCATATCACACCGTGGTTGGATGACGCCCTCAAGCTATCACAAGACTTAGATGGGGCTGTGAAATAATTGAACCAGATTCTCGACAACATCACCGCCGCTACAGAAGGACCGAACTCACAGGAACTAGTAGACATCGCACATACTGCTGCAGTGCAAAGCCTTTGCATCTTGCCTCCGCTCACAACCACACTGGAACAACTTAAGGAACGGATGAAGACCTCACCGGCACTGTGACTCAGGACGAGTCACAAGATTGTGTTGGGGGATTGTTGGAATGGGGGTTCCTAGCCCTATTTTTGTCCAAATTTTGTAATATTTTGGTACTATTTGAGGGGGTTTGGGGTGGGGCAAACCCCTAATGGATTGTAATGGGTCAAAAGGGTAGATATAAGGTCCAAAAACCATGTTTTGCAGACCATAGGATAGCACAGGATAAGATGCTATAAATAGATGAGTAGATCAAGTCTAGAAGTAGGCTAAGATTGATTCATGTTAGTTGCAAACTGCTGAGATTTTTTTGGGTTGTAATTGGTAAGGACTCTAGCTGTGTGTGTGTGCAGAGATCCTCAGTATTGCTGTGTGCGGACCCCATTGGCTGTGTGTGCGGGTTGGGAAATGGGCTGGTAAGAGGATTATGAAGCTAATGAATGATAAATCTGTTGATCGCATCTCTATGTTATAGATTGTCTGTGATCCTGTTATTACGGTAATTTAGTTGTTAATCTGTTTTGATGCGCATGTGGATGCGAGTATCTGATCAGTAATAGTTTCTTATTTATGATATCTGTGGGTTTATGAAATTCTCATTGTGTACGTATATTGTTAATGGTTATGTGATAAGATTCCCTCTGCGCAAATTTGATAGATCTTAATGAGGCCGCCTCTACTTAATCACCTTTCTCTCAGGGTGCGAAAACCTGGTTCCAACACCCTCCCACACTACTTCGGGTGAGACCTTGGCCTGCGCAAGAAGGTCATTACCGAAAGGGCCAGTAGTTGGAAAACCTTAACTCCCAACCTGGTTCAGGACCCCTCAAGCCAATAATGACTAAACCCAAGGAAGAGGCTAGGCCCACCTTGCCCTAAATTAAAATGAAATGTAAAAATGGTATAACAACCCACTACAAATTACACGATAACTCATTAAAAACCTTAACTATGCAAAAAATTTGTTGGCATGTGATGGAAAATGAAGATAGCCAAAATATCTTGACACTTTTTGGATGTTTAAAATGTAGCTAAAAATCATCCCACTGTGACACTGTCTTGTATAAGCTATATTGTTGAAGGTATTGGCGGACTATTAGAATTATAGTCACCATGAAGATTATGTAATTTCTCTTTAGATTTTGAATAATGAATTTGCATGATAATGGTTGGTTATGAATATATTCATAGTAAAATTATAATATTTAATTTTATTATAATTATTTAAAAATTAAAAGAGAGATTTTTCTTGGTGATTTCAAAAGAAATATACCATACAGGGGAGCCTATTCTATAAGCTATTTGTTAAATGTTTCTCACCAATATTTAATAAACTAATCTAGAGGGATCTAAACATGAAGATTCCAACAACAAATATTAAGGGTAGATTAAAGACCCTTTTTTATCATTGCATTGAAAAATACCATTATTAGCATGTGAACAAGTGGTTATTGCTTAAGTTATATAGTTTCACATGAGTACGAGCTTGAACAACTATCGTGAGAGACGAAAAATTCCATATGAGGTGAAGTATTTATGAGAAAGTGGGAGTTTTTTGAAGATTCTAACAAAATTTATGACTAGAATCCTTTTTTTTTTTAATTATGACCAGAAGAAATTCCATTTGTAGTCACATGAAATTACATGCGGGGTGGATTCACAAAAAATTATAAAACTATAAATGCCTTTGACATGCTAGTTTGGAGAGAAATAAAATGAATTATATTAATACCCAGAAGTGACAAAAATAGATTAATGTAACTTTAAAATAGAAGTAAAAATAACAATGGAGGAGTGCCTTAAGCATCTCCCTTTGACTTACATATTCGAAGTCCCTTGGAGTATGTAAAATCTCTAGGTCACATGTATTCTAGCACTATAAACAAAGGTGAAAGCCGCTGGTACAGGGAAATGCTGGAAGTATGGGGAACCCTCAAGTGCCTTGCGACAAACATTAAACAAGGAGGTGGATAAATTCAGTAATCCTTCTCTTTTGTCGACTGGGATTCAAGGAAGGAGAACTCTCAATCACTGCTTCGGGCCATATTGGACTCGAAGTATAGGGTAGGGAAGGAAATTCTACTATGTGGATAGATAAATTATACAACAATTTATACCAAGAGGGTCACAAAAATTGATTGAAAATCCACAACAAATTTTGGTTATTGTAGTTCTAAGCCCAGGTCTGGTTCTTACTATTTATTTCTCAAACTTTGAAACCATATTGTATTCTCATCGGAAACATTTCGTTTTGATATCCAATGATATGGAAATATTTTGGTGAAAACCAATTTGAGCAGGTGATCCACTCTTCTCCTCATACTGTTGGTGCTCTGTTATGGTAAAATGGTTGAAACTTGAAAGTATATTATTATAGGTTATAAGTCTAGCTCCCCTTTGTTTTGGGTTGGAGTTGAGGTATTTATCCCACTAACACTATACTAGTCTTTTAATTTCCTCTTTACCAAACTCCTCGAGGGTTGAGTTGACTCAAGTCTGACTCCAATCTTTGGGGAAAGAATCAAATCAGGCCCATTCAGATATGACTTGGTCTGTAGCATTGTCGCAATAATCAGATTGAATATCAAAATTTATTCTATTTTTAAAAGGACAAAAAAGGTCTTCATCCTTATTTTTTTATCCGATTTCATAACTTGGTCTCATAACATACAAAAGGAAAACTGCATGTCGATGGCCATAATCCATGGCATATTGTTGGATGTGTTATCATCTATAGCATAAGTGGATGCTATATAAAAGTAAGACTCAACTAGATATCACATCCATTGATAAAACCCCTTTTGATTGCAAGGATCGAAGTTTTTCGTAAGGTCTGGAGGTTAGAGAGTTTTCCTCCTCAGTGTGGCATTGTGCACCCCATAAGGTGACATCGATGATGTACCCTGACATGTAAGGAGATACTTTCCTTCCACATTCGTGTCTCCTCTTTTCAGTGTTCCTTTGCACATCTTGGTGCAATTGCTAGTAAAATATTGTATTGTTGAATGCCATAACAAAAAATTAAGAAATATGATTAACTAATATTGTTTATATTGACATATATACACTTTAATATATATCTATATATGTGTGTGTGTTTTATTTTTTATTAATATATATAATTTTTTATAATTAAATTGATTAAAATATGTTTTTAATATAATAATAAGTCATCTTAAATTGATAATATGGAGGAAAAAATTATAATTCATGAAAATGGAAATAATAGAAAAAGGGAAAATTAAATAAAAATAAAAAAGATAAATATTGAAGGAAATAAAACTAAAAAAAAAAATATCGGTAACCAATAGAAATGAAAATTACTAAACAATCCATAATAAGACCTCAACCAATCAACTTACATGAAAATAAATTTAAATAATAATAATAAAATAACAAAAATTTAATTCTCAATGTTAAACTATGGATAAGTGGCATAATTTTTTGGACAAAGAGAAATTAATACACAAAAGGAGCTGTCTTTAGTGCGGCTTTTTGGAGTTTCCAGTGCCGGAATCTGACAAAAAAAAATTGAGGTGACATCTTGATTTGTGTTATTTAAATTGGTTTTTTGACTGTATAGATGGATTCAACACCCTCAAAAGTCCCCAGGGTACTTTGATTGTGCAAAGGTTATCCATCAAACTTGTGATTTCAATAAATTCCTGCCAGATTTTAGAGAAATTAGACCGAAAAAATCGACTCGAAAAGCTTCCAAAAAGTCACACTAAAGACAACTCGATACACAAATTAGATACATGATGAATTTAATATAGTCAATAATTGTTTATGAAATTAATTCAATAACCTATTATTAAAAAATAAATTTAATACACTCAATCATCCTTTATAAATTTAATACAATCACCTAATACCGTTAATCGTTATTGATGAATTTAATACAATAACTTAGTATAATATAGTTAATTGTTATTTATGGATTTAATACACTAATTTAGTGTAGTCATAAAAGTTATTTATGAATTTAATTACGCGGAAGACGTGGTCTATATTGGAATGGAGATGTCTTTAAGAGTGACTTTTTGGAGTTTCTAATGGATTTGTAGCCAGAATCCGGTCGAAAAATTTGTGGTGAAATCTTGATTTGTGTTTTGTAAACTAATTTTTTGATTACATATATGGATTCAACACCTTGGAAAACCCCTAGGGCACTTCAATTGTGTAGATTTCACCCTTCAAACTTGTGATTTCAATGAATCCCTGTTAGACTCTAAATAAATTAGATCATAAAATAAACCGAAAAACATTTCAAAAGGTCACACTTAAAGAAAACTCGTATTTGAATGGAGATGTCTTTAAGTGCGATTGGAACTGGGGCTGAGAAATTTTGAATTTTTATTTAATGAATGGACAAGATTTCATGTTAAGAAATCATTCTTAATAATAATTGTGTATAATTGTAAAGAATTATAGTCTAATATACCATCTAATGGATGAAATATAAAACATTTTAATCATTTTTCAATTTCATATCAAATAATTAATGTGAGCCACTCCATTATTTTAGTTCATTTTCATTTTCCCATCGGTTAAATCACTCATCCATTAAAATAATATTTTTTTTAATAATAAAATGTTCAACATTAATGAATGTGTTAGGCCTCTGTAATTTGCAATATTGACAAGAACAAATGCTGCAGAGCCTACATCAAAACCACTTTGGAATCCTAGGATCTAGCCGTCCTAGATTCAGAGAGGGATCTCTCTATATGAGTGTTTTCTAAAGATGCGTTCTTTATGCTTTTTTTATGATATTAGGCTAGTTATGAAGAACAAGGGTTTTTGTTTGTTTTGGTTGGGTGGGATATCATCAAAATGAAGAAAGTCTTTTGAAGGGTGAAGGTATGAGAAGGTTGAAAGAATGGTTCAACTGATAGGACAAGTCAAAGATAATGTCAATCCATCGGGCTATGGAGTCATAAAGGATTTAATTGCACAACAAGTTTCAAGTATGGTCTATGGGGAAAGTCATCTATATCAAAGGATATTTTAGATTGAGTTATGGCATGAAACATCAAAAGTGAGTGAAAGAAGTAAACATATAAGAAAGAACAAAGAGCAGCTTAAGATCAGGTAAGAACTTTGAATCTAGCCTGCTTTCAACATACTCTCAAGGAAAAATAGTTTAAAACAAAGAATAGCTTAAGATCAAATAAGGACTTTTAACCTAGTCTGCTTTCAACATATTCTCAAAGGAAAACAATTAATATAAACATAAAAAGTAGCCTAAGATCAGGTAAGAACTTTGAATCTAGCCTGCTTTTGGCATACTCTTAGGGAAAATTTCAAAGACAATATCTCAAGTTATACTCAGGAAACATGGGCTCACGAACAATTCATTGGTTATACTCTATTGAATTACCATTGAAACACAATTAGAAGAAAACATAAAGATAACGATTTATCAGTCAGATTTAGGGTAATTTACAGTAAATCCTAATATATATTTGCTGTTCTTTATCAGAGAATAGTGGAAAGCATGAAAACATAAGTAAAATGACAATCACAGTAAGAAAAACATCACCATTGACATAGACCAGGATCCCATAAATCAGGCTTGTATATTTGATGTTCAAAACAGTTACAATCTTCAAGTCCAGTAGGTCTTTACAACTTCAAAACTTCTCATCTCAGCCCATCTTTCTTCAATTACAAAACAAAGCTTCAACAACCTCAATAACTATTTACACTTGATAAGTATTCAAAACCCAACCCTTTACAATGTGCTCCTCCTGGAGTTTTTATAGAGGAATGAGAATGTGGAGTGTAAGAAGGGTTTATTTGTTCAATTAATGAAGAGTAAGTGTTTCTCAGCCTTTGGGAGGCCCAGTGGAGAAGAAATGATATGTATTAACTCTTATTAATTGATTTTATCTGATATTATCTACTTATGTTGCTTTTGTTGACTTTGAGGGCCTTTGGTAGGCTGGCAATTACTTTATGAGGTGTCTTTTTAGAAATATCTCTGACTGTGCAATTAATGTGTATTCTTTTGAGAAAATGAACTTGTAGGTGGCATTTGAGGATTAATTGCCTCATTGGTGTGGCATTTGGAGGCTCTTTTTGTTGATCTGTCTACTTTTTTGGCTTTAAACACTGATTTGCCTTTAATTTATGCTTTTAAGGCCTTATAATCACCTTCAGGCTTTAAACCTTTTCTGCTGACTGTATTCACCTTTATTCATCCTTTTCCTTTGATTTTCTGCCTTTATTTCTTTCTTTAATCACTGCGTTTTATCCAATTTTGCTTGATTTATGCCTTTGAACCTTGGAATTTATGCTTAAACCATGTTTTGCCCTTTGCTGTTGTTGGACAGGTGTCTTCGTCGTGCCAAGGGTTTCATTGCATAACCAGTGCTCATAAAGCACCGTTCAAACCATAAAATTAACCCATGAATGCTCATTTTTTGGTGATTGTGCAGTTGTTTGGGCTTCAGAGGTAGTGACCCTTGGCCTGCTTCTTATTGAACCATGAAAAGGTTTTTTGGCCTTAAAAATGCCATCAAACCCTGCAAAAAACCAATAAAACGTTAATAAAAACTTGCAGTATTTGGAAAACTGCTTGCAGAGGCTGGCAGAGGGCAGGAGGAGCAGGATATGTGGGGAAACAGTATACAGGAAGAGGCTTCATGGAGGAAACCTGTGAAAACCAGTTTTAAATGTGAATTTGGAGCGAAAAATGGCTTGGTAGTTTTGTGAAAACTGTCGGCGGTTTTCGCGCGACATCCAAGCGGTAAGCGGTTTACGCTCAATTGCACGCGATTCCATACATTGCGTGACACACGTCCCTTACAAAACTAGCAGGTTCGAATGAAATCGGGTGGTTAAATCCCGGACGACAAAGTTACACGAAATAGAATGAAGGCCGTTGGATCTGGGGGTGCATATCCAATGGTGGGGGAGGAGCTTGATGGACGGAAAGTGCATGGTGGAAGGGAGGTGGTGGAGGCTAGGTGGCAGTTGGAGAATGGGGGATAACTCTGTGAGTGGACGGTAGGGCTTGGTTGACATCAACATTTTTGTTTGGTAGCGCAGGTGTGTGCGATGGGTTATACGTTGGGTCGAACGGGAGCCGTTGGATGAGATTAATCAACGATGGAGATGCGTATGTGAGGATGGATGGATAGGTATGCTCAGGTGATCAGAGGATGGGAGGGGAGGTGCGATGACTGTCAGATCAATGAGATAGACAGTCATGATCACCCAAGGGAGAAATATAGCATGGAGGAAAAGAATGGAGGAATGCGGCTTAATGGAAAGAGGAAGGTTTTATGGGAGAATAAGGACCATGAGCCAAGAAAACCGGGGCTGGGGATAGTGAGAATCCATGATGGAAAGGAGGTTAAGGATAACCGTTGGATCTCCCAGATCAACGGTGGAGATCCATTGTCGGGGTTTGAAACATCGACAGGGGGAAAGGAGAAGTGTAACGGAAAAACAATGCATTTTGCCGATGCGATGGGGGCTTAAAGATGGGTGCTGGGGCAGTGGTCCCGTGGGGAGATAAGGTGACCATGAGCGGAGGAAAAGGGGTTAGCAGCTAGGACTTAGCACCAGGTCATGGGTGTTAGGTCATATGTAGAGAAGGAGCTGGGGGCTAATCCAAAAAGGGGCTTAAGAGCCTGTATACAAAAGGGTGCATTTTTAGGCTAAAAGAGGGGTTTTTTAAGTGTTTTTTGAGGTTCCGATAGGAAAAAAGGGATGATTCAAACCATAAAAAGGTATTTTTTATAGGTTTTAAAGGTGAAATGAGGGGTAAAAAATGGGTTTTTTCAAAGAGAATGGAGGACAAATGAAAGGAAAGGAAGTATTTTTTAGAGGAAAATGAAGGATAAATGAAGGGAAAAATGAGTGAAACAGGCTTAGGAAATGATGGAAAATGGCCTAAAAAACAGTTTCTTTTGATATCAGCAGGGTTTCTTGGTGGATTTTTTGAATGAAAAAAGCAGTGAGATTAATTTTTGAGCATATAAAGCGTCAGAAGGCTTCAAGAATGAGAAATTTTCTATGAAAATAATCTCTTGAAGGCTCAAGACCTGTTTTAGCCATCATTTGCTATGACAAAAATTTACTGATGGCTAACAATGGCTCCACTTGGGGATGGCAGCTCCTTGGAGGTGTCAAGAACTTCAGAAATTGATCTGTGGGATGTGGACATGTGCCTTATCCATTGAAAACCTTTTCTTCCTTGATCATGCTGCTTGAAAGATGATCGGTACTTCGTATTAGCAAACAAATTTCTCCCAAACATTCTACCTACACAACCTACTTTTCCTAATATTTTTTCTTCATAAGGTGCACTTGGACTTGCAAACCTTTGAAATAAACATTTTATTCTTTTATTGAAAGTAGGAAACTAATCTAAATCTACCCTTATTTCTTCTATGAGTTTAGATTAAACAATTGAACTCATTTATTCTCTACCTAAGCTACTATCTGCTAGGATTAAACTGTCTGACAAATTTTTATTCTCTATTTTATAAAACAGAAAATTTAAAACATAGAAAAATCATGATTAAAATGTCTGATTAGCTATGGTGTCTATGGCTGTATGTACAAGCTACACATAGATTTTATTTGCAGAAAATTTAAAACAAAACTGTGAAGGCTGAAGATCTGAAAATTTACAACATCCTTCATTCTTCTTATGACTCAGATTTTGATCTGTTTAGAGTCATTTTTTCTTTTGATTCTTTGGTTCAGGTTCAGTGTATCAGAACCATTCTTTAATTTTTCCTTTGGCTCAAATTTTGGTCTAATTAGAGCCATTTATTTCTATCCTAATCTAATCTACTGATAAGCCAAGATTAAACAATTTGGAAAATCTGATTTACTAACCTATCAACAGTAAATTGAAACCTATTTAGTCATGATTAGGCTGTATGACTAAATAGCAGTGCTCTCTCAAGTAGTGGCATTTAAGCTTGCACACTTTCAGATTTTTCCTTTCTTTTTTCGTGTGGGGCTGTATCTTTCTTCTTTTGATTCTGCCCTCTTTTTCTTTGTTTCTATTGTTTTTGTGTTTTTTCTTTTCTCAAATTTAAAAGTAGTGTTATATACAATGAAAAAAAAGCTTGGAAACTTAAAATATCAGTTAACAAAAGTAATGTTTGAGAACCCTGCCATTGATAGGACCTCAAAAATATTCAGCTCCATCCAATTCTTGCACAAAGAATGCATTATTTCCAATAGAGGATTGAATAAGATAAGGGCCTTGCAATAAATTATCAAATTTTCCATGTTTGCCCTTATCTTCTCTTCTTGAATCCCATTTCAATACTTTCTCACCAATTTTAAAGTCACTTGCCTTGGTTCTTTTGTCAAATAGCTTCTTGATGTTTTCTTGTAGTTGCTGTGTTCTGATGTATACTTCCTCCCTGGTTTGTTGTAGATGTATAGTCTGATTTATTCTTCTTGTCATATCATCATCTTCAGACTGTAATTCTTGGATCAGCTTCATAACTGGCACTCCTAAACTGGTTGGAAATATTGCATCTATTCCATAAACTAGCTAGTAAGGAGACATCCCAATTGACTTTTTAACTGTCAATCTGTCTGCCCATAGTGCATGTACTAGCTTACTGTGCCATGATTTCTTGTTATCTTCCAACAACTTCTTGATTATGTTTACCAAACTTTTATTTGAGGATTTTTCCAACCCATTACCTTGAGGGTAATAAGCTGTAGAATGACCCAATATAATCTGATATTTATGACAGAATTCAACCATCTTTTTAGACCCAAATGCAGCAGCATTATCAGTTATGATCTTCCTAGGGCAGCCAAATCTAGACAATATATGGTTTTCAAGGAATGAAATGATGACTGAATCTATGGCATTCCTAGATGGGATGGCTTCTATCCATTTGGTAAAATAGTCTGTTGCTGTGAGGATCCATCTATGTTGGGCAGATGAGGTAGGATGGATTTCCCCAATGAAGTCTAAACCCCACTACTAAAGAGAAGCTTCAACAATGATTGGTTGCAGAGGTAAGGGAAGCAAATTTCTTTTGCCTTAAAAAATTTGGCATTTGTGACAAGCAGTAATCATTTTGTGGACATCTTGAAAGAGGGTGGGCCAGTAGTAACCAGCTCTAAGGATTTTGTTAGCAGTTGACTTGCAGTAGAGGTGGCCTCGACATTCTTCTTCATGAAACTTATGATTGGTCTTATCTGCATCATTCTCGGGAAAACATTTAAGAAATAATCCACTAGAATTTTTCCAATATAAACATTTATAAAAAATGCAGTAATTTACAACCTTCACCTTTAAGAATTTTGCCTTTGTTTTAGACAAATCAAGAGGGGCATTAAGATTGAGCAAAAGATACAAAATGTCAGCATACCAAGATGAATTCAGAAAATGATCTTTAATAATTGGAGTTGTCAACTCCTCCTGTTCATCTAATGCATTAAACATGTTTATATCAAAAGCTCGAAAGTTGGATTCAACCATAAGTTTTGCTAGACCTTGACCTTTTATGAGCTTAGTGGGTTTGATTTTTAAGTCATATTCTAAAATTACAACAATCCACTTTCCTCTTTTGCCATTTGGATCTTGGGTCAATATGTCTTTTACAACTGAATGAGGCACAAATGCTATGATGTGGGAATGTAAAATGTAAACTCTGAAGTATTTTAAGGCTTTGAACAAGGAAAAAGCTTGTTTTTCCATTATATTATATTTCAGAGGTGCATCTCTTAATGCCTTACTGAAAAATGCAATTGGCTGCTCTTGTCCATTCATGTTTTTCTGTAATAGGACAACAACCACTATGTGTTCTGATGCAAATGAAAAAATGAAGAAATCCTTTGTAAAATCAGGACTGATAAGAACTGGTGTTTTGGTAAGTGATTGTTTTACCAGTTCAAATGATTTCTTTGCTTCTAAGGTCCATTTAAATCCTTCTTCTCTTTTAAGCATATTTGTCATGTTTCTAATGAGTTCAGCTAAATTGGGTATGAACATTCTCAAGAAATTAATCTTCCCAATAAAAGATTGAAGTTCCTTAATGTTTCTGGGATGGATGATTTGCAATATACCATCAATCCTCTTTGGGTCTATCCTTATTCCTTCTTTAGATATGATATGTCTAAGAAGTTTACCTTCTTGGAGACCAAACAATGTTTTCTTCGGATTTAAGGACAACCCATATTTTCTGCATTTTTCAAAGGCTTTTCTCAAATGTATAAGGTGTTCTTTATCTGTTTTAGAATAGACAGTGATGTCATCTAAGTAAATCATTATGAGGTGACCTATTTCTTTCGAGAATGCTATATCCACGACTCTCTGAAATGTGGCACCAGCATTCATTAAACCAAAGGGCATTTTCAAATACATGAAAGTACCCCAAGGAGTAGTAAATTTTGTTTTAATTTGATCATCAGGACGTACCAATATCTGATTGTAACTTGAGAAGCCATCTAGCAAAGAAATTCTTTTAGAACCAACTATCCTTTGTAAGATATGATCCATTTTGGGTAAGGGATAATTGTCCTTTAATGAGGCTTTGTTTAAGTTTCTAAAGTCAATACAAAGCCTTATTTCTCCTATTTTCTTTCTAACAGATACAAGATTAGACACCCACTTTGAGTATCTAACAGGGACAATAATTCCAGCATCATAAATTTTTCTAATTTCTTTCTCTACCAGAGGTAATTGAATAGGGTTGATTTTGCGCAATTTTTGTTTAAAAGGCTTTTGGTTTTCTTTGAGGGGTATCTTATGCTGGATTATTTATGTATCATATGATTTCAAATCTTCATAACTCCATGCAAATACATCAGAAAACTCTTTACACAACTCAATGTATTTCAGTTTAATGTGAGCTGGCAATGTCTTGGATAATTTGATCATTTTGGTCTTTTCTTCATTGCCTATGTTGCATTCTTCCACTTCAGATTCAATTGGTTCCAGTTTTGGCTTTTTAGCAACATCATCCAAGTCAAACAATTCTTCTAATGGGACCAATCCTTTTGGCAAGCTTTGATCTTTAGATTGCAGCATTTACAGGTCTTCATTTTCTAAATCTGTTTATTTTCTGTTGTATGTTTGGGTTTATTGGTTAATAGATTTATTTCAGCAATCTCAAGAGACTTTTCTTCTTCAAAAAGTGAGTTTTCTTCAGTAGGACAATCTTATTCATACTCTGAATCTGAGTTTGGTATTTCAAATTCATTTTTGGACTGCAGGAAGTCTTCTTATTGTTTATCTCCATCAAAAACTTTCCAGTATCTTTCATTATCTGGGACAGCTGGTCTATATTTGACTTGGGTGGTGCATTGCTTGGTTTCATAAGGTGTAAGACAAGTTCTAGCAGCAAAAGCTAATCCATTAGCAGGAATGTTTTGGTTCCTTGGGATAAATATATGTTGGAATTGAAAATATGTTTTCAACAAGTCCATGGCATCATCTCTATAGGCTCTAAGTCTAGGATGTTTAGCAATGTATTCCCCATTTACTTGTCTAATTATCAATTCTGAATCCCCATGAACTTTTATTCTTTTGGCCTTCTTCAATAAATGAAAGCCTAAAAGGAGAGCTTCATACTCTGCTATGTTATTGGTGCATTGAAAGTTTAATCTATAAGAATGACCCTCAGCATGATTGTTTTCAGTGTTATGCAACCATATTCATGCTCTTGCACCATTTTTCGAGCAAGACCCATCACAACTCATACTCCAAAGAGGTTCGTTTTCAGATTTATCCTCAATTTCCTCCCTGTCTTGTTTATTACAGCTATCACTGTGTTGTTCTTGTAGGTCTACATCATGTTGAATTTTGTTTTGTTCCTTAAGATTTTCAATGTTTTGAGGACTTGTTCTTTGATGTCTATGATTGGTACTATGTTTATGACTGCTTTGATGCTCAAGATCTGAGATTTGTTTTCTATGATTTTTTGAATTAGCAAACTGTTTTTTAGTTTTCTCCTTGTTTTCCTCTTCATCTATGGTTGTCACTATGTTTAGGGATGTAGTGGCCACTAGCTTGGTTGATGTTTCATTTACTAACTCTTGCTCATTAGGAATCTTATCATTATAAAGAATGAATGAGTCAAGGTTAGTGTGTATAGAATAGAGAGGGGATTTTTATGGTCTTTCTTGACTACTCACCATATATTTCATGTGTGTTTCCCTATAGAGTCTTCTAGGTTGACTGAAGACAGGGTTGGTGGCATAAGTCATATCCATCTGCATAGTACCTTGAAATTTAGCACCCCATGATCTTGAAAGAAGAATGCCATATTTGGGGGGAACATCAGCTACTACCACATCCATTACTAGGCATTTGGCTGGGATCTGGGTCAAGTTTACACAAAGATCTTTGATCGGGCCTAAGCATTTTACTCTACTGGAGTCAAACTAATATAAATCTTTGTATGGTTTGGTTATCTCAAGGCCTAATCTCTCCATGATTACTTTGGGCATGAGGTTGTGTGAAGCCCCTGAATCATGCATAGCATTGTGCAAAATCTTATCATGGATATTCAAACTGACATAGAATGGAGGGGTAGTTCCTTCTTGAAATTTTCCTTCAATCTTTGGACCAAACAGAAGCTTAGGTGTATAATCATTTAAGTTAACAGTGTCATGAACATATTATATGTTCAAGGCTTTAAAAACTTGACCTCTATATACATTTTGAGTGACTAACTCAGTGAGTGGGATAGATATTTTGATTTTAGCAATTTCATTCTCTAGACTAAAGGGAATCTGATTTTTCAAAATGTTTGATTCAGCCTTGTTAGTCACTTCTTTATCAGCAAAATCAACTTGCTAATTTCTACTATTTACAGTAGTTAAAATGGTTTTTTCAGGAGCATTAGCTGAAGTGCTAGTGCTGCTAGGGTCACCACTCTGTTTTCATTGATTTGGGTGTTTTTTCCTTTGTTTGGATCAGAACTTTCAATTGCTGTTTTATGGTTTTCTGTAGTGTTTTTTGAAGTATTTACATGACTGTTTTTGGCTGAATTATCAGAGGTTTTCTTCTTGGGAGTTTCTTGATTCTTTTTACTTCTTAGGTCATATTGTTTGGGCGCTCCTATGATGGCATTTTCAAAATTTGGTTCATAGTATTCAATTTCTGGTCTTCTGTCATCATAAGGTGTATATAGACCTTGATTTCTTTCAATGAGGAAATCAGAATCCTCATTTCTTACTCCCAACATGTTTATGTGATCATCCTCTGTTTCTTCATTTGTTTCTTCATCCTCATCAACATAATTTTCTTGAAAAGGAGGTCTGATCTGTTGATCAGCATCTCTTTGTCTGTTTTGAGGTTTATTTCTTCTAAAATTCTGATTTTGGTTTTGGGATTCGTTTCTATTTTGAGGAGCTGGTTGGTTTTCTCTGGATTGAGCTCTCTCATATATGCTCATCCTCTTCATCATATTTTCCATCATTCTTTCGAATTTTGAGTTAGATGTGGAAGGTGCAGCTTCATCCTTATAAGATACCCTCTTCTTAGCCTTCATTCTAGCTCTCTTTTCAATTAGATTTGCTTCTACACCTAGGGCTCCCCTCTGCATATCTTCTAAAGTTAAGGGGTCCCTTTCTCTTAGCTGATAGGCCATTTCAGGATCAAATCCTTCAGGGAAATTGGCCAAAGTTGAGCCTTGTGGAGGTTTTAACTATGGGGGCAATGCATTATAAACACTATTAAACCTAGTGCAATAATTTTGAACACTTTCCCCAGGGTTTCTCTTGAGGTTGTTGTAATATGAAAGTATTTGGAGAGGGTTCTTCCTCATTTCCCATTTGTTTATGAACATTTGATGTAAAGAAGGGAGATCATTTATACTATCAAAAGTTAAACCCTTAAACCATTTCTTGGCCTCTCCTCCTAAACTTTGGGCAAATATTCTCATCTTAATGGTCTGATCTTCTATTTCCATATAATCAAAGGCATCATTTACCTTGTCTACATGTTATTGAGCAGTAATGGGTTCACTTCCGGTGAAATGGGGAATTTTGGACTGATAGTCCTGAGGCAAATTGACCAAGGGTAAAGGAAGGACTAGAGGAGCATATCATGTTGCCATGATAGAAAGTTGTGGGATAAATGAGGGGTTTAAAAGTGGAGGGTTTATGAAAGGAGGGGGAGGATGGAATGGAGTAGTTTGAACAGTGGGTGTATGGATAACATAAGAACTTGGACCAATAAGATACTGTTGAGTAGATCTAGGATGAAAGAAACCAAAGTTATGAATGAAATGAAGGTTAGGTGGAGTCGTTTCTCTACTACCAATATGTTCACCAATATGTTGGGGTGAGTGTGGAGACTCAAAGTATAACTGATCTATATCATCAAGTGACCTAGTTCTGAATGGATTTCTTAAGTCAACTTGTGCATCTTGTAGAGCTGAGAGATTTTCAGGGATAGAGTTAGCTCTATGAATTGGTCTAACAACAGTTGAGGTTTTATGTTTAGGAGATTTCCTAAGGAGACTTTCTGGATTATCAACTATTTCAGGAGGATTTGGGTCTGGATAGGCTCTAGTATGAATTCTTCTAGAAGCCACTATGTGGTATTTTTAGACCCAATAACGAGAAAATTTTAGCCAAATATGACAGCCTTTAAGAGGCTAACTAATCTTTTTCAAAGAAAACTCAATCTTCAAAGTCTTCTTAACCGAGTTTCTATGATGTTATGATAAATTATTTCCAAGTGGAGTCTTAGGAAAAACCAGTGGGGTCAGCATGCCTACTGAATACCAATGGAGTCGCTAGGTGAAGGATTTTTACTTGTTTTCAAGGTTTGGTTGTTGTTCACCATCAACAATCCATAATAACCAGTCTTGGTGACATTTGTTTCATTTAGAAATAGGGGTTCTTTGAGTTGTGAAGTTATCTACTACTCAATATTGTTTTTCCCCAGTATGGTCGCCAGAATGTTAGGCCTATGTAATTTGCAAGATTGGCAAGAACAAACGCTGCAGAGCCTACATCAAAACCACTTTGGAATCCTAGGATCTAGCCCTCCTGGATTCAGAGAGGGATCTCTCTATATGAGTGTTTTCTAAATATGTGTTCTTTATGATTTGTTTATGATATTAGGCTAGTTATGAAGAAAAATGGTTTTGTTTTGTTTTGGTTGGGTGGGATATCATCAAAATGAAGGAAGTCTTTTGAAGGGTGAAGGTATGAGCAGGTTGAAAGAATGGTTCAGCTGATAGGATAAGTCAAAGATAGTGTCAATCCATTAGGCTATGGAGTCATAAAGGATTTAATTGCACAACAAGTTTCAAGTATGGTCTATGGGGAAAGTCATCTATATCAAAGGATCTTTTTAGATTGAGTTATGGCATGAAACATCAAAAGTGAGTGAAAGAAGTAAACATATAAGAAAGAACAAAGAGCAGCTTAAGATCAGGTAAGAACTTTTAATCTAGCATGATTTCAACATACTCTCAAGGAAAAACATTTTAAAACAAATAATAGCTTAATATCAAATAAGGACTTTTAACCTAGTCTGCTTTCAGCATATTCTCAGAGGAAAACAATTAAGATAAACATAAAAAGTAGCCTAAGATCATGTAAGAACTTTGAATCTAGCCTGCTTTTGGCATACTCTTAGGGAAACTTTCAAAGAAAATATCTCAAGTTATACTCAGGAAACATGGGCTCACCAACAATTCACTGGTTATACTCTATTGAATTACCATTGAAACACAATTAGAAGAAAACATAAAGATCAATATTTATCAGTGAGATTTAGGGTATTTTACAGTAAATCCTAATCTATATTTGCTATTCTTTATCAGAGAATAGTGGATAGTATGAAAACATAAGTAAAATGACAATCATAGTAAGAAAAACATCACCATTGACATAGACCAGGATCCCATAAATCAGGCTTGTATATTTGATGTTTAAACCAGTTACAATCTTCAAGTCCAGTAGGTCTTTATAGCTTCAAAAATTCTCATCTCAGCCTATCTTTCTTCAATTACAAAATAGAGCTTCAACAACCTCAATAACTATTTACACTTGATAAGTATTCAAAACCCCACCCTTTACAATGTGCTCCTCTTGGAGTTTTTATAGAAGACTGAGGAGGTGGAGTGTAAGAAGGGTTCATTTGTTCAATTAATGAAGAGTAAGTGTTTCTCGGCCTTTGGGGGGCCCAGTGGAGAAGAAATGATATGTATTAACTCTTATTAATTGATTTTATCTGATATTATCTACTTATGTTGCTTTTGTTGACTTTGAGGGCCTTTGGTAGGCTGGCAATTACTTTCTGAGGTGTCTTTTTAGAAATATCTCTGACTGTGCAATTAATGTGTATTCCTTTGAGAAAATGAACTTGTAGGTGGCATTTGAGGATTAATTGCCTCACTGATGTGGCATTTGGAGGCTGTTTTTGTTGATCTGTCTACTTTTGTGGCTTTAAACACTAATTTTCCTTTAATTTGTGCTTTTAAGGCCTTATAATCATCTTCGGGCTTTTAAACCTTTTCTGCTGACTGTATTCACCTTTAGTCATCCTTTTCCTTTGATTTTCTGCCTTTATTTCTTTCTTTAATCACTACGTTTTATCCAATTTTGCTTGATTTAGGCCTTTGAACCTTGGACTTTATGCTTAAACCATGTTTTTCCCTTTGCTGTTGTTGGACAGGTGTCTTCGGCGTGCTGAGGGTTTCATTGCATAACCAGTGCTCATAAAGCACCGTTCAAACCATAGAACTAACCCCTGAACGCTCATTTTTTGGTGATTGTGCAGTTGTTTGGGCTTCATAGGTAGTGACCCTCAGCCCTGCTTCTTATTGAACCATGAAAAGGTTTTTTGGCCTTAAAAATTCCATCGAACCCTGCAAAAAACCAATAAAACGTTAATAAAACCCTGTAGTATTTGGAAAACTGCTTGCAGAGGGCGGGAGGAGCAGGATATGTGGGGAAACAGTATATAGGAAGAGGTTTCATGGATGAAATCTACGAAAAGCATGTCAAAATGTGAATTTGGTGCGAAAAATGGCTTGGTGGTTTTGTGAAAACCGTCGGCAGTTTTCGCGCGACATCCAAGCGGTAAGCATTTTACACTCAATTGCACGCGATTCCATATGTTGCACGACACACGTCCCTTATGAAACCAGCGGTTTCATGTGAAATTGGGTGGTTAAATCCCGGATGGCAAAGTTATGCGAAATAGAATGAAGGCCGTTGGATCTGGGGGTGCAGATCCAACGGTGGGGGAGGAGCGCGATGTATGGAAAGTGCATGGTGGAAGGGAGGTGGTGGAGGCCGGGTGGCAGCTGGAGATTGGGGTTTAACTCTGTAAGTGGATGGGAGGGCTCGGATGACATCAAAATTTTTGTTTGGTAGCGCAGGTGTGTGCGATGGGTTATACATCGGGTCGAACGAGTGTCGTTGGATGAGATTAATCAACGGTGGAGATGCGTATGTGAGGATGGATGGATAGGTATGCTCGGGCGATCAGAGGATGGGAGGGGAGGTGCAATGACCATCAGATCGATGAGATCGACGGTAATGATCGCGCAAGGGATAAATATAGAACGGAGGAAAAGAATGGAGGAATGCGGCTTAATGGAAAGAGGAAGGTTTTATGGGAGAATAAGGACCGTGAGCCAAGAAAAACAGGGCTGGGGATAACGAGAATCCATGATGGAAAGGAGGTTAAGGATAACCGTTGGATCTCCTAGATCAACGGTAGAGATCCATTGTCATGGTTTGAAACATCGACAAGGGGAAAGGAGAAGTGTAACGAAAAAACAATGTGTTTTGCTGATGCGATGGGGGATTAAAGATGGGTGCTGGGGTAGTGGTCCCGTGGGGAGATAAGGTGACCAGGAGCGAAGGAAAAGGGGCTAGCGGCTAGGAATTATCGCCAGGTCGCGGGTGTTAGGTAATATGCAAAGAAGGAGCTGGGGGCTAAACCAAAAAGGGGCTTAAGAGCCTATATACAAAAGGGTGAATTTTTAGGCTAAAAGAGGGGTTTTTTAGTGTTTTTTGAGGTTCCGATGGGAAAAGAGGGATGATTGAAACCATAAAAAGGTATTTTTTATAGGTTTTAAAGGATTTTTAAGGTGAAACGAGGGGTAAAAAATGGGTTTTTTCAAAGGGAATGAAGGAAAAATGAGAGGAAAGGATGTATTTTTCAGAGGAAAATGAAGGATAAATGAAGGGAAAAATAAGTGAAACAGGCTTAGGAAATGATGGAAAATGGCCTAAAAAACAGTTTCTTTTGATATCAGTAGGGTTTCTTGGTGGATTTTTTAAATTAAAACAAGAGTGAAGATTAATTTTTGAGCTTAGAAAGTATGAGAAGGTTTCAATAATGAGAAATTTTCTATGAAAATAATCTCTTGAAGGCTCAATACTTGTTTTAGCCATCATTTGCTATGACAAAAATTTACTGATGGCTAACAGAATGAAAAGAAAAAAAATTTCAAAAAAATTTCTTCAAAAATTTAATGTCTACATCAACATAAATTAAATTATTATAAATAATTTTAAAATAACTCAGCTTCGTGCATATATATATATATATATATATATATATATATATATATATATATATATATATATATATATATATATATATATATATATATATATATATATATATATATATATATATATATATATATATATATATATATATATATATATATATATATATATATATATATATATATATAAACCGACCATTCGATTTCTTTCTTACAATGTTTTTCAAGTTGCATTTGAAAATAAGTTGTCCAATGATACACGAGTCTTCTAATGATCAGAGCAGGCCAATAATACATGAGTCTTCAACCTTCGTCTCCATCATTCCATCCAACAAGTGCTTTGAATTTTCAATCCGTGAAGGTTGGTAAGCAACTTAACTAGCAATTGCACCAGATGTTGCAAAGGAAACACTGTAAGGCATAAATTTGAGAAGCATTGTGACATATAAAAAATCATTGAAGATAAAAATTTGTAAACAATATTTCATTTAAAGGTAGAATATAAAGAGAAATCACTGAAATTATTCCAAAGACATTTGTCCTTGCTTTAAGCGCATCAAAAACGTTGTTGGATATAAAGATCGAATTTGAATCTATCCTAGCCATGGACTGGTGTCCATTAATTTGAGTTTTTTCTTCAATACACAACCCAAAAAAAAGCTTTGAGAATCATGGCTTCTTACTAGGCCTTCTTATTTAGCTTGATTTATATGTTTGCAAGTCTTTTTTTAGACCATTTCACAAGTTGAATTTGTGGTCTGCTCAGATTCCTATCCACTAAAGGAAGGGAATTTTGAGGAAAACTCTATATGTAACTTTTGTGGAGCCTCTACAACAATTTGCGAGAAATATTTAGCCATTGGAGGATTTCCATGATGAGTAACAGGTTGCAAAGAAGATACTTGTTTGGAAGTAGACAAACTGCCTCGAGGCATTGAATTAGTCCCACATTATTTCTGCGAATGTGAATACTTGAACTTTGTTAAATATTGCTTAATAGAAGACAAAATTCAACTTTGAGAAGTTATAATATTATCACATGCTTCATCAAGGAATTATTTATCATATAATGTCAACAATGCATTCATCTTGGATGAATGTGCAAGATGAATAGGCTTTTGATTTCTCAAACAATTTACATCTCTATTGGCTCCATGTCTTAGCATTAGAACAACACATGCAAGATGCATATTCTTCACAACATAATATAGAGGGGTCTCTCTTGTTCCTATGAGTATAGTGTTTATACTTTCCCCATTCTTCTTTATTATTAATAGGAGTGCCTCAAGGTGGCCATGACCTGCATATGTGTGAACAGGAGTTGGTCTGTATTGTTTCCAGATGTTACGGTAGCACCAACATCTAAAACATTTTCTACAATAGAAGAATTTACATTGCATCCATTGAGACGAGTGCCTTGTTTCAAAGCCCACTACAGAGCTTTATTTCCATCTTGATGAGTCATTGACTGGAGAACAAGATGCTAACAAAACATATAGAAGTGCATCATCATTTTCCTAGTAAACTCGAATCAAAGGAGGCAAATAATTTTTTGAATGATCATTCCAGTTTTTGAAAAACTAAAGAATACATTCTATGTGACCTGTTACTGATACAAAATTAAATTAAATGTAAAAATGAGCCGGAGGTGTCCTAACCCCAAGGGTGGCACAGGTTAGATTGAAAATATGCATTATAAACGACAATATGACAGCCGATGAATCTGCCCAATTACGCTTGGGAATTCTGTTGATCCTAGGTTATCTATCATGACATGGGTGAACATTAAAAGTGAGGAATAAAGCATAACCAAAATAATTGTGTGGAATAAGTGGGGTTGGGGCATCATTTCTCTAGTTCTATTTATTCCCTTTCCTCTATTATATCTTTCAGAAATAGACGTACAATAGATATTGGCTTGAAAACTTGGTATATAGTTGTCAATATTGGATTGAAAATACTCTATCATCCATTGTTTTTTATTCCTTCGTCTAGGTTTCAAAGTTAGTGTACATTGTACTCCTACGGTCACCTAAGGTCTTTCTTGTACCATACCCACTATCCAGAAGGTCTGAATCCACATTTTTTCTTTCTATTGCCAGAAGTAAAACAAACATATGGTTGGGGTGGCACCTACTTGTATGCCATATGTCTCGGGATGTTGGGGATGATGATACAATGAAATAAAAAGGGTAGTTTCTATCCTTCCCTTCTCATCATTTAGAGAAGTAAGAAATGATAGATTGTTTTGGAGCTTACAAGCCCTTGATATATGCATTCTCACTTTGTTTCGTTCCTACATGGTATCCCTTTGAAGGTTCAAGAAGGTCTCACTCAATATTTATTCAACCCCTAACACAAAGAAAAGAGAAGTTGAAAGGGATTTGTGAGGAAGAATCTACCTAAAACTTCTGTGGAGCCTCTGAAACAATTTGTAAGAAATATTTAGTCATTGGAGGATTTCCATGATGAGCAATAGTTTGCAAAGAAGATACTTGTTTGGAAGTAGACAAACTTCCTAGAAGCATTGAATCAGTCCCACATGATTTCTGTTAATGTGAATACTTGAACCATATTAAAGAATTCTTAATGGAAGACAAAATGCGACTTTGAGAAGTTATAATATTATCACATGCTTCATCAAGGAATTATTTATCATATAGAATCAACAACACACTCATCTCAGATGAATGTGCAAGCTGAATAAGATTTTAATTTCTCAAACCTTCTACATCTCTATTGTCTCCATGTTTGGGCATGGGAGCAACATATGCAAGATGGTTATTCTTCACAACATAATGTAGAGGGGTCTCTCTTGTTCCTATGAGTATGTTTATACTTCCCTGTGCTTCTTTATTATTAAAAGGAGTGCCTCAAGGTGGCGATGACTGTTGGGCCTCTAATTTGCACCCTTTTTTACTATTTTTCCCTTTCCAAATCGTAATCATTTACCCTGTTTTACCTATCTTATGCGCCCTCATCCTGCACTAGTGCGAGAACAATGACACATTTTGCATTAACTTCATATTTTACATATTTTAACTTAACTTAGCATTTATTAACTATTTATTATGTGATTTTCTACTTAGAATTACTTTTGTAACTCATCATTACATCCTATGTTATTTAATAGTTAAATGCTTACCTTGACCGCTGATTTTTAGTGCAGAACAGATCTCGCACCAAGGTCAGCACTGCAAATCTTGGTAGAAAATCTGGATCTCTTTGATTGCTGCCTAATTTTGTACCACCATATCTGAAGGCAGCCGAGTCCCAGTGATAACAACAAGTCAATCTGGAGTAGCGGAGATCAGACTTAGGAGGAACAAATAGCTGGAGATAACCACGACTTGTTTTGTTAGAACGTTTAGTTTTGAAGGCCGAAAGCTTATTCTGTAATCGGTTATGTAATTTGTTGTAACAATTTCTGCAATTGGCTATGTAATGGTTAAACGATCCCTTTGGCCTGCGGCCAAAAGGATCTATATAAAGATAAATGTAAATAAGACAAGATGTTCAATGTTTTGATAGAATTGAATAGATCGGAGAATAGAACTAGTGAGGCGGTAACAAGCCTGTCTTTTTTGATCGCCCAAATCTGGGTTGGATATGTAATCACACATGTATTTTCTCTGAGGATTTAACAAGAAGAGCTCTGCCTTATGCTTCATGGATATTATTTCTTCATGCTTAAACAGTTGATGGATTGATTCAATACCGAGTAGCGTTTCCATTTGAAAGGGAAACGCGCTGGTTGGCTATGGCCCAGCCAACCCAGCGCGTTCTCCCTCCTTTCTGTTCTTACAATTTATGTCTGCTAAGTGTGATTTAATTTACAACATTTGAATTTCTGTTTGAGTGAAAGCAGATCTGCAGTGTGAAGTAGTGAAATTTCCTTTTCTGCATCTGAATTTAAATTTTCTTTCTCCGCCTGGTTCGAACAGGAGAAATTACCTGTGCTAGTGCATGTTGGTGTGCTATTCACTTTCTGCACGCGTGGTTTGTTTTCTCCACCTAGTTCGAGCAAGAGAAATTACCTGCACCAGTGCACGTTGGTGTGCTATTCACTTTCTGCACGTTTGGTTTATTTTCTCCGCCTGGTGCAAGCAGGAGAATTGTTTCTGCACCAATGCTAGATAGTGTGATGCAGCAAGTCTCTTTAGTTTACTTCTAACAACTTTCTTTCTTTCAGTTACATTTTAATTAAAAATATCGTTTCCTTATTCTCTACAAATATTCATCTTTCTGATAAGCAATTTGGTTTCATAACACTTGCAGTAATTAATCATTGATTTCAAGGACTAAAATTTAAAGTGTAAGAAGCTCAGATCAGGTACAAGAACTAGTTTCTTGGTACCAGATCTGAGTGCTGTGGACTTGAGAAAGTTCAGGGCCCTTGCATGAAGAAAATAATTTTTAGTACGTACATTAATTTATACCTTTTGCATAGATTGATGTTCATGCACTAGTGCAAGAAGACTGCACCAGTGCACGATCGATTCTTGTGGGAAGCCTTATCTTTACATAAGCAGGTTTGAAAGGGCCCATCTGTTGAAGACTGCTAAGGTGTCTTTGCTAAAGAAAACACATTCTCAGTAGATGACCAATATCCCGCTAGAGCAATTGCCTTCTTTTTATTTCCGAATCTCTCTTGCAAGTACATTTCTTTTTGTTCTGGCCTCAGATTGTTTTGATGGTTTGAGTTGCCTTTTTCTCTAAAGTTTGATTATGCAATTTTTCCTTTAAAAAGTAGGAGTTGATATTAGAAATATTCATACCATCTCTGGCATTGCTTGTAATTCGTGTCTAAGTTTACGAATCCCCCGAGTTGATAATTTAAGTGTTGAGGACTTTACTTAAGTGTAATTCCTGCACCTAAAATTTTGGCGCCGTTGCTGGGGAGGCAATTTGATTTGGTAAGAATTTTCTGATGATGCAATAGGGGTCAGCTCGCCTTTATCTTTTTTTTTTTTTATGCAAGTGTGGTTAGCCTTATTTCAGCCAATAACTTTGAAAATCAATTATCTTCAGATCCTTAATGTTATATAATTTTTGGGGTGTTGTAAGAACCCTCGTTACTAATATGTGTGTGGAGACAGGGACTATCAATCAACCAGATGGACTTAAAGATTATAACAATTATGAAGGTTCTCTCTCAAGCCCTAGCAGTTGCTGGGATCTTGATCTCTACCTCTCAGGAAGAAAACTTCTTGACAATAGTCAAGGACTTGTCCATTTCCCCACCATCACAAGAGGATTTAGAAGTCTCTTTTGAGGAGACAAATGAATCATGCACTATAATCAATGGAGGATATCAATTGCAACCTGAGAACGAAGAGTTATTGACATGTCTATCAGCAGATCCAGAATGTGATCAAGAGACTAATCTCCCTAAGGAGAACAATCAACATGAAATGGAAGAAGAGGGCGAGCAGCATGGGCCAAATCAAGAAATGGACCAAGGCTACCATGATTACATCGAACATTGGTTCCAAAAAACTACTCAAGCAAGGAAACATTATCCTCTTCTAAAACTCTTGTTGTCATATCATTTACATTCGTTGGTTTTTCATGCTCATGCACACTTTCAAGTTTGTATGATAAATTTGAGCATAAATATATATTTTCACCTAATCCGCACATGACTTCATTGGAAATACTCCTATACATAAAAATAAGTCTTCCGCCTCTTAGGTAAAGTAGGGTAGGTGAATAAAGCTGTTAAGATGCTATTTGGGCTTTTGATTTTTAAAGTGTAGTCATTAAAACTACTTTTGATCCGCATTGGTTGTTAACACACACATCTGTGACACATCTTGTTGAGTATGATTCACTCTAATACCTCATGATTTTTCAAAGTAACCATGGCTAATCACTCTAAGAAGTTGTCATCTGATATATATAATTTCAGTTTCCCTTAGAAGGTACTATTGGAAACCCCCTATGGAGGACCACTCTTGTTAAGATCATAATAAGCTACTCATGAGAACACTAGCATTTTTTAATTTAAGAAGTCTTTTAGTCATTATCTGGGATATATTTAATAAGTCTTTAGGGTAGAGGAACTAGTCAGTAATGATTAGTCATTAAAAACTTTTCACGCCATCCCGTATTCTTAAGGAGTAGATTTGTCTCCCCACTTACTAAGTAACCTTTTAGATCATAATTAGAGTATAAAAAAGATTTAGGGGAGGATAGGAGGTCTCGTGATGAGACGACCTACCACGATCATGAGACCTAGCATGCATGACATTACTGCTTCTGGTCACCAAGCTAGAGTAATGGCTTTAAACCAAAAAGTTGGAAGACAGGAGGTCTCATCACGAGCCGACCTGTTCATCCATGTTACTTCTTGTGAGTGGCACTGCCATTAGTTGGTTACCAAGCCAAAACAGTGGCCTTCATCTAAAATTAAAATAAGATAACTCTAAATCCATGCCTAGTAAGTGGGACACAGACATTTTGATGGGTCAAAAGACACCCTTGCCGAGGTTATGGACACCTGCGGGCAGTAGGGCTATGTCTGTGGTATTAAAGTTAATTGAATACTATGATTTTCTTGGCTATATTTCTCTTCCCCTAAACTTATCTTTTTTTCTTGGACAATGGTTTTAAAGATGATTTGAACATGATTCTTTGAGTTATATCTTTAAAAAAATCAAGAATATTTAAGGATCTGGTACCCTTAGTAAAGGTTATTCTTTGTGATATATTAAGAGGAAATTTAGTTTGAATCCGGATGACAACGGAATTTAGAGTGTTCAATAAAGAGGTTGCTAATTGGTATCATAACTCATTTTGACTTTCATGATATTTAGAGTGATGAATTAATCAATGATGACTGCTCACCAGATGCTGGTTGGCAACAATGTGTATTGATGGTGGTTGCCTCTAAATATGCGCTGCATAATCTAGGTACAAGATTGCTATAGTAGGTGCATGAACTTGAGGTAGTTATTTTGAGATTGCACCTTTTCAACAAATTTGATTTTAATTATAATACTTTGGGCAGAAACAAAACAAGAAATTCATTTGGGACAAGGTAACAGGTATGTACCATACTCTTTTGTCTACAATTCTTGCTGCAGTTATTTTTTCTTGCACGAGTGCAGGCATACCTTCTAGAAAATTTTCTACCTTTATTCATATCCCATTTCTTAATTTTCCCTCAGCTTTCTTCTCGGAATCATAGTATAATTAACCTTCCCACATTCTTCTAAATTCACTTTATCCGCTTCGAAGAAATCCCACTTTAACCCTAAATTTTTTTTCCTATCCCACTTCTATTTTCCCTCTTTTGGTACTTTCTTGGAATCCCTGTGACAGAATTCCTTCCCATTCTAAGATTTTACTTTCCAACTCCTTTGTTCCCTCATGAGTTTATTGCAGGATCTTGCATACAAAGAGCAGAAGGATATGCTCCGAAACATCAAAAAAGGGCAAAGAAAAATTCAGAATAATTTGAGGAAATCATGTGAAATCCAGCCTATATTTTAATTCTCTGTCTTAATATTATGCTTATACTAGTGCAAACATGTTTTCCTATATGATGAGATGAGCAAAAAAGTACCAGCATAACGATATGATTTAAGCGGTGCAAAGATCGGTACAAGGATGCACCTCATCAGCAGCATAGCACAAGTTATCATATGACATAAGAAAGTGATCATGATGGAAGGTTATATGATGTTTTTCATATGATTGACAAGTATTTACACTATTATATTACCTAGGAGGAAATTAGTTAAAAGTACAAAGTTTTTTAAGTAGAAATCATGACTTTTTAATGAGTGCTAAGTTCTTTTTTTGTAATTACGAAGGAATGTAAGAATCATGTTAATCGTTGTTTGCATATAATCTACCCCGCTCTGCAATAATTTTAAATGTCCTTCACTCATAACTCCCCCCCGCTCCTACATTTATCCTAAACGTCCCTTCATTGTGATTATTTTTGCACTTAACCGTTAAACTTCCGTTGTGCATACCAATTAAGCTTGACCGGAAATGATGAGTATTTCTGGAAAATGAATCAGAGATATGGTTATATATTTATGTATGAAAGCCGATTCCCCGGTATTGCATGCAAGCCTTGAAAATTATTGTTCATAGCCGATAGCAGCAATGCCTCCCGTCCAAAATGAGCCCCTGTCTCTTAGCAAGATTCAGAAATTTTCCGAATTTCGCAACAGTCTTCCACTGTTGCGAGTGTTGGGATTTCTATGGTTCCTGCAGAATTTCTATGGGTATGATAGGGAGGTTGCCCTAAAATTTGCAAGAAGCTTTAAGAACGGCCAAGTGAGAATTGGACCGCTTGAATTCAAAGTCACGAAGAAATTTGTAGCAGCAACAACAGGCTTGGAGAATACGGGAGTGGAGTGGTTCAAGAACCAAAAGCTGGAACGCAAACACTGGCAGCATTTTGTCAAGGATAAGAAGATGGAGGTGAATTGGAAACGTGGAGTTCCGTGCAAAGCAATGCTAGGTCAATGGCAGGATCTCCTGTTTGTTTTGCAGAAATTTGTGACCTGCGAAGGGAGGTACACCTGTACCCTGGTGTATAATTTTAGACTGCTGCAACATTTTGAAGGAGGCCGACACATTCGTTGGAGGATGAAATTCCCCTACTTTTTGCTCAAAAGCTTGGAGAAAATGGCTAGAAGCATACAGGATGGAAGGGAGGACCAGGCCGATAAACAATTATACCATCACAGCCTGATAAAAATCCTGGTCTTAAAACAGCTGGAGAGAAAAGATATGACATGGGAAGAGCTGTTGAAACAGCTACACGAGAAGTCAACCGAGGGAAATAAGATGAAGACTCCTACCAATACAAGTAAGGGTCTGAATAGAAGCAAAAAGGGAAGTTCTTCTCACACTAGTGCGAAAATAAAGCGGTCAGAAAAATCGACAGAAGAGAAGACCCCGTCTTCCATTAAGGAAACAGTTGGTGCACTCGCTGAAGAAACCCCTTCTACACAGGCACATGCCTCTAAACATGACAGTCTGTCGGTCCTTGCAGACATGGAGAATATTGCACATGTTGGGGATGATACTTTGCTGGCACATTTTATCAAAAGACCCCATAAGAAGAGTAAAATCGCCGATGTAGGTAAGAAACCACAACCCCCTCAGGGTATGGAATCCCATTCTGCACCAGTACAAGAAGAACCCATAGAAGAAGAGGAACCAGATGAAGAGGAACCAGAAGAATAAGAAGAGGCAGAAGAACCCATAGAAGAAGAGGAACCAGAAGAAGAAGAAGAGGCAGAAGAACCCATAGAAGATGAGGAACCGGATGAAGATGAACCAGAGCAGAAGGAAGGAGACCTGGAAAAAGAGAGACCGTAGGTAGAAGAGTTCCTTGATGCGACCATGGCAGATATAGAAGTCCCGGAGGCAGTGAAGGCCCCTACTGAGACAGAGGGAGGAAAATAATTGGTGACTCATGCTGCTCGCATAGCAGAATTAGAACTCCAAGTGAAAAACTTGGAGCAGCTTGTGACCAAAGCACAAGAGGAGAAAGAACAAAGCAGAGAAGAATTGATGGCAGAGCTCAAACAAAATAAAAGCAAGGTTAAAGTTTGGAAATATCGGGCTGGATGCTGTTTCAGGCGGTTGAGAAAGGTAGCAAAGAAGTTATGGCACATCAAGAGGAAGAAGGTTGAAACAATGCAGCCTAAGGACAACATGCCGAAACAGGATTGAGTTGGAGTATTCAAAATTTTGGTTTTTTGCAGAGGTAAAAAGTTGTGTGAGGACACACAACAGTTTAGGGATGGGAGGATGTTGGTCCTCTAATTTTCACCCTTTTTGACCATTTTTCCCTTTCCAAATCGTAATCATTTACCCTGTTTTACCCATGTTATGCACCCTCATCCTGCACTAGCGCGAGAATGATGACACATTTTGCATTAAATTCATATTTTACATATTTTAACTTAACTTAGCATTTATTAACTATTTATTATGTGATTTTATACTTAGAATTAATTTTGTAACTCATCGTTACCTCCTATGTTATTTAATAGTTAAATGCTTACCTTGACCGCTGATTTTTAGGGCAGAATAGATCTCGCACCAGGGCCAGCACCGCGAATCTTGGCAGCAAATCCGGATCTCTTTGATTGCTACCTAATTTTGTACCACCATATTTGAAGGTAGCCAAGTCCCAGTGATAACAGTAAGTCAATCTGGAGTAGCAGAGATCGGACTTAGGTGGAATGAACAGCTGGAGATAGGCACGACCTGTTTTGTTAGAACGTTTAATTTTGAAGGCCGAAAGCTTATTCTACAATCGGTTATGTAATTTGTTGTAACGATTTCTGCAATTGGCTATGTAATGGTTAAATGATCCTTTTGGCCTGTGGCCACAATGATCTATATAAAGAGAAATGTAAATAGGACAAGATGTTCAATGTTTTGATAGAATTGAATAGATCAGAGAATAGAACCAGTGAGGCGGTAACAAGCCTGTCTTTTATTATCGCCCAAATCTAGGCTGGATATGTAATCACGCATGTATTTTCTCTGAGGATTTAATAGGAAGAGCTACGCCTTATGCTTCATGAATATTATTTCTTCATGCTTAAACATTTGATGAATTGATTCAATACTGAGTAGCGTTTCCATTTGAAAGGGAAACACGTTGGTTGGCTAGGGCCCAGCCAACCCAACGCGTTCTCCCTCCTTTCTGTTCTTGCAATTTATGTTTGCTAAGTGTGATTTAATTTACAAAATTTGAATTTATATTTGAGTGAAAGCAAATCTGCAGTGTGAAGTAGTTAAATTTCCTTTTCTGCATCTGGATTTAAATTTGCTTTCTCCACCTGGTTCGAACATGAGAAATTACTTGTGCCAATGCACGTTGGTGTGCTATTCACTTTCTGCACGTGTGGTTTGTTTTCTCCGCCTAGTTCGAACAAGAGAAATTACCTGTGCCAGTGCACGTTGGTGTGCTATTCACTTTCTGCACATGTGGTTTGTTTTCTCCACCTGGTTCGAGCAGGAGAAATTACCTGCACTAGTGCACGTTGGTGTGATATTCACTTTCTGCACGTTTGGTTTATTTTCTCCGCCTGGTGCAAGCAGGAGAACTGTTTCTGCACCAGTGCTAGATAGTGTGATGCAGCAAGTCTCTTTAGTTTACTTCTAACAGCTTTCTTGCTTTCAGTTACATTTTAATTAAAAAGATCATTTCCTTATTCTCTACAGATATTCATCTTTCTGATAAGCAGGAGAACTGTTTCTGCACCAGTGCTGGATAGTGTGATGCAGCAAGTCTCTTTAGTTTACTTCTAACAACTTTCTTACTTTCAGTTACATTTTAATTAAAAAGATCATTTCCTTATTCTCTACAGATATTCATCTTTCTGATAAGCAATTTGGTGTCATAACACTTGCAGTAATTAATCATTGATTTCAAGGACTAAAAGTTAAAGTGTAAGAAGCTCAGATCAGGTACAAGAACCAGTTTCTTGGTACCAGATTTGAGTGCTGTGGACTTGAGAAAGTTTAGGGCCCTTGCATGAAGAAAAGCATTTTTAGTACGAACATTACTTTACACCTTCTGCATAGATCGCTGTTCCTGCACTAGTGCAAGAAGATTGCACCAGTGCAAGATCGATTATTGTGGGAAGGATATCTTTACATAAGCAGGTTTGAAAGGGCCCATCCATTGAAGACTACTAAGGTGTCTTTGCTAAAGAAAACACATTCTCAGTAGATGATCAATATCCCACTAGAATAATTGCCTTCTTTTTATTTCCGAATCTCTCTTGCAAGTACATTTCTTTTTGTTCTGGCCTCAGATTGTTTTGATGGTTTGAGTTGCCTTTTTCTCTAAAGTTTGATTCTGCAATTTTTCCTTTAAAAAGTAGGAGTTGATATTAGAAATATTCATACCATCTCTGGAATTTCTTGTGCTTCGTCTCTAAGTTTACGAATCCACCGAGTTGAATTTCAAGGCTAAATTTGCATTCGTATATACATTATTAACACCATAACATTAAAAAAATTGTATCGAATAATGATAAAAATAATCAATGTTCATTCAAATGTGTAAATAATGTTTGTGAATGCTTCATGAATGATGATATTCATAGAGTGCAACACATCTTGACAATATTCTCCTAAGAAAAAATATAACTATTATCTTTCTCAATAAAAAAATAACTATTATCTTTATCATTGTTTACGCAAGCATATTTCTATTGTATCTTCTTTACGTGTAGGGAAGCTCGATTTTTCCATATTTTCCTTCTTCCATTCATTTACAATAAATTCAATCATTTTATATGAAAAATAACACCATTTCACACATATATATCCCTTCGAACTCCTTTGAATTGCATGCTTTAAAAGAAAATAAAATAATAATTTGAGTAGACTTATAGGAAGAGGTATGCATTGAGAAAATGACATTTTGGTTCTAAGCAATATCTGGTAAATTGTATTAGATTTGGAGACATCATAACATTGATAAAAACATAAGGTGGAAAACTTCCAACAAAGACCTTTAGAAAATTCATATCATCAAATTCCTTATTAGAATAAGAACCCAGAGAATATGCAGTTGAAGGTTGAGTTCCAAGTCTTGCACCTGATAGAAGATTTGATGAAGTTGATAATAGCCTAAGATCATTGTGTCTATGGGAAAATTTTCACTTCAACCCATTTGGAAGGTTCCATTTTTCTCATAATTCTTGCACAACTTGTTTTTATAATTCTTTACCCCATCAGAAATGTTGAAACTTATTGCACTGCCATGAACTGTTTCTACTTTCTGACCAAAAATAGCCAATACTTTTTGACCCCTCAAAATTTGTTCTTCTAAGTGAGAAAAGTGACAATAAATTCCCCACTCACACTTCTTGTTAGTCCCATAAAAATAGAAAAGCACAAATTTATATGGAGGTAGTGTAACTATCTTATTAACAGCTATGAACTTCACATTTGAAGCTGAATTTGAACTATAGAAACACATAAGGTGGAAAAATTCCAAATACATTTAGAGAATTCACATTCAAAGCTGAATCTGAATTATTTATATGCTTGTAGGACTTCTTCTAGACCATTTCCCAAGTAGAATTTGCGGTTTTCTCATATTCCTGTCCACTAGAAGAAGGGATTTGTGAGGGAGACTTTACCTAGAACTTCCGTGGAGCCTCGACAATAGTCTTGCCTCGTGCTAAATTTCCTGTGTAAACTGATCCAAAGATTCCTACTCCAATTAGATTCCTAGGGTTGAAATTTTCTGTTGCTTTGCAAAGTTCTTCTCTTGATATTCTCAAACGGGATATCAAGTCTACGAGATTCGATGTTGGGTTGCATAAGGTCTTGAATGGTGCTTGTTTGAAAATCCAAAATATAATCCCAATGAAAAAGAGCTTAGAGATACTCTCTTCACACGAAATCGATATTACTATTTTACTATTATCCTCCTCTTCTTCTTGTTTGTAGAACTGGGCTTGTTCATCCAAAAATCTGGTAAGCCAAAACATTTCCCACATAGTCCATTATTTCTTATGAATGCCATATTTTTTAGGTTATTAAATGCATCTGAACATGGAACCGAGCCTGATAAATCATTATAGGAGAGATTCAATATCCAAAGCATTTTGAGCTTGGCTATGGAATTGGGAACCTACCCTATTGTATTGATGTGAAACAAATCTATGACCTAAACAAGTGATTTTTCTCCCCAATTGATGCAGGAACAGATCTCGTGAGACAATTGAAAGAGAGATTGAGGTACAACACTCAGACCTACTGCATCATTTGGGGAGGAAAGTGCCCATATAGATTTTTATTGGAAATATATATGAGCTGAGCCATCTGTATTCCTCCCACTTTTGGAGGCACGAGCTTTGTCAAAACATTGGGCGATAGATCAAAAGAAGTGTGAAGGTTTTGAATATTTGAAACCTCTGAAGGCATGATTCCAGAGCCTCAAAAATAATACGACTTAAGACATTCACCATCTTATAAGAATGGAATCTGATGGAAAATATCTACATTAGTATTGGAAGTGAAAAGGAAACAATTTCACATTTATGTCTCACAAAAAACACACTTGAAAACAAAAATAATATATTAAGTGGAGAGATTAACCATAAATTATCAATCTAACAAATAATAAATATTAAGAAATATGAAAAAATAGTTCCTCACGTTGAATTTCAAGGCTAAATTTGCATTCGTATATACATTATTACCACCATAACATTACAAACATTATATCGAATAATGATACAGATACTCTATGTTCATTCAACTATGTAAATAATGTTTGTGAATGATTCACAAATGGTGATATTCAAAAAGTGCAACACATCTTGAAAATAGTCTCCTAAGCAAAAATATAGCTATTATCTTCCTCAACAAAAAAATAACTATTATATTTATCATTTTTTACGCAAGCATATTTCTCCTGTATCTTCTTTACATGTAGGGAAGCTTGATTTTTCCATATTGTCCTTTCTCCTTCCATTTAGTTACAATAAATTCAATCATTTCCTATGAAAAATAACACTATGTCACACATATATACCCCTTCAAACTACTTTGAATTGCATGCTTCAAAAGAAAATAAAATGATAATTTGAGTAGACTTATAGGGAGAGGGATACATTGAGAAAATGAAATTTTGGTTCTAAGAAATCTCTCGTAAATTGTATTAGATATGGAGGCATCATAACATTGATAAACACATAAGGTTACAAAATTCCAACAAAGACCTTTAGAAAATTCACATAATCAAATTCCTAACTAGAATGAGATCCTAGAGAAGATGCAGTTGAAGGTTGAGTTCCAAGTCTTGCACCTGATAGAAGACTTGATGAAGCTAATAATGGCCTAAGTTCATTGTGTCCATGGGAAAATTTTCACTTCAACCCATTTTGAAGGTTCCATTTTTCTCATAATGCATGTACAACTTGATTTTATAATTCTTTACCCCATTAGAAATGTTGGAACTTATTGTATTTCCGTGAACTGTTTCTACTTTCTGACCAAAAATAGCCAATACTTGTTGACCCTTTCAAAGTTGTTCTTCTGAGTGAGAAAAGTGAAAATAAATTCCCCACTCACACTTCTTGTTAGTCCCATAAAAATAGAAAAGAACAAATTTGTATGGAGGTAGTGTAACTATCTTAGTAATAGGTATCACCTTCACATTTGAAGTTGAATATGAACTATAGAAACACATAAGGTGGAAAAATTCCAAATACATTTAGATAATTCACATTCAAAGTTGAATCTGAACTATTTATATGCTTGTGGGACTTCTTCTCAACTATTTACCAAGTCGAATTTGTGGTCTGCTCATATTCGTGTCCACTGGAAGAAGGGATTTGTGAGGAAGACTCTACCTAGAACTTTTGTGGAGGAAGAGTAGTAACCATGGATTTCATCACTTAAGAGCAGTAAAAACAAGTTTATTGAGAAAACAACTCCAACACATTTGTAGAGAAAATTATAGCACAATATCAAAATTTTCTTATCAGAACTAAATGCTCCTATATGCAACAACGATGACTTTCATCAGTTCAAGAGTAGTAAAGACAAGTTTATTGAGAAAACAACTGTAGCATTGAGAGATATTTGGAAGCAACTGTTGAATTGGTGAACATGTCTTGCTCTATGGCGTTGGATATTGGGAATATATTTCTTGATCATATATACACGACTATAAATTTGCATGTAGCTTATACTACATTAACCATGAAATTATCAACGTTTAGGGCACACTATCCATCACATTTGTAGAGAAAATTAAAATAGAGTATCACATTTTTCTTATCATATCTAAATGTTCATATATGCAACAACTACCTTGTGCCTCATAGTTTAAATTTGTGCAAGGAGGAGGAGAGGAGGAGTATAAGGTGCAAGCTAGAATAGCAAGAGAGAAGAATCTTGTTTGGGACTTGAGATAGATTCATTCTCTCCACATCTAGAGTAAAGCTTAATAAAAAAAAACTCACCATACTTTTAATTTTTTAAATAAATATCTTAAAAATTAGATTATAAATTTAATACATTTTACCCAATTATACATTTAACAACATTCATTTAAAAAAATACAAATATAAATTACTATTTTAAATACTAATACTACAACACATTTAACAATATTCATTTAAAAAAATACAAATACAAATTACTATTTTAAATAAAACTATTTTAAGTAAAAATAGTACAAAGAATGTAGAAATTTGCTGAATAATGATTAATTATTCACTGAGACTATCCTGATCACATACAATTCGAATTTATATGCAACACATAATCTCTTCCACTCAGATCATCAAACATGTGGAAATAAAATCAAGCGATAACACATCAAATCATCATACACATTAACACAGTATGTATGGGGAAAACTTATAGCTGAAAACCCCGCAGCTATTGTGTATATTATAATGGAGAAATCATGTAACAAAATCAGTACAATACTCCTCACAAGTACTCAGTACTATCTCATGAAGTTACACACAAACTAGCTTGGTTTTGAACAAGTCACTGGTTCAAAACTCACCACTAATTGCCTTGCCTCTATTGCACAATCATGGCCTGTCTAAATAGAGATCCAAGGTTCGAATCTCCTTGGCTTGACAGCGCAATCATCATGGGAAATTCCTCCAAGTGTGGTGCAAATCTCATGCACAACTGATGTCGCCACTGATAGCTAACTCCACCCTTTCATCTACCTCTTTCACTGGTCTCCACTGAACTGATCATGCACTGTAGTGAACCGATGTGTTCTTGAGTTGAATAATGAGTTACTAATTAATGAATTAAATAATATTTAATTCACTCCACTCATAACTAATTGATTAGCTAGTTAAACTAATCTCAACTAGTTCAACTAAAATAAACGGAACACAACTCCACTAGCTGTCTCATTAACTCCACCAAACTTCTGCCACTGAAGTCCTAACTGAAGTCAACCATGCATGATGCCATCAAACCCTAGGAATAGTGTAATTCCTCTGTCAGATGCATGAGCCACTTCCAAGGCTCGAACTAAAGTGCTCCAAGAGAGTAAACTGAAGTTTATAGTCTAAATATTATTAAGGGTAAATAATATTTGACTTCCCTATTTTAAGGAGAGGCAGTCTAAAAATAGACTTCGACCTCTTCGACCTAAAAAATAGAGTCTCATCTATTTTTACCAACATGATCAATGCTCCAAGAATCTCATACTGGAATCCCCGGACCATGCTCCATATGTCTAAAAATAGACATAGTCTAAAAATAGACTTTGCGCCAGAATTTGCCTGCGGGCCCACTTAGTGAAGGCGACTTCATTTCACTAAGCTCCATCATCTTGCTGCATTTTCAACACTCCCTCTCAGCAAGATATGGATTATTTGCAACCCCTATCCTGCCTCTGTGGAATTCGAACTTGCTCCCGGTGAGCGCCTTCGTCAGGATGTCGGCATCCTGATCCTCCGTGGGAACATATGAAAGCATCATGATTCTCCGCTGAACACAATCTTTGATATGATGGTACCTGATGTCGATATGTTTGGACCTATCATGAAATACTGGATTAGCCGAGAGCTTGATGCAGCTCTGGTTATCACAGTAGATCACTATAGGCTCCAAATGCAACCTGAACAAACCTGCGAGGATCTTCCTCATCCAAATAGCCTCGCATGCAGCCAAGCTAGTTGCCATGTACTCGACCTCTGCTGAACTGAGTGCCACGGATCTTTGCTTCCTGTTGTACCAAGAAAATGCTGTCGACCCAATGCTCAAAACTCCTCCAGAAGTTCTCTTCCAGTCCATTGGACTCCCTGCCCAATCTGCATCAGTGAAGCCAGAAAGCTTCGCTCCATCCTCCTGTCTGTACCATAGACCATATCCCGATG
The DNA here is from genome assembly GCA_034641835.2 of Pinus albicaulis. Classification (NCBI taxonomy): domain Eukaryota; kingdom Viridiplantae; phylum Streptophyta; class Pinopsida; order Pinales; family Pinaceae; genus Pinus; species Pinus albicaulis. The sequence goes on from CM076581.1 coordinate 292,383,690, forward strand.
TGCCTCTAATATAGCGAAATACATGCTTGCCTGCCTTCCAAAAGAGCTTGGTAGGCTTAACCATAGCTTGCGAAAGCTGGTTAACTGCATAGCATATATCGGGTCGTGTATTGACCAGATACATAAGCGACCCCACCAACTGTCGATAGACAGTGGCATCCACTACCTCCGCTCAAGAAGCATCCTCCTTCCTCCAACCACCAGGAAGAGGAGTGTCAACAAGCTTGCAGCCTTGCATGTTGAACCTCTCCAGAATCTCCCGGGCATACTTGCCCCGAGAAACAAACAGTCCTCCACTGCGCTGCCAAATCTCCAATCCCAGGAAATAATGAAGGATGCCCAAGTCCTTCATCTCGAACTCTCGTGCAAGATCCTCCTTGCATGAAAGTATCAACTCCTCATCGCCAGTCAAAATCAGATCATCTACATACAGTACGATGATCAACAGCTTCCCCTCCACCACAATCTGGTACAGGTTTGGATCCGCCTCACTCTTGGAGAATCCAAGCCCGGTGAAGTAGCCGTCTATCCGAGTGTACCAAGCACGAGGTGCTTGCTTTAGCCCATACAGTGCTCTCTTGAGTCGGCACACATGCGACTCACTGCTGAAGATCTCAAAACCTTCAGGCTGCTCTATGTACACCTCTTCCTCAATAACTCCATTGAGGAACGCAGTCTTCACATCCATCTGATGAATGTGCCACCCCATCCGCGCTGAGAGAGCAAGGATCGTCCGTATGGAAGAGTACCTTGCGACAGGTGCAAAAGTCTCCTCATAGTCAATCCCCTCGATCTGTGAGAAGCCACGGGCGACAAATCTCGCCTTGTACTTCTCCACACTCCCGTCAGCCGCCTGCTTCACTTTGTAGATCCATCGCGAACCCACCATTGATTTTCCCACCGGTCTTGGGACAATCTCCCATGCACTGTTCCTGATGATCGAATCATATTCTTCGATCATGGCATCAACCCATGCGGGTTCCTCCACAGCTTCCTCAAAAGAGGATGGCTCCGTCACAACACATTGACTCGTAAGAGCCATGTGACGTCCAAAGGTAATGGAGGTCCGTGATCGTCTCCTCGTCACACAGGCCAGAGGGTGTCTCCACAACCTTCTCCCCCCCCTGCGGAGCGCATACAAGATGGGTGCTGGTGCACGTGCACACAAAGCATCCCCGAGCCGCCGCTCGCCCGTGTTGCGCATGCGCCCTCTGATGGTTGGCGCTGCATGGGTGGCTTCTTCCACCTCCTGAACCTCCTCTTGTGGCTGATCCACATCCGGAAGCTCCTCCTTAGGAACTAACAGCTCCTCATCTGCATGCAAGTGTAGCTCCCTCTCAAGCGAAAACTGCATGGCTTTCTCCTCCTGAAATTTTATATCCCGTCGCACAACAGTCTTTCGACTGTCTGACAAATACACCCGGTAGTTGTGAGGTGTATCAGTGTACCCCACAAATATTCCAACCTCAGCAGTTGGATCCAGTTTCCTTCTCGCATCCTTCGTCACATGCATGTAGACAGGAGAACCAAAAATCCGCAAATGGGAAATATCAGGCCTCTTGCCAGAATAAGCCTCCTCCGGTGTACTCATGCCAAGAACCCTGTGAGGACAACGGTTCTGCACATACACTGCTGTATTGCATGCCTCAGCCCACAAGTGAAGGGGTAGGCCCTGATCATGCAACATCGCCCGTGCAGCACCCACGATCGTTCTGTTCTTCCGCTCATCCACCCCGTTCTGCTGTGGGTTATGGGGTGCGATGAGCTCTCTCCGAATCCCTTCTGCGCTGCAGAACTCCTTGAATTCAGCCGAGATGAATTCACCACCGTTATCATTCCTTAGAGCAATCACCTTCTTCCCCGACTCCTTCTCGACCAGTGCTTTAAACTCACAGAACTTCGCGAATGTATCGCTCTTCTTCTGCATGAAGAAGATCCAGCACTTTCGAGAGAAATCATCAACAAAGATCACACAATACCTGTGCTTTGCTGTCGAAGCAACTGAGAAAGGACCACACACGTCTGTGTGAACTCTCTCAAGGATCGTCGTGGCGCGACTATCCTTCTCGTGAAAGGTGGCTTTCACATAATTCCCTAAGGTACACCCCTTGCACTGATCTGACTGCGCAAGAGTGCCCTTAGGAAGCCCAGTAGAAATCTGCTGCAGGATCTTCAAAGCTCCATGGTGAAGGTGGCCCAATCTCCTGTGCCACAGTTCGCCCTCATCATCCCCGCTCACCACTTCTCCCGCCTTGCATGCCATTGCTGCGCAGCCATCTACTTGCAACTGATAAAGGTTCTTGGTTCGAACCCCTATCTTCCGGGTCTCTCCAGTAGTCTTACTGCGCAGGAAGGATTTTCCTTCGCTGAAGACCACATCATACCCCTTATCCTACAACATCGCCATAGAGATAAAGTTCTTCTTAAATCCAGGTACATGCATGACATCCCTCAATACAAAGGGTTTACCAGACTCCCTTTGAAAGGATATGGTACCGATACCAGTCGCACTGTATCTACCATCATCGCCCATCTCAATGTGCACACCCAAATCTTTGTCCTCCAGATCTGAGAACAAATCCCGATCTCCCGTCATATGAAATGACGCACCGCTGTCCAAGAACCACACCGATCCCAACACACTTGAAACCAAGCATGCGATCAGTGAAAATTCAAGCTTGAACTGTGAAGCCAAAGCTTCTCCATCTGTAGATCTTCCCGCTTGCTTGTTCTTCTTCTTCTTTGGACAATTGGTAGCATAATGTCCGTGATCATGGCAGTGAAAACACTTCACTTTCGCCATATCCTGCTTCTTGCCCTTTGCACCGGAATGAGAAGTTTTCTTACCCTTCCCCTTCTTTGCTTTGGCAACCAAAGCGCAATTTTCTTCATCAGCTCCCTTTGATGAAGATCCATCCCAAGTAGTCCTCCTTATCTCCTCCTGCATGAGATCCGCCCAAAGGCGCTCCCATCCCGGCAACTTCTCCCGACCATTGACACTATCTTGATATGAATGCCAAGCCTTCGGAAGACCAAGGAGAGCCAGGTCCACCATGTCCTCATCTTCAACAGTCACCCCCACACTTCCCAGCTCATCTCTGCATTGAGTGAACTTCGTGAGGTATTTGGCGATACTGTCGCCCTTCTCCATCTTGATGTTCCTGAGCTTATCTTTGAGCGCCAGCTTCCTTTGGTCGCTCTTACTCTGGAATGGATCCGTCAAAGCTTTCCACATTAAATATGGAGTAGCCTTTCCATGCAGGCTGGATACAATATGATCCTTGACGCCCTCCAACAGGATCCTTCGACACTTCGCCATCTTCTTTTGCCATGCATCGACTTCAGCAGGATCAGTGGGCTTTTGGACATCCGTATCTACGAACTCCTTCAGACCATTATCTGCTAATACTACTTCCATGCGATCCTTCCATGCAACATAATTCGAACTACCTTCAAGAGCATATTCGAGTCGCAAACCATTGAAAGACATTTTCAACACTAGCACCAAGAAAACAAAACTGCTGCAAAATTTCGAATTCCACTTCAAAGCTCAGCCGCTCTAGATCTGTGAGAACAAATTATTTCTAGCACAGAGATTGACTGCAAGGGGCATTTACCAGACCTTTCACTTTCCGAAGAAAGATGAATCCTGAGGCTACCTGGCCCGCATGCAGACTCTGTCTACCGAAATAAGTTTGTAATCACTGTGATGATCAATATCTGCTTCAATAGCTCCGATACCATGTAGAAATTTTCTGAATAATGATTAATTATCCACCGAGACTATCCTGATCACATAAAATTCGAATTTATATGCAACACATAATCTCTTCCACTCAGATCATCAAACATGCGGAAATAAAATCAAGCGATAACACATCAAATCATCATACACATTAACACAGTATGTATGGGGAAAGCTTATAGTTGAAAACCCCGCAACTATTGTGTATATTATAATGGAGAAATCATGTAACAAACTCAGTACAATACTCCTCACAAGTACTCAGTACTTTCTCATAAAGTTACACACAAACTAGCTCAGTTTTGAACAGGTTACTGGTTCAAAACTCACCGCTAATTGCCTTGCCTCTATTGCGCAATCATGGCCTGTCTATATATAGATCCAAGGTTCGAATCTCCTTGGCTTGACAGTGCAATCATCATGGGAAATTCCTCCAAGTGTGGTGCAAATCTCATGCACAACTGATGTCGCCACTGATAGCTAACTCCACCCTTTCATCTACCTCTTTCACTGGTCTCCACTGAACTGATCATGCATTGTAGTGAACTGATGTGTTTTTGAGTTGAATAATGAGTTACTAATTAATGAATTAAATAATATTTAATTCACTCCACTCATAACTAATTGATTAGCTAGTTAAACTAATCTCAACTAGTTCAACTAAAATAAACAGAACACAACTCCACTATCCGTCTCATTAACTCCTCCAAACTTCTGCCACTGAAGTCCAACTGAAGTCAACCATGCATGATGCCATCAAACCCTTGGGAACCACGTGATTCCTCTGTCATATGCATGAGCCACTTCTGTAGCTCGAACTGAAGTGCTCCAAGAGAGTAAACTGAAGTTTATAGTCCAAATATTATTAAGGGTAAATAATATTTGACTTCCTTATTTTTAGGATAGGCAGTCTAAAAATAGACTTCGACCTATAGGTCCAAAAATAGAGGTCCATATATTTTTTACCAACATGACCAATACTCCAAGAATAACATACTGCAACCCCTGGACCATGCTCCATATGTCTAAAAATAGACATAGTCTAAAAATAGACTTTGCGCCAGAATTTTCCTGCGGGCCCACTTAGTGAAGGCGACTTCATTTCACTAAGCTCCATCATCTTGCTGCATTTTCAACAAAGAATCACATTAATTACCATGAAATAATTACTTTAGATCTATATTATTTATTAGAGGGATCAATTCTCTTTTCATCCATAGTTAAGATTGATCCAGGCCATCTTAATTTCCCCCTTTAAATAAACTACATTCAGCATGAATACCATGGGCTGTTTATATAGTATATTATTATTTTTTATTGTATTTTGACCTAGTTAAAATTTTCATTACATTATCTCAATATTTTTATTTAATTTATTCTTATATTTATTTTTGTGTAATTTGACACAGTCTCACCAAAACCTAAATTCAATCTAACTTATGAAAAAGGAAAAGAACTAATATTATAAAAAAGATATATTAAAATATTTACTTGTGGATCTAATGACCTAAAAAAAATCATTTTTATTTTTCTGTAATTTGACATAGTCTCACCAAAGCCTAAATTCAATCTAACTTATTAAAAAGAAAAAAAACTAACATTATAAAAAACATCTATAAAACTATTTAATTGTGGATCTAATGGCCTAAGACATTTCAATCATCTAACATTTGATCCAATGGCTTAGACATGGACACAATGGCAACTAGGAGAGTTGTTTTCAAAGAGGAACGCCTTACGACATAAATATGTTTTCGATTATTGTTGAATAATCCCTATATCTGTATTTCACTCATAACTTAGTTTTAACTTTGGGGTTTTGGTATTATTTATTTAAATTGAGGGTTTTGGTATTATTGTGAAATAGTCTCATGTAAGGAAAGAAATTGTATACTTTTAATAGACTCATTTTTCTTTGAAGCGTTATTATTTGATTCTAGAGGAAGAATGCTAGAGCAAGAAAGGGATATTAAAATGGACATCAAAATGCTAGAAGCCTGACATAAATAAGAAAATCAAAATGATGGAAAATGAAGCCTTTAGCGTATATCAACCACATTTACTAATGTGGTTGTGCTAGTACAATAACCTAATATAATATGCTTTGTAGCCTTTTATGAATTTAATGTAATAACTTAGTATAAAAAATGAATTCAATACAAAGGTGGGGAGGGAAGCAAAGGGGTGGGCTGACATGGTGTGGTTCTTAATGATTTCAAGGTAGTTAAAGTTCTAAGGTTTTCATGGGATTAGGCCACAATCAACCATAAGATTATGGACTCCATGAAGGTCTTTTGTTGGCTAAGGAAAATGATGGCAGTTCACGTATTTTTTTGGGGAATTCTCTTCCCAATTCTTTAGAATATAGCCAAGGGTTCCTTCTGGAAGGATACATTCCTACAAAAAATTATAAGAATAATACAAAAAGTTGCAAAAGCAAGCACCTCCTTAGCATTCTGTCATGTCATAAGAGACCTCAATAAAGAAGCGGATCTCTATGCCAAGGAGGGGTGTAAATTTTGAATGGGGGATTTAAAAGTAAATGGTCATAGAAGGCCCTCTCTAATACCTTAGAATATTATGGATTTCAATTATATATATATATATATATATATATATATATATATATATTCCCAAAAGTATTACTCAAAAATTATATGGGGACCCTTGGCACAACGTGGCAGCCACATTGAAGTTATCACATGCAAAAAAACTCACCATTCATATTAATATCATTTCACAAGTTGAGGAGTACAAAAAGGTCGTTCTTCCAATCAAACAAGTACAAATTTCTTCACTTCCCAGACCATGCTCCTGTGGGTTGATATCAATTTGCATTGTTTGCTACTTATCGATAGTAATGGTGAACAACTTGTTAGTAAGTGTGGTACTTTTGTGAAGGGATGGTTTGGGTCAATCTTGCCACCACCCATTTCTATGCATGATTACCAAGAGAAAATCATCATGGAAGTGGGGAAAGGCGCAATTAACACTCAAAGAATTGACAAGTTTCCTTTGTAAGTAGTGATTTTTAGAGGGAGTGGGTGCATTTTTCTTTCAACCCAGGGAAAGGGTTTAGTGGTGGGATTCATGCAGTTATTCTCCGCGTCAAATCATAGTTCAACTAAAGAATGGAGAGCACTCATTCTAGGTTGGTGATTGGTTCTTAATTAGGTTTGCATATTGTAAATTTTGGTGTGAAATTTTGGTAAGTTTTATTCGAACAATAGATAAAGGACTTTCATGTAGCGATTTTAAACTACAATGAAAATACCCTCTAGCGGATGTTTTTGAGGAACCCCTTATAAAAATAGCCCAAACATCCATTTGTAGCAGAGGTTACTAGAGAAGGTTGGCGAGTGGAGGTTTTTGCAGATGTTTTTTTTTTCTCCGGTGTATTTGTTATCCTACACCGCACCAGTGCATTCCACTAGAAAAGCACCGGTGCATACTACAAATTGGCACACCGGGGCACAATTCTCTGCGTACAAACCCGCCCGGTGCGTACTACAAATTGGCACACCGGGGCACAATGCTCTGCGTACAAAACCGCCTGGTGCGTACTACAAATTGGCACACCGGGGCACAATGCTCTGCGTACAAACCCGCCCGGTGCATCTAATTATTGTAGCACACTAGTGCTATACACAGATTCAGCCCCGGTGCGTCCTAAAAACCAGTGCCAAAACTGAAACAGTCTGGTGCAGTTGGAAGAAACTGCCCAGTGTGCCTAGAAAACCTGTGCACCGGAATAGGGGTAAAAAAAAAAAATTACAGCCAAAAATTTGCATTTTTCACTTTTTAATGCTCCAAATCTCTCAAGCACCGGTGCAAATTTACCTTGTGTGAGGTGCCCTGCCATCATTGCTCCCATTGCACACACTGCTGCTATCCATTGCCCACCATTTCCATTTCTAATTTTGCAAAACGGTGGGAAAATTTAGTTTTGCAAATTGTACAGCAAATATGCCTCCTCGACGCCCAAATGTACATGTATTTTACTTGTTTTTCCATAATTAAACTTTTCAACGGATTAGTTTTGTAAAATAACTTAAAATTCACCATTTTTCTTTTCCCACGCGGTGTGCTTAAGCCGTTCGGCTCGCACCAGTTGGTAGTGCTGCCTATAAATTTACAGGTTGCACTGCGACCGGTGCTAATGGTATCCGCATTGGTTCCGGTGCGGTACCGAAATGATGCACCGTGCTTTTTTAAAATTACATAAATTGTTGTGCGGTCGGTTACCTGGCCGCACCATTGACCATGTCCAAGTTCGGGAGGGCAGTGAGTTGACCAAAATATGCACCCCGGGGTGGATATTTTGGTCAGCGCACCGCCCTCCCAAACTTGGACATAGTCAACGGTGCGGTCATGTAAACGACCACACCATTGACCATGTAATGATGCCAGGAGGGCAGTGGGCTCCCAAAATATACGCCCCGGGGCGCATAGTTTGGTCAGCACACTGCCCTCCCGATACTGGTACATAGTCAACGGTGCGGTCGATTATACTACCGCACCGTTGACCGTGTAATGATGTCAGGAGGGCGGTGCACTGATGAAACTATCTGCCCCAGGGCAAGTAGTTTGGTCAGTGCACTGGCCTCCTGAATTTGTACATAGTCAACGATGCGATCGGTTGAACAAGCGCACCGTTGACCATTAGCTGATGTTGGCGGTGGGTTGACGGAATATCCGCCCCGATATGGATATTTTAGTCAACACACTGCTTGAGAAAGTACTGGTCATGATTTGGGGTGCGTTGCAAATTTCCAAGTGCACCGTAGCCGATGTGCGATAAAAACAAATGCACCGATACTGGTGCACGCCTGTTTTTTTGGGCGCACCGATTGTTTTTTTTCAATATATATATATATATATATATATATATATATATATATATATATATATATATATATATATTTGTAAATACATGTCTCATTTAATTAAAAAAAATTATTTAATATGTGAATCATTCAGTGACATCAAAGGAGAGAAGAGAGGGAACAACAACAACATATGGTAGACCAGTATAACGTGGTTCGCCTGTGGGAGGAAAGAGAGAGGGAGAGAGATATGTACCCTCACCCTATTACAACAGCCACTCAGGCGTTCCTAAGGGAGGTAGGCCTCCTCAAGTTCTATGAGGAGGCTACATCCCTGAAGGGCCATGATGGGTTATTGCGACAACTTATCTTCAGGTGGAATGCCCACCAACAGGCTTTCTAGGTTGGTCCTAACCAGTGGTACATACCCATTAAGGAGGACATCTATTTTATTATTGGCCTATTAAGGAGAGGGCATGATTTTCCCTCATTCCCAAAGGTCACCATCGGCTACGCACCAAGGAGTCAGTTGGTGTACTCCCAGAGATACATTAGTGCCAATATACTATCTCCTGCAGATTTTTAGGTCTCCAGTGGTCAGTTACGTATTGCTTCATTTGGTGGAGAGGACGTGAAGTGCCTCTCACTACTGATTTCAACCATTGCACACCATACCAGTGACAGGAAATGCATTAGTTACCTGCTTTTATTTTAGTTGATCCTTTATTATAGGCGCCATGACTTGTGAGGTGGTCTGTGATTTTTTTGTGGTAGTTCTGTACAGCTTTAGATATATTTTGTGCTTAGGTGCAAGGGAGGGTGAACTTCCCTTTTTCTTCAGAGATATTTTATTTATTTTTTGAGAGGTTTCCAGAGACGAGGCCTACTTTTTTTCGGCAACCTCGTAGGCCGATGTTGTATGTATGGATACATATGTGGGGATAAATGATGCCCAAGAGGGGCGAGTCAGACTTTCTCACGAGGATATTGCATGATCCACTGGAGTTGCTAGCCAGTGTTGATGAGCATGCCTTCGTTCTGGTCCCCAGTCCGTATGCTGGTTTGGATTGGCGAGAATGTGCCAACATCCTCTTCACAGATGATGAGCCGCCGAATGATAGAGGTAATATTAGTGTTTTATTTAAATTTATTATAACATGTTCTTTAACTTGTTTTTATTAAAATATTGAATGAAATTGTCTAATTATTGTTGTGTACTTATATATATTTTGTAGACATTGGGTCATTTGATGGCGATGAGATGCCACTGCCACCAAATGATCCAAGTGTAGATACTGATGACGATAAGGAGATGGCAGATGCTGAGAATTAGGCCGGTGCATACAGACCTAGTCCTCATGTTGCGCAGGTACCAACTGGTGTGAGGTGTAGGCCTAACACTAGATTTAGGATGGAGTTGGGCGACCAACTCTGTCGACTGCTTATGGAGGAGGGAGTTAGGCTGGCCAGTATCATAGAGATACATGCCGATGATAAGATGATAGCGATGTGGAGAAGCATGCCACGCGATATGTTGACCCTGATGCAACATATTGTAGGAGCTACCAGCTTAGTGGTGCTGTTTAGGAGGGCCCTTCGACGTAGGTGTGGTCGAGACGCAGTACGTCGACAGTCGAGCAGTGATGCATCATATGATGATCATGATATAGGGAGTGATCATCGTTCACCTCGTGCCGCAGATGAGCAACCAATTACATCGACCAAAAATCATGATCATGAGGAGGCTGGGCCATCCATGTCGAGTCAACCTTATCAACTTGCAACATCCAACAATCATGATCATGAGCAGGTTGGACCATCCACGTCGAGTCATCATGATCAGCAGCCTGCAACATCCAGCATTACTCATGATCATGAGTAGGTTGGACCATCCAGGTCGAGTCATCATGAGTAGGCAGTTGATGCTGATCAGCATGAGGCACCACCAGATCAACATGCACGTGATGATCGACATCTATCTGAGCTTGTCGAGACTGCACCATTGACTGAGTAGGCCTCGAATAGTATTAGTATTGATGATGTACCACCAGCTGATATTTGACTTTTATATTATAGTTGTATATTTTTGACGTTATATATATATATATATATATATATATATATATATATATATATATATATATATATATATATATATATATATATATATAACGTCAAAAAATATATATATATATGTATATATATATATATACATATATGTATGTATGTACGGTGTTTCTACTGTTTTGACAGTGCATTTATAAGAACACGCACATCACCTACAGAGACTAAAGGGGCGCACTCTGCTTGATATTTTTTTTTCCTAAAAATTTTATGATTTATTTATAAAATATATTAATGAATGGTATGGTATAGGTTTCATATTGATAAATAAATGGCTAACAAGAGATCAAGTAACAAAAATACTGATAGCACATCAAGAAAAGCAAAAAAGGCAAGTTCTTTGTAAATTCTTTACAAAAATTATTATTTTTGAACTATATGTAAGTTTAAATAATATGTATTGTTTACCATGTATCATGCAGAGCCAGAAAATGACAAAGCTCGATAAGATTATTTCTGTTATAGGACCAGAAGAACGTAAAAGCTTGATGGAAAAATTGCAAAAGGATGAATAAGTTGAATGAAAAAATACTATCGATCCAATATGAGTTTATTTTTTTAATTTTCATTAATAATATACTTAAAATTATTAGACAACCTGTTTCAAACAATCTATTAATTCACATATGTTTAATGTTCTATAGGGACCAACAACTCAGAAAAGGAATGTTGTTCTAAGAAAAGAAAAGAAAACAGAACATGCAAATGAAAATGAATTTCTCCTTAGCTCATCTAGAGTGGTGTTGGAGGTTAACGAAAGGGAGAAAATCTTTTACAAAACTTTGAGGGATCTAGTGGAAAAAATGTATAGACGTTATTTCCACTTAAAATACAAAAATAAATCCAATGATTCCAATAACAAAATTTTATCTAAACTACAGGAATAGTTTCCAAAGAATTGGTCAATGAGACATGTCAGTATTTTAATAGCAAAAACGTACAACAACAAAAAAGAAGGAATGAAAAAGTAATATTCCTTTAATTTTTCTTCTAGAATTATATGTATATATTACTAGAAAGCAATCATTTATAAATATCACTTTTGTTATATTTACTTTTCATATATCAATATAAAAATTGAACAGTTTATTGTCATGTTACATTTTCAGGAAGATTATGAAAATCTCAAAAGATGAACAAGCTGGTATTAGAAATATACCAGTAGGAATGTCCAAAAAGGTGTACAAGGAGATGGTCAAAGAAATAGACATAATTGCATCGCATGAGGAGCCATCTAAACAACAACGTGCTTCAAATGTAATATGTAATCATTGAAATTTTCGATTAGGTACAATAAATAGACAATTTAGCATTAAATATTAAATTTCAAGTATTTTATTGCAAAAAAGAAAAGAAAAAGGAACCAATTCAACACATAAAACATCACGACAAGGAAGAAAGGGGTTGATATCTAAGTTTGTGAGTAATTGTTACTTCCTTATAACAACTTAATTAAATTTCATTTTTGTATATTTTAAGTTGTTTTACAACAATAATCATTGAATGTCTTCAAACAGGTGCTAGCATACAAAGAAGAACCATCAGACGAATTGATTGACATTGGGTTAAATATGGGTTGTCAGTATATGTTGGCATATCAGAAATTAATTGTGGAATTTGTAACCATCTATCGATCTTGTTTTACTTAGTTCCATCTATAATTAATAGAAAAAAAAAATATTTTATATTAAATATATGATTTGTTATGGGGTATAAAATTTGCAGGAAACAAAGTATGGAACTGCGCCAATAGATGAAATCTTGAAGAATGACATGAAATTTGGTTTTGAAAGAATGTGTATAGTTCATGAGTCAATTGTTGCTATGGTACACCATTTCTTTTCGATTTACATTGATGTATATTATGTAATATTGCAATTTTCATTATTCTCACCAATGTATATACACTCATTACAGTTTATTTTTTTATGTTTGTAGATGGAAGGTGAAGAAGAAGAAAATAATCAACATCATGAACAAAAAATTCCTCAAAATAAACCAAGTCATGGAAGTAGCTCAAGCAGTGACAACATTTCAAGTAAAGAATGATGATCATTATGTTTGGATATCAAAGCAAGGTGTTTTATTTTTTGAAATATTTGTTTGTGAAATCAGACATTTAGTTTAATGTAATGGACATAGTGTCCCAATTGAAAGACAAAGGGATACCAATAACTGTGCCATTTTGTATGAAAAAGAGTGTCTTATTCATATATGTATAATAAAATACATTTTAATTTATTCTATTGCATTCTCCATTGTCGCTGTGAAATGTAACACCACTGATTAAATATATGGATGATTAAATATTATAATGAAGAGATGTGAAATCTGATGATATGATATAACAAATTAATCCAAACATCACATTCAAATGCACTAATAAAAATTTAAGTAATATGAATACTGTTATAATATATGTGTCGTCTTTTGATGAATAATGAATTTAAAAAAAATCACAATAATTATGATATGATATAACAAATTAATCCAAACATCACATTCAAATGCACTAATAAAAATTTAATTGATATGAATACTGGTATAAGATATGTGTTGACTTTTGATGAATAATGAATTTAAAAAAATGAAAATAATTGCACTGTCAGAGGTCGATGTTTCTAAAAAATAAAAAATGAACACTGGTGTGTGCCATTTAATGTGCATCGGTGTGTTTTTATTCTAATGTGCACCGGTGCGTTTCTACGACCTATGGGCACCGCAAAAATACCAATACTAATTACAACTCTTGCTGCGCTTGTGTGATATTGCGCACCATTGCATTTATGTGAGACTACTCACCAGTGTGTTTCTATGACCTGTGGGCACTGCACAAATACCAATACAAATTAGAAAGATTAGGGCATTTGTATAATACTCCGCACCGGTGCGTTGATACGACCTATAGGCACCACACAAATCCCAATACCAATTAGAACGATCGGTGCAGTTGTTTGATACTGTGCGCCAGTGCGTTTGTATAGTACTACGCACTGATGCATTGATACGACCTATGGGCACTGCACAAATCCCAATACCAATTAGAATGGCCAAGTGCATTGTATCACCTACAGTGCACCCGGTGCAGTTGTAGACCTTAATGTCCCGGTGCATGCACCTTCGACCGCCCCAGGCCGACTGTCTGGATGACACGCACCGAGACATTGCTAAACGCTCTGGGGTGTCCTATATTTTTTTTCTGTTCCGGTGCTTGGTAGGTTTGCAGTACCGGTGCGTTCGATCTAAAATGCACTTGTGCGTTGACACCTAATTAGCTCACCGATGAAAAAAACATCTGTAATAATCTCTGACCGACCAGGTTTTTTTAGTTGTGTTGAAATTCCGTTAGAACCTCCGCCAAAACCTCCGTTACCAAAAACGAATGTTCTAGCAAATGTTTTTTTGACAATTTTGGCCAATTTTATAACGCTAAAAATCTCTTTTATAACCTCCTCTAGAGGGTCTTTTCCTTGTAGTGTTAGTGCTTTGTTTAGTGATTGACATGTGCTATGGTATGTATATGGAAATGTCTTGTCTGTCATTATCGTGAATTCTATTTGGAAGTGGCACAAGAAAATTAGTGTGAGTCTCTTGCCCGTGACAAGGTTTTAAACAGTTTGAAAATTTGTTAATTCTATCAGTTTCCATGGAGGATTTTGGTTGGAATTCACCCTCTATGATAATTTCCTTTTGGTGTGTGCATGTATTTAGTCTGATGCAATATTTTGTAACAAGAAAGGGACCACGTGACCAGTTTAAAATTAATAAAGGATTTGAAATCAAAATTTGGATATTTCTAGGATACGATTTACTTTTCTTAATGTGTTAAACAAAATAGAGGGTCTGGGTATAGTAAAAACCCCCTTGACATAGAGTTTTTGGTTTCAAAATTGGGGCATTTATGGGTTGTAATGATAAGACAACCATTTGATCAACTTGCATAGAGGCTTGAATCATTGAAATTATATATTTTTAAGTTAAAATTGAAGCACAATGAGCATATAACATCTACTTCTTGCATTATGGATAATATTCAAGAGGTGAAAGAAAAATCAAAGACAAATGAAGATGAAGTGAATACACTTCGACAACGAATAGAAGAACTCAAAGCTTTGGTAAATAACCCAACCCTCGACATGAATAATATGGCAAGTTCAAGCAATCCAACCATAGTCAATTGTACTGATTTAAAAGAACTTACCGAAGACCTTGGAAATTTCATTGTTATGAGAGATTATACTATAGATTAGTAGTTGAATGTTATGTAAATTTTGATTTTTGGTGAAACAAATTTGAAGGTGTTCACCTACAAAACCTCTTTTTTTGATGCTCAAAATCATGTCCCTTTGGAAAAGATAGTAATGCTCTTAGATAAGAGGAAACATAGTGAAATTTGTTGATATCGATATTTAATACCTAAAGTATTTACCATGAACCAAGCACAAAATTAAATTAAAAAAAAAAAAATATTCTGATTAAAAAAAGAAGAATGAATTCAATACAATAAATAAACATTTATGAAATTAATTAAATAACCTAAATCTACAAAGATTTAATACAAGCCATAGTTGTTTATTAATTATTCATTATTATAAACAAAGAAAAAAAAATAACAAGCATTTAAGTAAATGTGAAAATATAAACATGAATTTAAATATACAAGGAATTTATAACTGAAAATTCTTATACAAGGGAGTTACCATTGAAAACTCTATCTGTTATTATAGAGGAGACAACGAAAAATATACATATTTCATTTCTAACCGTAAGATTCAGATTTACAATTAAAAGAGTGATTAATCTCCAAATATATTAACATTGGAAATGATTAAGTTTTAAGTGTATATTTTTAGTTGTGGAACTTATATTTATTTTTCACGAAAAACAAATGTTAATTTGAAATGTTTTAGATTTAATGTATTAATATAGTTAGATTTAATATGCGAAAAGTTTAGTATATATATATATAGGTTTTAAGAAAAGTTTTTTTTTTTAAATGGGGAGCATAGGGAAGGGAGAAAAGTTATGTATTTATATTAAAAAGGTTTTGTTGGGTTCGCAAAGAGAGTACCACTATCTTATTTTAAAAAATTTGTCCAAAGTTTGGTATTTCTCATTTATATATTTATGTAAAGTTTAATTTATGAGTTTATTTTATGGTTAAGGGTTAAAATTATTGGGTTTTTTTTTTTTTTTAAAGGGCATAGGGAATGGGGAAAGAGTTATGTATTTATATTAAAATGGTGTTTTTGGTTAACAAAATAGGGAACGATTACTATATCTTACTTTGAATTATTTTAAAAATTTGTTCAAAGTTTGGTATGTTATTCATGTGTGTGTGAGATAAGTTTCGTTTATGAGATCATTTTATGGTTAGTTGTTAAAAATATTGGTTTTACAAAGAGGTGTTTTTTTGGTTAGGTAGAGGGAAGTGGAGAAGCATTATGTATTTATATGTTGTTGGTTATAAAAATATGGAACAATCACTATATCTTATTTTTAAAATGTATTCAAAATTTTGCTTCATACTCGCCCCCCCCATATATATATATATATATATATATACAAGAGAGAGAAAGAGCACAAAGGATTCAAAATTTTCATTGATACAAAGCTTATGAAAATTCTTAATATAACACATATTTTATAGTGCATAGCCATTGATGCCTTTTTTAAACATACCTATTGTTTTCTTCTTGTTCCTTTGGAGAAAATGACACTTCTAGGATATTTCCAATCATGACCACATTAACTGAAATTGACAAGAAAAAATTTGTCCTTGCTCTTCATGAACATTGACCTTATAAACATTTTGGAATTTGAGGTAATGGATTGAACATTCATGGATATGGATGTGACCATTTGACACTAACCCATGCATTCTACTTCTAACATATAAATTTTCATTTTTTAAAATGTAACAGAGACCATAACTACTACATGATCTATGTTATGGTTTTCTTCCTAAAGATGGATTCTACTAGTGGCTAAGAAAATGGAGGTCTTATTTTTTGCAATTGGATCATCACGCTTACAGAGAAAATTATGTATGTTTAGTATTTAATGATATGGGAAATTCCCATGCAATTATGATTATCCATAATACTTAGAAAGAAAACATTTTCGTTGGAAAATCAAGTCTATAACCACAACTTCCCTCTTCACCCCTTTGGAATTTTCTCAGGGTGTCCCAAAACACTTTTGTAACCACCTTCCTCTCCAATTTACCCAAGCTAAATGGTCCAATAGGGTAAACATGCAATGAGAGGCTACTATGATGTGATTCAACTCCCCATGTATAGTTAAGGAAATATAATCGATAAAACAAAACCAATCTGACCTTCCTTAGGAGCTACAAACCCTTCAGGAGGAAACCAACCCTTCCAGGTGCTTAACCACTGAGACAGCTTGTCATTTTGCTGATCTGGACCCTCAACTGCTCCCATGACAAGCCATGCATGAGACTGAGGCTTTTTCAGGTAGTTTGGAGCTAGCGATCCCAGATTCTGAGCCACTTTTTACGGGCTAGGTTTCAGTCCTCTGCCCAAAACTTCACGAAACTTCCAGAAATGAATAATAACAATGGAATAAGGCTACTAATGCAATCATTAGTACAAGTCATTGATCTAAGTCCTACTAGCCATTAAAATAATTTCATCAAACATATCACAAATATGTAATCTACAAGTCATAACAACAAATCTGAGCATAAGGGTCTCATACTTATCTGAGATTCATAAAGAAGCATTGATTCCTTATCACAATAGTCACATTATCATCTATTAGGTAATATATTCATTTTTCATTCATTTCCTAATCAAAACATGATAAGAGCCATACATCAAGTCTGACATAAAATATACTCATAACTAACATATAACCAACATAAATATCAAGGATATAACAACCATAAAAACCACATATGAACATGTACATTTACACATGAAATATCAAAGGAGATGGATCTCTTACTAATGAATGCATAATCCAACCAAGTCAGAGACTTCCACGAACCACCCGACCATATATTGGGCT
Source organism: Pinus albicaulis (assembly GCA_034641835.2). Classification (NCBI taxonomy): domain Eukaryota; kingdom Viridiplantae; phylum Streptophyta; class Pinopsida; order Pinales; family Pinaceae; genus Pinus; species Pinus albicaulis. The sequence goes on from CM076581.1 coordinate 292,401,420, forward strand.
GAACCAAATATTTATTTCAACCAATCACCCACGTGCCATATTCCAAGCATGAATTTGGGACTCACAACAAAACCAATCCAGGTTTCCTAAGGATTTACCACAATCCCCATCGGATCACTAGGACCTAAACAAGCATGGATGCCTCTAGATTTCTCCACTTACATCGTGAGGAATTTTCCAGCCTCCTAGTATTTAGGATTTACCGTATATCCCACCATTCACTGGTCGAATATTCCTAGGCCTAATTGAGACTCCGCCCTCCAGGATTTAACGTGTATCTCGCCATTTGTCGGTCGAGGATTCATAGGCCTGATCGAGGGAACATACCTCTAGGATTTATCGTATATCTTTCCATTCACCAGTTGAGGATTCCTAGGCCTACCGAGGTACACAAAATCTATATTTATCGCAATCCAACCTTATCCAGTCCAGGGATTCCTAGGCCTTGTGTTATTTTTTCATATACCACCCCACTCAGTTTTGAAACCATCTGACAATCCAACTTAACCAAGTAAAAGAGAACCCATCACACCATGGCTATCCGGAAATGGAAAGGCAAGGCTGAAAATCATTGTCACACCTGGAAAAACCCATGCCAATGACAACAAGAGAACCAAATTCCCACATGCATGTGCCATGCATGAAAAATCTAGTAAGGAAAACACACATGAAAATCAATACCTACAAGTAATCCTACTATAGCTGCTTTATCCCGCTCTTCCTTGCTTGATCTTTGCTTCCCTTTGTCTTCTTTGTCCTTACTTTTATTTCCTTGATCCAATGCTAGAGTGCTCCAAGATTGATCTAAGTGTTTAAGAGTGCGAGAGAGAGAGAGCTCTAAAACCGAACTGAAAAAAAGCTACCAACTGATACTTAGAAGCCTTTTTATTAATGAGGCCTCTATTTTCTTCATTTTCCATTATTTTTCCTTCAATTTTCTCCTCACATGCAACCTGTGACCTTTCACCTTCCTTTTCTCCTAATTTCCATTATTTTCATAAATAATATGACAATTAATGCTTCTTTTCCTTTTCAATTCCTTTGCCATTTCCTTTTCCATTTTCCTTTAGCCATAATAACTAAATGAACACCCACACTAGGATGTTTTTCCCAACATTCAGTTTGGAATATGTGTCCCATGACCTTGGTTATTATTTTTCCTTTATTAAATTTATTTACATGATTTTTTTTACAAGGGCTATTACAAATTCCTCCCCCTTGGGGGAACACCGTCCTTGGTATTCAATGACACATATAATAAGAAAAACTGTTGAAAAACCAAAACATACTGCTTATGGAGCTTTATAACACAAATTGTTGCAGTATTTACAATTACCATTGCTAAAAATATGACAATGATGTCGTTTATGGAGTTTTATAACACAACTCATTATGGTATTTTATAATAACAACCACATTTTCCTCAACCAAAAAATAACCATATTTTCTATGGAGCTTTATAAATCTATCTCAATAAAATATTTACAATAATATACACATACACATATGCAAATTTTCTCAACCAAGAAATAAAAGGATACGATGTCTGTATCTGAAACAAGAGAATCCAGAGGCTCACACCTCCACCCTCAAAAGTAACATACCAAGATTCACCTCCTTCCTAGGAAGTACATAATCCAATGTCAAAATTAAAGTTCACATCCAATGTCCAATGCTATAATCCTGTGCCACCTGTCCTCTCAATGAACACTTTTTGACTCATTGTCTAGGGCACACTCCCAATGTGCATCTGATTCCATCTGGAAATGCTAGTGACCAAAATAAATCCATCCCTCGACCATCCATTTTCTGATACACAGTCCCTTGAGAAATCCGATCACCCCCTTCCGTGTAGTCAGTCACCTTCCAAGTTCCCAAACATCCCCTTTCCCGGGCGATCCATTCATTGGAAATGATTCCTCACATCGGAAGGTCAAACAACCAAGGCATATACCTGCCTAAAAACCATCATACCAGTCATAACATGATCATGAAAATAAATGGACACTATTGGGTATCAATGTCCCACAATGACCCTGCTCTTTAAGTATTTTACCAACATACTGTTGCCTATTTCAATTTCTTTGTCGTTTCTGCTAATGCCTGCAGTCAGTTAGAACCACCCAACCGGGCATTTTCATGCTTTCTTGATCAGATTTGGATCAAGGACCTAAGTGACAGCTCAAAATTCAAAGTGTTTGGAAGAGTGTCGAACCTGAGCGACTGAATAGATCTCGTCTTCCTGATTCTGGCACTGTTAACAGTTCCAAAAATCGACACTGTATGAAGAAGTTATTGTGATTTGAAAAGTCCAGTAAATTGCAATTTTTGGCCTTTGACCAAGTTTGACTGGGTTTTGAACTTTTAAAAAAAGAAGAGAATATTCCAAGGAATATTCCCCAAAATATTCCTTCTGGGAGAATTGAATGCTGAAAAGTGTTGTTGTATGGTTCAATGGAAGGACTGTACGTTTGGTTTGGCCAATTAGAGGCTGCCACATGGCCCAGGTTTGATGGTCTAAATTTTTTTTGAGCGGACCAGAGTCGATCGCACAACCTCTTGCCCGCAAAGCCAATGCCCTAACCATATATGATACCAGTGTTTCTTAAAACTATAGGTAGGTGGGTTTGTTATATGGTTTAATGAAGGCGAATATGGGAGAGTGGAGGGGCCAACCCCTCAGGCCATCCCTTCCCATATAGCCACAACCACTAGACCATGGGCTAAGCCCCTAACCGCCAAACTCCACAACCGTCGCAAGTTCATGTTGTTCACATGGCATAAAATTGAATGTCATCGCCGACGGTTTCACAAACTCCAAACCGTTAACCTCCACCATTTACGTGCAGTCACATTCAACGTTTAATCTAATGTTAAGCTGACGATTTCAGTAAACATTTAAGTTGACTTCGGATTTCGGGACATGTGTCCAACCTAACTGCCCACAGTTAATGCCACAATCAGCACTAGTGGTAAACTAAGCACGCCTCCAAAATTTCAGAAATGTGCCACTTTTAACTGTAGATAAGGGCAGTTCTCCACATTTAGTGGAGGATTTTTAGGTGAAACTAGGAAAAATCAGTTTAGGCTCTATCTTGAGCTAGATTTGACCATTATGAGAGTGTGAATAGTAAATTTTGACTATCTCAGACATTTTAGACTCATTGGTGAGGGTTGTAGAGCCATCTGAGGACTTTTGAGCAGGTTTTTGCTTCAGAGAATTTCTAGGGGCCACTAGGGCTACCATGGGCCAACAACATTTTAAGGCTTAACCAAGGCAACGAGAGGCCTTTTTCAGGAATCCAATAGTCAATTTTGGATGTTTCTGAAATTTTGGAACTAATGTTGTAATTTTCAGAGCCTTTATAAGACTTTTTAAGGCTGATATGCTTCAGAGAAGTTCCAGGGGCCACTAGGGCCAACCAGCGCTAGCAGGAGAATGAGGCCTATCCAGAGCAGCCGATATCCATTCTCAACAAACCAATAGTATATTTCGACTATTTTGATACTTATGAATCCATTGATGGATTTTTTAGAAGCTTTTTAGGACTTATGAAGGCCTATATGCTTCAGGGAAGTTTTCAGTGAACCTAGAGCCAAGGGGTGCCACCAAGTGTTGGAGGCGAAACCAGAGCAGTCGGAGGCCAATTTCTGCAAGTGAATAGTATATTATAACTATTATGGAAATTTTGAATCCAATGAAAGGATTTTTAGATCCATTTGAAGACTTCTGAAGGTCGAAGAGCCACAGGGAAGTTTTGGGTAGCCTAGGGCCATCAGTGGATGGAGGCCTAGATTGGGAATCCAGTGCTCATTTGGAGAAAATGAACAACCTATTTTGGGTGTATGATGTATGATGGAGACAATAGAAAAGGTTTCAAGGATAGAAAAGGATTTATGAGATAGTTAGTGCCATAGAGAAGCTCAAGGTAGCTCAAGAGCACCGACTCAAGGAGCCAAGTCTAAGGGAGCCAAGGTTTATCTTCAAAAATATTTCAGCCATTCCAGGGATATAAATGGTATTATAAACCCATTAGTTCATTTTAGATAACCATTGGATTTTATTTTGTAACTTTTAAAATAAAATTTCCATCCTAATCCCGAAGAGCCAAGTCAGTTGACAAAAGCACAAGGAGACGTAGCCCACGATATTCGGGTGAAATCCTATATTAAATTTTCTGTTATGCGTTGATGATTATTTGTTGCATTATATGGTTGTTGCACATGTTTAATAGAAAAAAAAAAAACAAATGTTCTTAAAGCACCTTAACTGTTAAAAAAAATACACTTTTTTTGAAGTATAAAATTCCACACAGCCATTTATAAGCACAATCATTTATTTGTTTAACTGAGTGGGAAGTGATTGTGCAAAAGCATTTCAATTTATCCACCCATTTTCAGATCAGGTTGGTATCAGAGCAAGGATTTCTTGATTGACAGAGCACTAGGTTGCTTTTTTGACTTGAAAGGTGTTTAACAGTGCAAATAATTTGACTGTTGCTTACAAGTTTGAGTTTTCTAGAGGTGAAGGGAGAGATACTGTTAGCTAAGTCTAGAAGAGGACAAGAAGTAAGAAGGGCTAAAGGCATTCTCCTTACCCAAAGGACCTTAAGGAAACCCTTGAAGCACAAGATTATTGTTTGCAAAAGCCTGCTTAAAGAAGAGCTTGACTCTACAACCATTTTGTTTAGAAGCTTTGTCAATTGTTTTTAAAATCTTTGTGAATTTTTTTTATTGAAGTTATTTAGTTCATTTTTTTAAGATGACGACTTCTTCAAGTGAGGTTTCAAAATCCTCCTCCTTCACAAGATTCTTCGATGAATAAATGAAGCGAGACTTCTACATCCTGAAGGATAGAGTGAAAATTCTGTTTGAAGATAGAAAGGAAAGCACTAGAGTTCATGGGAAATTGGTTGCTATGAAGCAAGAGAAAGAAGAAATTATTCAAAGAATTCATGAGATGGAGATGCAGCTCCATCAAGCCCAAGAGTTCTTAACCAAGAACATGCATGAAGCAGAGGTAATTCACTCAAATTTTCTTTGAATTCCTCTTCAGATAAATGTGTAGGTTCATTTGAAAATCGCACTAGAGGTGTAGGGTCCAAGTTAATGTTAAAAATGGGCTATGAAAGCAAGGGTCCAGGCAAACATGCACAAGGCATGATTGATCCTATTTTGGTTGAGGAAATACCTAAGAATTTTGGTCTAGGCTATGTTCAATCTTATGGTGAAATCTCTACAGCCATGAAGGCATGTGAGACAACTTCAAAGAGAACTTTTGTTACAAGTTCTAAACCACAAACATGTCAAGTTTGTTTTCAAGTTTAATGCCAATGTTTGAAGCCTATGTTGCAGCAAGATGTGTGTAGACATGCAGCTTATGGCGAGCATGAGAGTTCAAACAACTATAAAGAAAATAACACTGATGCTAGTCTTCAAAAGAAAGATGGAACCTCTACAAGTTCATCTCCTCAAGAAGGCAAGACAGATGGACATGCAAAGCAACAATTGAGGTATAATTCTTCCCATAGTCAAGTTGATTATGTTTCTGATAAGCATGACAAATATTCATGCTTTAATGGAAGAAAGAGTTGTGTTCCTATTGTGGTCCGTGTAACCATGATGTTTCAAAATGTTGGAAGAGGATGGAGACATACATAAAACAATTGAAGTGAAGGCAACTTGCAAAGAAGGTGCAAAAGACTTGCACAAATTGCCAAAAGAAAGGACATTTTGTTTCCCAACATTGGACATTGAATCCAACTAATCATCCCAAGAACATGCATAAAGAGGATAAAAATACTGGTGAAATTGGAACCAAATATTCCATAATTGATGTGAGAACATATGTTTCACATGCAGAAGCTTTTCAACAGCAAAATTCGCCATGGAAGTGGCTTGGTAAGAAATGGTTTGACTTCTTAACTCAGTAAGACATACATTCATTTGTACATATGCAAATTCCAGCTATGTATGAATTTCTGTTGTAATCTCACGTTTGTTTGAGCCACCTTGTATCAATGATCAAGGACATGATGTTCAGCTACCTTCTATAAATTTCTCGCCAGGAATTTCTGGATGAGCAAGGAAGACAATTCTTGATAGGAGGACAAGAGAATCAAGAAGAGAAAGTGTTGACTATCTTCGAGTTGGGCTCAAAGGCACTAAGCCATGCAAGGAAAGTGTATGGAGGCTTTAAAAATTGAGGGTGATGTACTCTCATCTACTGAACATATCAAGAAATCAGTCTTTTGTGGTCCAAAATATTCCCAATGGGGAGATGTGATCAGATTTGGATCAAGGACCTAAGTGATAGCTCAAAATTCAAAGTGTTTGAAAGAATGTTGAACCTAAGCAAACAGAGAGATCTCATCTTCCTAATTATGGCGCCATGAACGGTTCGAAAAACTAACACCGTATGAAGAAGTTATCGCGATTTGAAAAGTCCAGTAAACTGTAATTTTTGGCCTTTGATCAAGTTTGACTGGGTTTTGAACATTAAAAAAAGAGAGAATATTAAAGGGAATATTCCTTTAATATTCCTTAAAATATTCCTTGGAATATTCCTTCTGGGTGAATTGAATGTTGACAAGTGTCGTTGTATGGTTCAATGGAAGGACTGTACATTTGGTTTGGCCAATCAGAGGCCGCCACGTGGCCCAGGTTTGATGGTCTAAAATTTATTTGAGTGGACCACAGTCGATTGCACAACCTCTTTACTACAAAGCCGATTCCCTAACCATTTACGCTTCCAATTTTTCTTAACGCTATAGGTAGGCGGGTTCGTTATATGGTTTAATGAAGGCGCATATGGGAGAGCAGAGGGGCCAACCCCTCCCATATGACCTTGACCTCTAGAGCATGGGATAAGCCCCTAACCACCAAACTCCAAAGTCTTCACAGGTTCATTTTGTTCACATGGCATAAAAATTAATGTCATCACTGATGGTTTCGCAAACTCCAAACTGTTAACCTCTACCATTTACTTTCAGTCACATGCAACATTTACTCCAATGTTAAGCCGAAAGTTTCGGTAAACATTTAAGTTGACTGGAGATTTCGGGACATGTGTCCAACCTAACCACCCACAGTTAATGCCACGGTCAACGCTGGTGGTAAACTGAGCTCATCTCCAAAATTTCATAAATGTGCCACTTTTGACTGCAGATAAGTGTAGTTCTCCACATTTAGTGGAGGATTTTTAGGTGAAACTAGGAAAAATCAGTTTAGGCTCTATCTTGAGCTAGATTCGACCATTATGAGAGTGTGAATAGTAAATTTCGACTATCTCAAACATTTCAGACTCATTGGTGAGGTTGGTAGAGCCATCAGAGGACTTTTGAGTAGGTTTTTTCTTCAGAGAAGTTCTAGGGGCCACCAGGGCCACCATGGGCCAACAACAATTTGAGGCTTAGCCAGGGCAGCTAGAGGCCTTATTCAGGAATCCAATAGTCAATTTTGGATGTTTCAGACATTATGGAACTATTGGTGTGATTTTAAAATCCTGTAGAGGACTTTTGAAGGCCTATATGCTTCAGAGAAGTTCCAGAGGCCACTAGGGCCATCTAGTGCCAGCAGGAGAATGAGGCCTATCTAGAGTAGTAAGTATCAATTATTAGAAAACCAATAGTCTATTTCAACTATTTTTGTACTTATGAATATATTCATGGAGTTTTTAGAAGCTTTTTAGGACTTTTGAAGGCTGATATGCTTCAAGGAAGTTTTCAGTGAACCTAGAGCTAAGGGGTGCCACCAAGTGTTAGAGGCGAAACTGGAGCAACTGGAGGCCAATTTCTGCAAGTGAATAGTATATGCTAACTATTTTGGATATTTTTAATCCAATGAAATGATTTTCAGAGCCATTTTAAGACTTTTGAAGGTAAAAGAGCCACAGGGAAATTTTGGGCAGCTTAGGGCCATCAGTGGATGGAGGCTTGGATTGGGAAGCCAGTGCTCATTTGGAGCAAATGAATAGCCTATTTTGGGTGTTTGATGTATGTTGGAGACAATGGAAAAGGTTTCAGGGACAGAAAAGGATTTATAACGGAGTTAGTTCCAGAGAGAAGCTCGCTAGAAGCCTGGGAAACTGACTCAAGGAGTCAAGTCTAAGGGATCCAAGGTTCATCTTCAAAAATATTTCAGCCATTCCAGGGATATAAATGGTATTATAAACCCATTAGTTCAATTAAGATAAAAATTGGAGTTGAGTTTGTAACTTGTAAAAGAAAATTTTCATCCTAATCCCAAAGAGCCAAGTCAGTTGACAAAATCTCAAGGAGACGTAGGCCACGATATTCGGGTGAACTCCTATATTAAATTTGTTGTTATGTGTTGATGCTTATTTGCTACAATATATGTTTGTTGCACATGTTTAATATCAACAACAAAAAAATGTTCTTAAAGCACTTAAACAGTTAAAAAAATATACACCTGTTTTCAATTATAAAATTCTGCACAATCATGTATAAACATGATCAATTATTTGTTTAAATGAGTGGGAGGTGCTTGTGAAAAAGCATTTCAAGTTATCCACCCATTTTCAGATCATTTCCTGTACCAAGCACATAATTTCCATTAGATTCACAACAAATTAAAGTAAACTCAAATCATACCTCATCGATGGTCCATCAATAAATTACGCTTGCAATTATGTTCACTTCCTCTCACAACAAGTCAAACTATCCCTTTGATAAAATATTCATGTATAAACATATCACATAAGGTTAGCTCAAAATGCAACCATCATAATCAAAATCATAGATCACATGTAACCATAATAAACCAGAATCATAGACAACATGTGATAATCATTGATTAGAACCATAAATCACATGCATAATTAAAACTAAAATAAAATGACCCCACTTTAATAAAGACCCACTGTAAGAGATAGAGGAAACCCTAATGGCACCCGCTGCTGCCTTTGCCCCCTCGGCCCTGTGGGACGATGCCGCCGCCACCACCATTGCAGGGCGCGCCTCCCCTCACGGATTCGCTGCCGCAGACCCAAATGACTTCTCCCCTCAGAAACCACACAGAGCGCAGACAGGGTTCTCACAACCGGCAAAAAGATCCACGCAGGTTGCAGGCCGAAGGTTTAACCTCTCTTGGAATGCTGCAGGTTTTGTTGCCGGGACTATAGCTCCTACTAAAGTTTCTCTCAGCAATCGATTTGGAACAGTAGCAGTCTCCAAAGCCGGACGGCACAAAAATTTCGAATCTGGCTTCTTTGCGGCGTCGACTACAGCTACGCCCCTGTTTTCCATCCTCCATTGCAAAACAAGGGATAGCTGCCGACCCAGGAGCGCTTCAGATCCTAAGATCCAGGAAAAGGAGTCTTTAGACCCATCTTCTACTGCTTTTCGGAAGCAGATCGGCTTCTTAGACCAGTCAATACTGCCAGAAGGAGACTCTACATTTCAGATCCAGATCTCTCTCCACTCTGGAAAAACTCTGCTTCAGTGGGTGCGTGATACAGACCTCGTGCAAGATCTTTTGCACAAACTCGAACTCCAGATGGGGATTCCCACCTCCTGCCAGAGGTTGATGTTTAATGGTAAGCAACTAGAGGACTCTCTCCCTCTCTCCTTTTACAGTATTCAGAGGGACGCCACTATTGTTCTTACTTTTCGTCTAAGAGGAGGGTCCTTTGGATAGACATCCTCTGCCCCACAGTTCTCCTATAAAGATGCTGTCCGTAAAGATGCAGCCCATCCACAGCCCTCCTCAAGGGCAGCGCAACCTGCTATGGCCCAGGCAACTCAACCAACTATGGCCCCCAAGCCATTTTTGGTGGACAAATTGGAGGAAATTCCCTCATTAGCATTCTCTTTGCCTGGGTTTGAAGAATTCCAACAGAATTTTGCAGAATCTGCAATCATATGCAGATTTAATGGTTTATGGCCACGCACTGCAGATTTACACCAATGGATCTAGAACAACTGGACTAAAAAATTCCAGATCTACTTATGTTCGAAAGGCTTCTTCATTGTAGCTTTTGAACTAAAAGAAGACTACCAGAAAGCCATTACGGGAGGCCCTTGGTTCTGGGGCACGGCTGGGCTTTTCCTTTCTCCATGGTTTCCAGACTTCGATCCTTCGACAGCGGTCATCACCAAACTTCCCATTTGGGTCAGACTCCCGAACCTTCCGGTGCATCTATGGCATACTTCTGTCTTCATAGCCATTGGAGATGCATTAGGACGCTTCCTTGCTGCAGATAACTCGAGAAGGGACATTGGACTCTACACCTATGGCAAAATCTGTGCGGAAATTGACATCAGCAAAGGACTGCCGGATCAGATCAACCTCAAGATTGGGGATTTTCACTGGACTCAAACTTTGGACTACGAAAATACAGCCTTCCGCTGCCGCCATTGTCATCAAACGGGGCACCTCCAAAAGGACTGCACCCAGAAGAATCTGGCTCGCAAACCCAAAGGCAAGAAATGGAATCCCTATGTTCCTCCCCCCATGGATGATTCAGACTCCTCCAGCTCGGATGAGGAGGAAATAGTAGCAGATGAGTTGAATGATGGTGCTCCGCCGGAAGCCCCCTCTGCTGTTCCTGCGGACCCCTCTGCCCCGTTGATTTCTCAGAAACGCTCTCATAGGTCTTCGTCATCTGACTCGGATAAGGAGTCTCCTCCTTCTGCGCAGAATAGTTTGCAGATGATTCCCATCCAGCCAGATCACAAGGGCTGGGTCACAGTCAGTAAAAAGAAAAAGAAAAAATGTCGATTGGGAGATTCTACCCATTCGGGTTTAACTCCCTAGTCTAGTTCTTTACTTTATGTTCTACTGGTTATCTTTTGCTCATGTCGTGGATGTTCTTTGGGACCGAGGTTGATAGCCTATCATTTCCGGCTCCCTTGCTCTCTTGCTTGGCTTTTATGCAGGCATTGATTGTACTATATTTCGTTAATAGATTTAGTCTTATTCAGAAAAAAAAAAAAAAAATAAAAAATAAAAAAAATAAAAAATAAAAAAAAAAATACTAATGCGATCCTTGGATCTAAGGTGGAGCCTACCTTTATCCTTTCCGTATGCACACCAGATCAGTTTCCACACCTGACAAACACCCAATGCCTTCTCTTCAATAATGTACACATACACATAGTGTGCATCACACACATACAACCACATACAACATACAACACCATGCAATAAATGCACCTACACATCACATACAACACATACACCTACACCTGACCTACAACACAACACATACACTTACACCCAACATACAACACAACACAATACATACACTTACAACTAGTGTACAACACAATACATATACATACAAAAAGTACAACACAATGAATACACATGTCATGATACCACGACTACGTAATGCACATAAAAAATACCACACGTACGCAAAACAGCATGTACAACATGCACAGAATACCACAGGTGCACAACACAACATGTACGACATGAACACAATACCACATGTATAACATATACACAATAGCTCCTATTCACAACACCACTTGCACAAGATGTACACAACACCACCTACACGCATCATCCTATGTAAAACATGTACATGACACCACATGCACACAACAATGCATGTACAATCATATAGACAACACCACATGTACATAACACCATATGTACAACATGCACACCATGCCATATGTACACAACACCGCATATGAAACATGCACAAAGCAATATATATACATAGCACTGCATATCCAACATGTTCACAACACCATATCTACATAGCACCACATATCCAACATGCACACAACACCATCTGTACACAACACTGCATATACAACATGTACACAACACCATCTATACATAACATTGCATATAAAACATGTACAGAACACCATCTATACATAAAATGCATAAACAACATGTACACAACACCATATGTACATAACACTGCATAGAAAACATGTACACAACACCATCTATACATATAAATTTATAAAAAACATGTACACAACACCATATGTACATAACATTGCATAAATAACATGTACACAATACCATCTATACATATCATTGCATAAACAACATGTACACAACACCATCTATACATAGCACTGCATAGACAACATGTACACAACACACATGCACACATCATCATAGGTTCAACATTTACAACATATATACAACACTAGTACCACACGTCTAGAGACCACACTGTCTCTACCAGGTAAGCTTGCTTCAAGTGTCTTTCCACTATCCATGCTTATCCCAGCATGCCGCAGCTTACACTTATTTCATTCCGCTGATGTATCCCTCTGCATTACTTTCCATAGCATAAACAAAGACACAATACAAACATATAATATCAATTCAAATCCACATGATACTGACCTTGTATATATGTCAGGGCTACTCTTCCCACTTAATTTCTTATAAACCAGGAACCTCTTCATGCGATTCACCTACATAAGCAATCATTCCTCCACAAGAATGATTCCTGATGACCTTGTCAGACAACAACATATATATATACATACATACATATAAACATAAACATAAAGAAATCATGATCCCTGATGACCTTTTCAGACAACGACATACATACATACATATACATGTATTCATCAACATAAAACAATCATGATCACCACATAATTACCAGATATCATAAGGTCTAGGTTAAGATAACTCCCTTTATCCATGCATCACATGCACAACATAGAGAACAACAGTTCCCAACATAGCCAAGGCATCTGACACCTCAAATCCATTCACTTTACCTTTCCTGTTAGCTTTCTCATGATTGTCATGCCACCATCCATTTATCCCAATGGACCCAACCAACTATTAGGTCCCTATATTACTAGTATAGTCCCTTATTTTTGTTAGTGTAACCCCCTTATTGTTATTGTTGTAGCCCTGTAACTCTCGTATTGTTATTATTGTGCCCTTAAATTATTATTGTTAGGTCGGATAGGATTACATTGTGGCCCCATGGACTCCTATATATAGAAAGGAGGTTTTGTCATTTGTATCATCCAAGAATTGTTCATTCATGTAATTTATTGGAGGTTTCCCCCTCGAAGTGGCTTATTTATAAGGTGTTGATATCTCTTTTCTTCTATTTTTGGAGTTGGTTTCACAACATTTGGTATCAGAGCTTTGGATTCTAGGGTTTCGCTGCTCCAAATAGGTCATCATGGAATTTTCGCTATAACTTTGTTTCTATGAAGGTTCAGAAGCTAAAAATTTTAGAGTGCAAAGACGAAATCTTGTGGAACATCATCACAAAATTTTAGAGCTTGGTTCGTAATATTTTTGGAGATATGGTCTGTGGAAGTTAGGGATTTTTTAGGCTCCCAAATTTCATCTCAAAGGGGTGATCGTGGGAAAATCTTCATAACTATCTCTCTGAGCATCGAATTCGAATTTTGTAAAATTTTTCCGCAAGTACACGAACTGTAGTTTCCTATATGTCAATTTCAGAGCTGAAGGAGGAAACAATGATACGTGGAAAGTTGTACAAGTTCGCTCTACTGAACCCGTCCATAATTAGGTCATTGTGGGAGATTGGACATAACTTTGTCTTGAAGAATCCAAATCAGGTAAAACTTGTGGCATTTGAAAGAGGATTCAGAGGGCTACCTCAGGGCAAAATTTAAGATATTGAATATCGGAAATCACAGAGATAATTCAGTTTCAATATCGAGCTTCTCAAAAGCAAGAAAAAGGTGTGTATTTATTTTATTTATTTATTTATTTCTGAATTTCATAAGTCTTCTGTAAAAAAAAATCAGTTTGAAGTGATTCCAAGGGCCTATTGAGCATGTATTTTAGTATTGGGTTCTGACATGCCTCCTAAAAATAATACAACACCCATTAATCCCTCAGAATACTCTAATATGACTCATGAAGATGAAGAATTACAACATGATCTATCAAAATTACAAGAGCAAGTGCACCAAATTTCGCTCTCGCAAAGAGCAGCAAAAAATGAAATGGAAGTTTTGAAGAAAGGCATGGAAGTGAAGATGGATGGTTTGAAGAAAGGCACGGAAGCTAAGATGGATGGCGTGGAAGCTAAGATGGATGACATGGAAACTAATATTGATGAAAAAATGAAAGACAACATGGAAAACATGAAGAATGATCTAAAAGCAGACATGGAAGGTTTGACAAAGTTGATACAAGAAATGATTCCTAATGGCGAAAAGATAGTAGAGGAAACTCATGATGAGAACAAAATAAATGTTAATTATGATTTCATAAAAGCTAATGTTGGATTGAAGAACCACCATATTCCAAATATGGATATGAGAAAATTTGATGGCAAGGATCCCGTAACATGGATACTACAGATGGAGCAATATTTTGATCTCAATAATGTGCAAAACACACAAAAGGTACACATTGCAACTTTACATTTGGAACAAAATACATTTGTATGGTATCGATGGCTTTGCTCCTGTAAAAAAATTGTCACTTGGTCAATTTTTACGGAGGAAATGATAACATATTATGAGGATACAAAGAGCAACACCTTCTTTAGCCAATTGATAAATCTCAAACAAAAGGGTTCAGTGTCAGAGCACATTGAGGACTTCCAAAAATTGAATATAAGGGTAATTGATATTCCAGAGGAACACAAGATTGATGTCTTCATAGGGACTTTAAAGGATAACATCCAATATGAAGTTTGTGTTTGGGAACCTGATTCATTGGAGAAGGCATTCAGGTTGGCAAAAAAAATTGAATGTAAAATTATGGCGACAAGGAAGCCTACCACTCACATCTATAAAGATGGAAGTGTTGCTACTCCTAGGCTTCCACAACCTACAACGTTGACACCACAACAATTGGAAGAAAAAAGAGCAAAAGGGATTTGCTGTAGTTGTGATAGAAAGTACACTAAAGGTCATAAGTGCGCTGAGAGGAAATTATTTCACATAGATTGTGAAGAGGAAGAAGAAAATAAATAAGAAACTTCAAAAGTAGAGGATATACACCAGGACGAAACCCTAGAAGAAGAAGAAATGAGTCCGACCATATCATGTAATGCATTGGCAGGAATTACCACTCCTCAAACTCTCAAGATAGAAGGGAATATCAAGAAGAAAAAGGTATTAGTGTTGATTGATTCAGGTAGTACCCATAATATTATTCATTGTAAGGTAGCCAAGGAATTGAATTGTTTCCTATACCCAACACCAGAATGTCAAGTGATGGTTGCAAATGGAGGAACTATAAATTGCTCTAGAAAATGCCATAATATCAAGCTATCCATGAGGAAATATGTATTGAATATTCCAATGCTTTCCATCCCAATGGGAGGTGTTGATGTTGTACTAGGAGTATAATGGTTACAATATTTGGGGACGGTAGCTTTTAATTTTCAAGAACTTTTCTTGAAATTTTTTTTGGAAGGAAAGGAAATCGAATTACGAGGTATCACAGGGAAGCCAAGAAAGATAATAAGCTCTAATGTCATGCCAAAGCTTCTGAAGAAATAAAAATGAGGCGTAATTGAACAATTATGCTCCCTAGAAGTTCCAACATCAAAATCATCTATTTCTCCAGACCTCCAAAAAGTCTTGGACAATCATTACAAGGTGTTTGATACTCCCAAAGGAATCCCACCTATTCATGATCATGATCATGCTATTCATTTGATTCCAAGAAGTGTTCCTCCAAAAATCAGGCCTTACAGATATCATTATGTCCAAAAGAGCGAAATTGAATGTATGATTGCATAAATGTTAGAGGCTAGTATAATTCAACCTAGTCAAAGTTCTTTCTCTGCTCTAGTAGTATTGGTGCACAAGAAAGATGGATCATGGTGCATGTGTCTGGATTATAGGGAGCTCAATAAGCTCACTATTAAAGATAAATTTCCCATTCTTGTGATTGATGAATAATTGGATGAATTACATGGATCAATTTATTTTACCAAGTTGGATATTCGTTCAGGATATCATCAAATTAGAATGAAGACTAAAGATATTCTGAAAACAACATTTCGAACTCATGAGGGTCATTATGAATTTTTGGTCATGCCTTTTGGCCTTACCAATGCACCTTCTACATTTCAAGGGTTGATGAATTCCATTTTCAAACCCTTCCTTAAAAAATTTGTGCTAGTATTTTTTGATGATATACTAATCTACAGCAGGTCTTGGAAGGATCATGTTCAACATGCTGACAGGGTGCTCAAACTATTGTAGGAGAAACAATTATATGCAAAAACATCCAAATGTTTCTTTGGAGTACAAGAGTTGGAATATTTGGGTCATATTGTATCTCACGAGGGTGTTAAGGTAGACCCTAACAAAATTAAATCCATTAAGGAATGGAAAGTCCCCACAAACATAAAGCAATTGCGCGGATTTCTCAGGTTAGCAGGGTATTATCACAAGTTTGTTAAGAATTATGGGAGAATAGCAGCACCTCTAACAACATTATTGAAGAAAGATGCAATTTCATGGACTCCTGAAGCAACTAAGGCCTTTGAACATCTTAAATAGGCAATGGGCCTAGCACTAGTCTTAGCTACGCCAAACTTCACAAAAACCTTTATTGTGGAATGTGATGCCTCAAGAAATGGAATTGGTGTTGTTTTAATGCAAGAAGGAAGACCCATTTCTTTTGAAAGTCATTCAATCAAAGGAAATTATTTACAAAAGGCTATTTATGAGAAGGAAATGTTGGCAATACTACAGGCACTAAAGAAATGGTGACCTTACCTAATGGGAAGACACTTCAAGGTAAAAACTGATCATGATAGTCTTAAACACTTTTTGGAACAAAGACTATCTTTAGAAGAGCAAGAAAAATGGGTCACAAAGATGTTTGGTTATGACATTGAAATCGTCTACAAAAAAGGGAAGCTAAATGTTGTTGCAAATGCACTCTCAAGAAAGGATGAAGAGGTGGAAGCATTGCTTTGTGCCATTTCAATTATCCAACCAGATTGGATAACTGAAACAAGGGATGAATGGAAGAAGGACGAAGAAGTGTGGACTCTCATTCAAAAGTTGCAACAAGATCCTAGTACATCTGATACATTTAGTTGGAAAAATGTTTCCTTATGGTACAAATATCACTTATATATTTGTAAGAATTCCCAACCAAAACAAAATATTCTTTTGGAATTGCACACTTCTCCTTTAGGAGGACACTCGAGATTTTTAAAAACTTACCACAGGGTGAAGAAATATTTTTTTGGGGATGGCCTTAAATCTGATATTCAAAAGTTTGTGGCAAAATGTTTGGTTTTCCAACAAAATAAGTTGAGACAATTAAGACCCCGAGTCTTCTACAACCTTTATCCATTCCAAGTCAACATTGGGAGGAGATTTCAATGGATTTTATCACAGGTTTACCTAAGTCCGAAGGAAGGAGTGTCATCATGGTGGTAGTTGATAGACTTACCAAGTATGCACAGTTTTGTGCATTATCTCATCCATTTAAAGCGAGTACAATTGCTACTGCATTTATGGAAACAATTCAAAAGCTACATGGAAACCCAAAGATTATTGTAAGTGACAAAGATCCAATTTTTATAGGAAATTTTTGGAAGAAATTATTTTGTTGTTTGGGTACTCAACTAGCTCATAGATCATCTTATCATCCTCAATCTGATGGTCAAACAGAGACAGTGAATAAATGTTTGGAAGGATATCTTCGTTGTTTTTTATCTGATAAGCAAGCTCAATGGGTCAAGTGGTTACCTCTCGCTGAATGGTGGTATAACAATTCCTTCTATACTACAACAAAAATGACCCCATTTATGGCACTTTATGGATATCATCCACCATCCATCACATCTTATTTAAGGGAAAATGCTAGGGTTCAAGCAGTGGAGGATCACATCGAGCATCAACAAGAAGTTCTCCAACTCTTAAAGGATAACCTAAATTTGGCACAAAATCGAATGAAACAACAGGCAGATCAACATCGCAATGAGAGAAGTTTTGATGTGGGAGACTGGGTATTTTTATGGCTACAACCATATAAACAAATTTCCCTCAAGCAAGCTAAGAAGGATAATAAATTATCGCCAAAGTACTATGGTCCTGACAAGGTTTTGCAAAAGACTGGTACTATGGCATACAAATTGGAGCTTCCTTCTTCTTCGCAAGTGCTCCAATTTTTCATGTTTAATGCTTAAAAAAGGTTATAGGGGACAAACTTCCAGTTCAAACAATATTGCCAGAACTTGATGAGGAAGGGAAAACCATATTAGAACTTGAAGCAGTCACGGAAACAAGAACTCGACAGCTATGAAATCGATCAATTTCAGAGTATCTCATCAAATGGAAGAAATTACCCACTGAAGATTCTACATGGGAGGATGTGAATTTCATACAAAAGCACCCAGAGCTACTCAAGCGTTGAGGACAACACTTTTTTGAAGGAGAGGAGCATGTTAGGTCCCTATATTACTATTATAGTCCCTTATTGTTGTTAGTGTAACCCCCTTATTGTTATTGCTGTACCCTTGTAACCCCCATATTCTTATTATTGTGCCCTTAAATTATTATTGTTAGGTAGGCTAGGATTACATTGTGGCCCCATGGATTTCTATATATAGAAAGGAGGTTTTTTCATTTGTATCATCCAAGAATTGTTCATTCATGTAATGTATTGGAGGTTTCCCCCTCGAAGTGGCTTATTTCTAAGGCGTTGATATCTCTTTTCTTCTATTTTTGGAGTTGGTTTCACAACATAAAGCAATCATGATCCCTGATGGCCTTTTCAGACAATGACATACATACATACATATACATGTATTCATCAACATAAAACAACCATGACCACCACATAATTACCAGATATCATAAGGTCTAGGTTAAGCTAACTCCCTTTATCCATTCATCACATGCACAACATAGAGAACAACAATTACCAACATAGCCAAGGCATCTGACACCTCAAATCCATTCACTTTACCTTTCTTGTTAACTTTCTCATGATTGTCATGCTACCTTCTATTTATCCCAATGGACCCAACCAACTCAGTCGATTTTCATACGGTTGCCTTCAGCTGCACTTATACTCATGCACCACTCTTCATCTGAGTCTTAGATTACCTACTAGGTTCATAATTAAACTCTTCCTGAGTTCCATTAACTTTCCTCTTTCCCAACCAATTCACAATACCCTCAAAACATAAAAGGCAAGAACAAGAAACAAACAAGAAGAAAACCATGAAAGCCAATAATAATATGACACCACAAACAAAGTGGTTTGGCCATACATCGAACATAAACAAATTTGTAATCAAGCGAAATAAAAAAAATACCAAAAGAACATGACTAGCAACAAAAACCATGACTCAATCCCCATGGATTCCCAATGCTTCCAAGGGAAATCTTAACTTGAGCCTCCTTCAAGATCTCACGACAGTCTCTTTTTCCATTCAATTCCTTGCATCACATTGTCATAACACACATAATTTTCAGTGCATAAATAAGTATAGCCATATACTAGTTATCTTACCTTGTTATTCCAAGCACACTACCTTGTAACTAAACACGTCCATACCATCTCTCAACGGAATCCAATTCCTTGACATATCCTACTATAACTATAAAATAGCTAATATAACTATCAAATACATGTTCATGAATATAGCACATATCCTCATAATTTCAAATGAAATCAAGGTTAAGAAGACTTCCTGTATTCATGCAAAGCACTCATTCATTTGGAATTAGGGTTTCCAAACATAGTCAAAGGAATTCTCACCCAATTCATGTATTTTACATTTTTTTTGTTGCAATTGAGTCTTATAATGCACCATCACATCACCCAACTATTAGTTATATAAAAAAAGTTAACTATTACCTTGTCATGCTAATACCAAGCATGTTTACCTGCCGTTGTTCACACATGTAAGTCACACATTCCAAATATCAAGACAACATATATATTAATTGAAATCATCCTTTACCAAGACTAACAACCATGTCATAATCAACTAAAATTCATTAATCATAATACTACAACTAGCATCTACTTTCATTCAAGTACATATCAGTTGTTCTCAACACATATTATGTTAGTACAACCATATTACAACAAGATCATTACTTCATGCAATATTATAGTTAGTACTCATATCATGAAACTAATCAAACATTCAAACAACAAATAGACGACTTAATAGTCAATAAACACTCAAACACCATATAGATGACATAATCAAATATTCAAGCACTAAGTAGACGATATAAGCAATCTCATACCTTAATGTATCTTAGGGGAGGCTATCTCGTTTGCACAATCAATCTAGATTAGCACGATATAAATTCACAAAATATCAACTCAAACATAAATAAGGTCATGATGTCCATATCAATAAATAGCTAACATGTGCACATCATAAACTCATAAACAATTTCCAGTCATGCATAACAATCACATATGCACAATCAGTCTAGATTAGTAGAACACAATATCACAAATAAGTCAACTCATACCTGAATGTCATAACCCTAACCATCTACACAAGACAATCCAGATTAGCATGATACATATAACATCAAGATCTAAAATGAAATGACGATAACCATCATGTGTACGACCGCAATGCATATAACAAGAAGTTACTATCCTTCATAACTAACCGACATGCCATGTACATCTGATCACACTTATTAACTAACATCTATCATACCTGTAACCACAAAAATCATAGACTAAAAAACATTTACATAACCCTAATTCTTATAACAACCCTTAACCAACATTCATGCATGCCCAAACTTATAAACGTGTACGACGAGCTGCTCTTACCCCGAGGTCTAGTGGTGCAACCTCGCTTTGATGATATGCATCTCTTACTTCATCTCAACTAACATATTAACATCATAACATACCAAGAGCATCATGATAACATAACTACATACAATGACCTCATGGACAACAACCTTAACCATGAAAATTCACGCATAATAACATATAAACACTGACATGCATAGCCAACATATACTCATGATAACCACATCCAACATCAACACCATCAAATTTCACATGGCGACACAATGACAAAAATGACCACCACCATGCGTGCACAACAAGCACATATACCAGAAGCATAAAGAACACATATGCAACCAACATGTATGCATGACCAACACACCACCCATCCAATCCAAGATTTGAACCATACTCTGATAACACCATGTTGTATCAGATATCATACAAACATAACGGAAAACAAACACCACCCAAAGAGAACGAAACTTGGCTCTGATACCACCCTCCTCCCACATTTGCCCAAGCTAACCGGTCCACTAGGGAAAACATGCGACATGAGGATACTATTATGTGTTTCAAATCCCCATGTACAATTAATGAAGTGGAACTGACAAAACAAAACCTATCTGACCTCCCTCAGGAGCTACATAACCTTCAGGAGGAAACCAACCCTTCCAGGTTCTTAACCCTTGAGACAACTTGTCATTTTAGTGATATGGACTCTCAACCGCTCCCATGAAAAGCCATGCATGTGACTGAGGCCTTCCAGTCACTCCCACAACAAGGAATGCCAGTGACTTTGGCTTATTTCAGGCAGTTTTGAGTCAATGAACCTAGATCTTGAGCCACTTTTTCAAGGCTAGGTCTCATGCCTTTGCACAGAACTTCATGAAACTACCAGAAATGAATAATAATAATGGAATAAGGCTATTGATGCAATAATTGGTACACGTATTTGATGTTATTCCTACTAGCAATGACCGAAATTTCGTCAAACATATCACAAATATGTAATCTACAGGTCATAGCAACAGATTTGAGCATAGGGGTCTCATACTTCTCTGAGATTCATAAAGAAGCATTGACGCCTTATCACAATAGCTACATTATAATCTATTAGGTCATATATTCATTTTATAAAAAAAATGTGATAAGATCCATGCATCAAGTCCGAAACAAAACATACTCATAACCAACATATAGCCAACAGAAATAACAAGGATATAACAACTATAAAAACTACATTTTAACAAGTACATTTACACATGAAATGCCAAAGGAGAAGGGGATATTATTAATTAATGCATAAGAAAACCAAGTCAGGGACTTCCATGAACCACCCGACCATAGATTCGGCTGAACCAAATATTTCTTTCATCTAATCACCCTCGTGCCATATTCCAAGCACGAATGTGGGACTCACAACAAAACCAATCCAGGTTTCCTCGGGCTTTACCGCAATCCCCACTAGATCAGTAGGCTTTAAACAAACATGGATTCCTATAGATTTATCAACCTACATCGTGAGGAATTTTCATACCCCCTAGTCTCTAGGATTTACTGTATATCCTGCCATTCATTGGTCGAATATTCCTAGGCCTAATCGAGACTCCACCCTCCATTATTTACCGTATATCCCACCATTCTTCGATCACAAATTCCTAGGCCTAATCGAGGGAACACACCTCTAGGATTTACCGTATATTCTGCCGTTCGCCGGTCGTGGATTACTAGGCCTATCGAGGTACACAAAAACTAGCTTTACCACAATCCCACCTTCTCCGGTCCAGGGATTCGTAGGCCTTGTGTTCTTTTTTCAAAGAACACCCCACTTAGTTTCAAAACCATTCGAAAATCCCACTTAAGCAAGTAAAAGAGATCCCATCAAACCATGGCTATCAAGAAATGGAAAGGCAAGGCTAAAAATCATTGTCACACTTGGAAAAACCCATGCCAATGACAACAAGAGAACTAAGTACACATATGAATGTACCATGCATGCCAAATCTAGCAAGGAAAGCACACAAGAAAATATATACCTACAAGTAATCTCGTTGTAGCTGCTTGATCCTGCTCTTCCTTGTTTGATCTTTGCTTATCTTTACCTTCTTTTTCATTATTTTGCTTTCCTTGATCCAATGCTTGCTCTGAGAGAGAGAGAGAGAGAGAGAGAGAGAGAGAGATCCAAAAATGAAATGATAAAAAGCTACCAAATAATCCTCGTAAGCCTTTTTATTAATGAGGCCTCTATTTTGTTCATTTTCCATTATTTTTCCTTCAATTTCCTCCTCACGTGCAACATATGACCTTTCACCTTCCTTTTCTCCTAATTTCCATTATTTTCATAAATAATATGCCAATCAATGCCTCTTTGAATTTTCAATGCCTTTGCCATTTTCCTTTAGCCATAATAACCAAATGAACACCCACACTAGGATGTTTTTCCCAATATTCAACTTGGAATATGTGTCCCATGACCTTTGTTATTATTTTGCCTTTATTAACTTTATTTACTTGAATTTTTAACGAGGGTTGTTACAACTTTTAATTGTGAAACTAAAAAATTTGTTGGGTATGTGGACACTAACAATGTTTGAGTAGACCGAGGATAGGGGGCAGACCCAAGGATGGTGGGAAAACCCAAGGATGGTGGGCAAACCCACCCATGGTTTTGCGCATAGTTTTTGCACATGGTTTTGGGCATGATAGTTTTTCCCATGGTATTTTGTAGATCCAGTCAAGGGAAATACAATTATGTTATAATCTAAGGTTAATGGATTGACGTTTATGAATGCTTCATTATGTATGTAATGTATTGTAACATTGAAAAGAATATAATTTGGTTTCCACGGTTTTGGGTTTTAGGAGAAAAATATCTGTGTATATTTTTTATTCTCGCCATTGTATATTTTTCTTTTTTTAAGAATTCATTTGTAGGTAGTTTATGTACAGGGTTAAAACCTACACAATTTAGTAGATTTTTTGGCTAAGATAATAAAATTTGACTTCACCTATTTTGCATCGACGAATTGACTTTTAGAAGAGATAGGGGCAAGCCAATTATGAAATGACGAGAACAAGCCACTAATTAGAAAAAATTACAACAAGGAGCACAATTTGTGGGTCATGCCTCTCCCATCCAAAAAGTTGTAGTGCTAAGAATTGAGCTTTTAGATGTATTTCCTAATATCCTACCTTCGAACGAGATGAAGTCAAGTTCCAATTGAATTGGTTGCCCATCCTTTAAGTGCAGTATGCACAATGGTACCAGGGATGTAATGAGACTTTATTTGCATCCTATCATAATGAATATCACTTTCTGCTTACCGTGATTTGTAATAGCCATACAAACTATAAGTTAACTCTTCAAAAAAAAAAAAAAGAGCTAAGGAGAAGTGAAAAACTCTCATTTCGTCAAGATTCCCATGACAAGCTTAAAGGCCTCATTGATAGTTTTTCATGACACTTACGATCCCTTAAAACATGAAATCATCTCAAATTTTCAAAATCACTACGCTCATTTTAAATTCATTGGATGAGTCTTTGGAGTTTTCCATCAAATGAAACCAAGAGATTATGCATATAACTAATAACTATAAATGAGTGCACCCAATGATGATCAAATTCCTAACTCGTTGATAATCCAAATTTTAAGAGTTTTTTTAAAAAGTTGGTGCTTCAAACTAGTTATCAATTGCTCTGCCCAAACTCACTTCTTATTTTCCATCATGGTCAAAGAAACCCTCCTCTTCCTTCCTCCCCACCCCACCAACAACTCTCACTCCTACCACGCCTTTCTTTGAAAAGTTACAAAAGGAGTTGGAACAATTATCTCAATTGATTGGCTACTAAGGTGGGGCTCTATGCATTATGAGTATAACTCCTTGATAACACCCATACTCAATTTGCACAATCTTATATGATTGATCACCTATATTGTTATGAACAAAGAGATTTTTAAAAATACCAAGAGAATATCCTTAGTATAATAAATTCTCAACTTTACCTCTTACTCTTGTTAAAAACAATAAGCCTCATAAACCCCAAAAATATAACAATGAATAAAATTCTATTATTACTAACCTATAAATAAAATGTCAGTAATGAAAGCCATCCAAAATGATGACCCAACACAAATTATAAACATGTTCTCGTTTTTAACATGACATATTGTTTCTCCCCATGATGGGTGGTAATTAAAATTTACATAAGTTTATGGTGCAACAAAGGTATAAGTACAGGGAGTGGATCGACGATCCCTCCACTTGTAGCATGGATTATCATAAGGGGCATGTATTATCCTTGGTATGGTTGTGCCTGCGATGTATTCCCTTCATATGGATGAAGAATTTGGTGGCTATTGATATCATGGAGGGACACTTGATTAAATACCTGGTCATTATAGAGAATTTCAATTCCTCGCATGGTGGTGGTTTGTCAATTATTTCTCTAACAAGTGTGGTGAGTATGGCCTTATAGGCATTATGAATAATCATTGGCATAGGAAGTAAGACTTCCTTGAGCTTTTGCAAAATGGCTCATTCATAAATAGAAATATTTTTTTTGGCTCAACACTAGCTTCTGGCTTTGTCATTTACCAAGGCAAGCTTCATATAGTCTTTGTTTCAATGATTTATATTATAGGTTGTTTTTATATACTTTTGAAGTGTTGGGTTATGTCCAAGGAAGTCCTAAGTTTGACATTAATTTGAAGGCATTGGTTGGATTTATTACTAGTGGATGGGTCTAGCATTGTATTTGTGACTATTTTGTATCTATATTTCCTTTTGAAATTTGACTTTTGCTAAGGATTTTCACCTATGGTATTGTCTTAAGGACCTTTCTCCTCCCATGTTCCTTCAATGTACCACATAATTAACCCATCTCGAATTCACAAGGAAATTGAGGATGCAAAGGAGGGTGCTCAACTAGAACATTGATCTATTTCTGATGTGGATGTAATGGAACAAGTGGGTAGTAGGATTCCAGATGCTAACAATACCAAGACTAGACAAAATCACTATATGCAAGTTGTGGATGTATACCGGTAGATCAAAACCATAATGGGGAAAGTCCTAATTGAGATGTCTGAGGAGTAGCAGGATATCATCTTAACCATGGACAAATTTCAAAGAGAGATTGGGAATTTCGATCACAAGGTAACGGCGATGGCAATGAAAATGGTTAACATTGAGTTTTCAAACTTTGAGTAGAATGTTGATTTACTAAAAACTACTTAGGTGGGTTCCCCCACAATTTAGATGTTGGCCAATCTCTTTTTATTGTTGCGTTGAGAGGCGCTCTACAACCCAGTATGGGGGCGATGTTGTAGTATTTGTAAACATTTAGCATAAATATATAAAAAAATTGTTATTAATGTAATGTTAGCCCTAACAAAATATAATCATGTATAAATATAAAATCCATTTGCACTAATCACACAAATCAATCTCGCATTTTCGATTTTGAATTAAAAAGAAAGTCACTTAATGTCAGATCCATTGGATTTGATCACTTATGGGTTAAAATTTTGGAGCATATAAATTTGTGTAAGTGACCCTATATTAGCTAACTAGACTTTGAATTAAGATGGATCTGATTACAAAGATATGGAGCATATTAAAACTGTGAGTAAAAAATAATCAACATAAAAAAATAATCAACATAAAAAGATGAGCTACATACAAATATTCTATATCTCAATTAATTCAGAGGTGATTCCATGCAATGGCTATGGGAAGATTCTTAGAAAATATAAATGAATTGAGGTCCTGGAGATCGTGCACATGGAGCATTGAACGGTCTCTCTAATTTTATAATGATATCAATCACATTGTTGTCTTGTCATCTCTTGTATTGCTACAACAACTTATTAAGTGAAACATTGTTGACATGACCACCAACGAGCTCAATTTTACTCGTTGTTTATGTTATTATTCACTCTCACCTTTCATAATGGCTTCTCCAATCTTCAAGGGTACGTTGATTACCCAAGATTTCTCTTTCCAAAATGAAATTTTCAAAGAAGAAAAATACCAATGTTCTAAAATATAATGGCTTTCAAGGATACAATAATTTTACCTATAATTTATTTTTCAAAATGAAATTTACATATATAATAAAAATAACAAATTTTGGATCTCCATAATGTTGTAATGCGTGCAACCTTGTGTGGTCTCCACTTTCTAGGGTGAAAGAGCCCTTGAGTATTTATAATCAAAAGGATTTTCATGAGTCTCCAAAGATTATCACATTCTTTGAAATAATCTAAATCGGTTAGTGTTGTATAAGAAGGCTCAATCTTTTCAAATGCTTCTACGTTATTTTATATCATATTAATGATATAAGACTAATTTTTAACACATCAAAAGTAATTTTAATGAGAATGTGAGAATAATTTTTAATCAATCAAAAACCATTTAAACATTTTTAAATCTTAAATAAATTTTAGTAATTTTTTTTTTTTTTTACATCATTATACTTTATTTATATAATAAATTTATTAAATAAAAATTTCTACAACGTAATTTAGATACATCGTAATCTTATATCAAATTAAAACTCTTAAATATACATTTGCTTACAGTTTTACTAATATTATTTATTTAATTATTGAGGGGTTTTTACAGTGCATTATATTAGATACCATTTTAGATATCATTTTTTGGGATTTAATTGCAATCATTCATCTATGACCATTTCCATGAGAGGTAGTCGTAATTGACTAATTTCTCATGATTTTTGAATATTCCACTTAGCACTCATTGCATCAGGTGATGCTCACATGGGTGAAGAAATGGGATTGAAACTAGTGAAATTAATCACATAGCGTCAAGCATCACTTCCAGGGCTTGCACCCAGTAACTAGGACTTCCCTTGAGGTCACCCATCCCAGATTGCCTCTGTCTCAAGCACGCTTAACTGTGGAGTTTTTCCCCACAATCAAGCCCACTTAGCTTGCTACCCCATTTTCCTATGTGATTACTTTCACTAGTTTCAATCTCACTTCTTCACCCTTGTGAGCATCACTCGATGTAATGAGTGCTAAGTGGACTATTCAAAAATCATGAGAAATTAGTCAATTACGACTACCTCTCATGGAAATGGTCATAGATGACTTACTTACTTAATATTTATTTATATTATTATGGGGCACATGTGACAAGGTATTCTATTAACACAATATGTGGTGTAAAAGTCATCGGTTGGAAACTCGATGGGAAAAAATCCAGTCATGCTAAGGGTTGTTGTGGTTTAGGCCAAGTGCGATCCTCGAGTGATTTTGACAGGTTAGATGCCCTTGGGTAGTGGCTACTCAAACCACAGGTTAGGTGTGCTAGTCATCTCGGAACTCACATAACCTGGGAATGAAAAAAAATATTTATTTATATTATTAGTATTAGTATTAGTATTCATATTAATATTATGTTAGCTAATACTAAAGAGCTAATGTAATAACATCTTTAATATTATGTTGTGTCACTACTCTCAGTGTAATGAATATAATAAAGAGAAAAAATTTCAGTACTGTATGGGGTTTAATATTATTATCAAATCTAATATTAATATTAAAGATTTAATTATAATATATTATAATATTATTGTGCGGAGAGGCTCTCTACAACCCAGTATATTGGGCCGAAATGTGTAGATGTAATGTAAGAAAGTATGTAAACATTTTTACATGTGGGCTTCCTATGTTGAATTTATATTAATATGTCCAATTTATAATATGTAAATTGGTAAACATTTACATGTTGGTTAAAAATAATATGGAGTCCAAGGGAAATGTTGTAGTGTGGTAAAAAATTAAAATTAATAAAAATAATAAATTTCAAATTTATTACATTGTAATTTTGTTTTTATTAATAAAATTACGAATAAAATTTAGATTAAAAAAATGATAATTTACATATTACATTAAAATATATAAGTAGTAACAATAAGTTAAGATCCATTTTACCTTATAAAATAGAATAATGATTATGTAACTATATTTAAATTTAATTAATAAACACACAAACTTATAATATAACAACATGTTTAACCATATTCATGTCCACTTTGCCATAGATATTATTAACTTGTAAATAGATATTTGAATTTAATTTTATAACTTTTTTTTATTAAATTTAAAAGAAAAAATATTATAATTACTTTTGAGATATATCTACACCTCTATTACATGAAAACATATAAGATTAAATAGTAGCCATAAATTAAGATCTGTTTAACCATGAAAATTAAAATAATAATTTTGTAACCATATTTCTATTTTATTAATAAGCTCAAAAAAAAACTTAATACTTACAATATAACAAGATTTTTAACCATGGATATTCACCACCACTTTACCATGGATATTATTAATCATACTATATCCTGGGCCAATACGATGGCTCAACAATAACACATCCCAAAAGCCATCCCTCATTTCACAATCAAAATAATACTTACAATTAACAAGACTTTTTACGATGGATACTCACCCCACTTTATTATGGATATTATTAACCATACCATACCATGGGCCAATACCATGACTCATCAATACCACATGCCCAAAATCCATCTCTTATTTTACAATAACAATAATTTATAAAGATTTTTTTTTTTTAAATTTAATTTTATTACATTTTTAGGCCAACAAACACCTCTATAAGGAAGAGTTGTTGTAATATTAAGTTATATTTGTTTATTTAAACATTTTGTCAAATTACATAAAAATAAAAATATTTATTAAAACATTTTGACTCACTGAAATTATATAAAAATAAAAACAAAATTAAAAAATAAAATTAATAACTAAACGAACCTAGATTTATCTTAACTATGAATCTATAAAACTCCGAGAGGAATCAAATTTCTCAAGTTGCAAATCTTTATTCAAATTTTGCACTTAGAAAAGAGATTTGCACTTTAAAAAATTTTCTAAAAAAAAATAATTTTATTCAACCTGAAAAATAAGAAACAAAATTACTTTCTATGTATATTTGAAACAAAATTATTCTATACATATATTTGAAAGCATTCAACCATATTAACCTTACAATTGATGCACATTAAAAAGAAAAAAAATATAAAAAAATAAAAATAAAAATAAATACATAAATTTTAGCTAACTAGACTTTTCAAATAAGATAGATCTAATTACAAAGAGCGTTTAAAACAAATTTTGGATCTCCATAATGTTGTAAGGCCTGCAACGTTATGTGGTCTCCACTTTTTAGGGTGAAAGAGCCCTTGAGTATTTATATTCAAAAGGATTTTCATGAGCCACCCACCCAAAGATTATCACATTATTTGAAATAATCTATGTATAAGAAGACAATCTTTTAAAATTCTTATACGTTATTTTATATCATATTGTTGATATAAGATTAATTTTTAACGAATTAAAAGTAATTTTAATGAGAATGTGAGACTAATTTTTAATCCATCAAAAACTATTTAAACATTTTTAAATTTTACTAAATTTTATGTTTGTTATATATATATATATATATATATATATATATATTTTTTTTTTCGTCAATAATTTTTTTTTCAATAAATTTTCATGAAAAGTAAGATTACAGAAAATGTTTCAACGACTAAATTTGTTGGAATAGGGGCAGGAAGATGTTTAAGGTAGAACTTTATAAACATTATTTCTGTGTGGCATAGTAGCCATATAATACTTGTAAAAAACAAAAAAAAACAATAGAGACCAGCAACAAAAGTTTATTGAGGGGGATGAGGAGGGAGTACAGGGGGCCTACAATATATCCATCATGCTCATGTTTGTGAAAATCTATATGCTCCACTCGAGCTTCCAGGTTAGGGAGGTGGTCATTTGTTCTGCGATGTTTTTGATGAAGAGAATCCAACTACTCCAATATTTCATTCTGGCTATACTGAATATCATTCAAATATGTGACGATTTATTTGCGGTCTTCATATTTGTGGTCGCGAATGATGTCAAGATTGAGATGAATGTCTCAAAGTTGCGCAACTAAGGATTCCATTGTTGCGGGAGCCTCAATTCTTCCTGGAGAGTTATCTAGGGAGAGCACCACCTCACCCTCACATTATGTGCTAGTTGAATTCCCTAGAGATGAGTTGTTGTGAGGAGAGGGGTGACCTGCATTCACCAAATTTCCACCCCTACGAGGAGGCCTCCTGAGTTGAAAAGGCATTGCTATAGTAGTAGGTGTGCTGAGAAATCGAGACTAGGATCACTCATAAGTATACTAGTAATGAAAAGAACAGAAGGAACAATAGCACCTACTAGGGGAAGGGGACACCCGACAGGGTTGGGTAAGACTAGAGATGCTACCACGGAGGACATGAAGGGCTACCCAAAAAATTGTGTGGATAGGTTCGGTCTAAATATACCCAATCCCACAAATTCCATCGACGACCGCCCCAACAGCTTGAAAGAGGACCCTTGAGACACCAGAGCTAGAAAGAGAGAAAAACAAGCTACTACCCGACTGGAAAACAAATATGAACAACCATTTGAACAGATACCAATTAAAGAGAGTAGGAACATGCAAACCGAGGTAAGGAAAACTAGCATGCCCAAACTAAAGAGACGCTGAAGGTAAACCCAACTTGATAGACCCACCGTATCCAAGAAACACTGGAAAACACCAAGCCCCAAAGACAAAGACACAACCAACCTAGGAATCCCCAAGAAAACACACGACGCACAAGATAGACCTCAAAGCTTGCTTTAAATAGAAGAGCACAATTCCTAATTCAAAACCTTTGAGAGAGACCACCTTGAGCCATCAGAACCAGAGAATGCGATTGAAGCAAAATTTCCAACCCCAGATAGTTCCGAGATGCAATTTTCCTCCAAGGAAAGAGCCAGGATCCCACGTGCTCGTTTGAAGGCCAAAATCCAACCAAGCTAGAGCAGACTAGAATTCCATAGTGCCGCATCTCCAGAGCCAAAACCCTGACGAGCTAGCATGGTTGCCGTCACCCACTCTGTCACCCTCCCTCTTGCCAACATTCATCGCCCAAATTCCCAACAACAATAAGAACTCCTCCACCCTGCTTAACATAACCGCAACACCGTCTAAAAGGATTGTCTGAAAGGAGTACGTGGTAATGAAAACGTATGCTAAATGTCACATGTGCGATGTGTGGTGGAGTGGGAAAGCCCCAAGGGCCAACCTGACATCATTTGATCACCCCCATCGGGGGTTTATGAATTTTATATTATTATACTTCATTTATGCAATAAATTAATTAAATAAAAATTTCGACAATCCAACTTAGATCCACCTTAACTCTAGATCAAATTAAAACTCCTAAATATACATTCACTCACAGTTTTAATAATATTCATTTATATTATTATGGGGCACAGAGCAAGGATTGGTGTGGCCTAGGCCAGGTGTGGTTTGTTGAAGTCCAATAAGAAATTGTAGAACCTACACTAGTGTGTGCTAAATTTGGTACAATGTCTATTTTAATTTTCCCTTAATTAAAATGGACAATAAAATGTAATCTTATCTCATGATCACTTGTAATAGTTATCTGAGTGTGATAAAATCAGTTAGCTCATGTATTTTGAGTTGAGGGTGGTTGGTGAGGCATGCAGAGTAATTCTATTAGTTATGGAGGTTGAATTGCAGTTGGTGCATTAGTTTAATGCATGTGTAATCAATTAACTCAGTTAGGTGGGTTAGATTCAGTTGAACTAGTTGTAACTATTGTTGCACTAGTGAGAGATCAAGTGAATTAAATATTATTTAATTCACAATCAATGATCTTCCATGCAATTTATGATTTACTATTAATAGTTGCATCCATGTCAGTTCTAGTGGAGACCCAGTTGAGACAAAGGTGAAAGGGAGGTTAACTATCAGTTGTGTGATTAGTAGGTTTTTTGCATGCAACCAGACATCCATTGGAGTGCCCATGATCCTTGCGAAGTTTAGGAAGGTCAAAAGTCCTAAAAAATAGGGATTGCATTCATCAGGAATTGTGCAAGCAAGGCAGGCTGTTTGGAGGCTGAGAATTGGCTAAGTGTTGGCCAGTTTTGTCCAGGACAGTGTGAGACAGTTAGCAAAGTGCAAGAGAATATTGTGAGAAGAGTGCATTGTAATTGTTTCATGATTTCATGGTTAATATACAACATAAGATAGAGGGGTTTTGAGCAGCAAGCTTTCCCCATGAAATTATTTGTGTTGCAGTTTGATTTGATTCTTTCTTTGCTTCATGTGATTGGCGATTGTGTTTAATTTCCACAATTGATTTGTAGAAGAAATTCAATATCTATCTTTAGTACATTGTTAGATCAAATTGAATCCATTGATATACATATGTTTGTATAATTTCTACATGGTATCAGTGCATAGGAAATCACTATAGTGGAGGAGAAGCTGAGTTTGTGACTGAATATAATTCGAATTTGCAGAAGACATTCTTGGTGCTACAGGTGATTCAAGATCGAAATGGCTTTCAATGGCTTGAGATTGGAGTATTCACTCGAGGGCAGCTCTAACTATATTTCTTGGAAAGATAGGATGGAGGCAGTACTGGAGGACAATGGGTTGAAATAATTCATTGATAATGATGTTCCCAAACCTGATGTAGCAGATACTACAAATCTTGATGCCTGGAAAAAGAAGGTTGCAAAGGCGAGGGGGATATTATTGGAGGGAGACAAGACCACATTGTCTCAAGTATCCATGGCAAAGCGATACCATATGCAATGTGGAAAGCTTTGAAAGATCTATTTCAGAGCAGCAGTGATCATAGGAAATTGGCATTGAAGGATAAACTTAGGAAGACCAAAATGGAGAAAGGCGAAACCATGCTGAAATATTTAACAAAGTTTGTCCAATGTCGTGATGAGATTGGGAGCATCGGAATTACTATGGCTGATGATGATTTGGTGAGCCTAGCTCTTCTAAGACTTCCCAAGAGTTGGCCTAGTTATCAAGACTCTGTTAATGGAAGGGAAAAGCTGCTAGATTGGAACGAATTTGGTCAGATTTAGTGCAAGAAGAATTCAGGCGGAATACCAGAGATGGATCTTCATCTGAGAATGAAGATGAAGAAGATTGTGCTTTGGCTGCCAAGGTGAACAAGGGGAAAGGAAATAAATTCCATTCAAATTTGAGTCCAGTAAATATGGCAAGAAGCGCGACATGTCCAGAGTGAAGTGTTTTCATTGTCACGAGCATGGACATTATGCCACTAATTGTCCATAAAAGAAGAAGAACAAGAAGGCTTCAGGATCTACAGCCGATGAGGCTTTCGCCTCGCAATTTGAGCTTGAATTCTCTCTCATTGCATGCATGGTGTCAAGTTTAATGGGATTAGTTTGGTACTTGGATAGTGGTGCATCCTTTCACATGATGGGAGACAAGGAACTTTTAAATAGCTTGGAGGAGAAGGACCTCCAGATGCATATCGCAATGGGTGATGACAGGCGGTACAGTGCTACTAGGATTGGTAGCATTACCTTCTAGAGACATTCAAGTAAAAATTTTCAATTAAAATATGTAATGCATGTCCCAGGCTTGAAGAAAAATTTAGGCTCAGTTGTAATTTTGGAGGATAGAGGCTATGATGTTGTTTTCAGTGAAGGAAAAGCTTTCCTGTGACACAAAACAATAGGACAAGCCAAGAATATTGGGACTAGAGTTAATAATATATATAAAATTGATGTAGATGGCTGCGCAACATTGTTGGGTAAGGCAGACAAAGTGGTGAGTCGAGATGAGGGTGAGTTATGGCACAGGAGACTGGGTCATCTTCACCACGGAGCCTTGAAGGTCATGCAACATATTTCTACAGGTCTTCCCAAGGGTACACTTGCACAGTCAAATACATGCAAGGGATGTACTATGGGGAAGTATGCAAAGGCCACTTTTCATGAGAAGGAGAACCGAGCTTCGGAAATCCTCGAGAGAGTTCACTCATACATGTGTGGACCATTCTCTACTACTTCGACAAAAAATCATAAGTACTATTTGATATTTGTTGATGAATTTTCTTGGAAGTGATGGATTTACTTCATGTAGAAGAAATATCATACATTCTCAAAGTTTCTTGAGTTCAAAGCACTGGTGGAGAAAGATACGGGGACACATGTGAAGGCTCTTAGGAGCGACAATGGTGGTGAGTACATCTCCAATGAATTCAAGAAATTTTGCAGCAAAGAAGGAATTCGCAGAGAACTGAATGTGCCTCATAACCCACAGTAGAATGGGGTCATAGAAAGAAAGAACAGAACAATTTTGGGTTTAGCACGAGCAATTTTGCATGATCAGGGCCTACCATTGCATCTGTGGGTGGAGGCATGCAACACAAAGGTATTTGTGCAGAACCGTTGTCCTCATCGGAGACTTGGCATGAGTACACCAGAAGAGGCTTTTACTGGTAAGAAACCTGATGTTTCACATTTTAATATTTTTGGGTCATATGTTTATGTGCATGTGACCAAAGATGTCAGGAAGAAGCTAGAACCAACAACTAAGATTGGGATATTTTTGGGGTACATTGAAACTCCCCAAAAATATCGGGTGTATTTTCAAAACAACAAAATGATTGTTGTGCAATGGGATATAAAATTTCATGAGGAGAAAGCCATGCGATTGTCCCTTGAGAGGGAGCTGGATTTGCATGTAGAGGAGGAACTATTGGTTCCAAAGAATGAACCTCAAGATGTGGAGAAGCCACATGCAGAGGATCATGGAGTGGAAGAAAACACTCATGCAGAGCCAACAACCAGAAATGGTAGAAGGTGCACCACGGAAGCTGATAGATTGATACTTGATGCAACAGAGAATGTAGGAGCCCCTACTTCACTGCGTAGACAGAGACAATATCCAGAAAGGTTTATTGGATACATGGCTCTTATGAGCAAGTTCACTGTGACAAAACCATCTTCCTTTCAAGAGGCAGTGCAGCAACCAATTTGGGTTGATGCTATGATAGAGGAGTATGACTCCATTGTTAAGAGAAGTGCATGGGATATTGTCCCAAGACCGATTGGAAAATCAGTGGTTGTATCTAGATGGATATACGAGGTAAAACAAGTTGTTGATGGGAGTGTGGAGAAGTATAAGGCTAGATTTGTGGCCCAAGGATTTTCACAAATTGAGGGGATCGACTATGATGAGATTTTCGCACCAGTCATGAGTTATTTCCATTACATCTATCCTTGCACTCTCAGCGCAGATGGGATGGCACATTCATCAGATGGATGTGAAAATTATGTTTCTCAATGGAGTTATTGAAGAAGAAGTGTACATAGAGCAGCTAGAAGGTTTCGAGATCTTTGACAGTGAGTCACATGTGTGTCGACTCAAGAGAGAAATGTATGGGCTGAAGTAAGCACCTCATGCTTGGTACACTCACATTGACAACTATTTCATTGGGTTAGGCTTCACCAAAAGTGAAGTTGATGCAAACCTGTACCAGATTGTGGTTGACGGTAAGCTCTTGATTATCGTACTTTATGTTGATGATATAATTTTGATAAGTGATGAGCATCTGATAAACACATGCAAGGAAGATCTTTCAAGGGAGTTCGAAATGAAGGATATAGGACTCCTTCACTATTTCCTTGGTTTGGAAATATGGCAGTGGGATGGTGAAATTTTTGTTTCTCAAGGCAAGTATGCCAAAGAGATACTAGGTAAGTTTCACATGGAGAGCTGTAAACCCATGGACACTCCTCTTCCAAGAAATTGGAGGAAAGAGGATGTTAATTCTGGAGAAGTAGTGGATGCTACTGTCTACATGCAACTAGTAGGTTCACTGATGTACTTAGTGAACACTAGACCAGACATTTGCTACGCAGTTAACCAGCTAAGTCAAGCTATGGTTAAGCTGACCAAGCTATTTTGGAAGGCGGGGAAGCATGTCTTGAGATAACTTGGGGGCACTACAAAGTATGTATTATGGTACAGATGGACAGATGGAATGAAGCTTCAAGGCTTCACGGATGCAGATTGGGAAAGCAGTCCATCAGATAGAAAGAGCACATCAGGAGGGGTCTTCAGCATAGGATGAACAATAGTTTCTTGGTACCGCAGGAAGCAACTATCTGTGGCACTCAGTTCAACCGAGGAAAATTACATGGCAGCAAATCAAGCTGCATGTGAAGCCATCTGTATGAGAAAGATCCTGGTTGGTTTGTTTGGTTCTCAGATGGATCCGATAGTGATACATTGTGATAACCAGAGTTGCATTAAACTCTTAGTTAATCCAGTGTTTCATGATAGGTCCAAGCACATAGACATCTGGTACCACTATATTAGAGATTGTGTTCAGAGGAGCATAATGTTACTTCAGTACATTCCCACGGAATATCAGGATGCAAATATTCTAACAAAGGCGCTCACCATGAGAAAATTCGAATACCATAGAGGCATGATTGGGTTGGCAGATAATCCCTTTCTTGTTGAGAGGGAGTGTTGAAGTCCAACAAGAAATTGCAGAACCTACA
The DNA here is from genome assembly GCA_034641835.2 of Pinus albicaulis. Taxonomy (NCBI): domain Eukaryota; kingdom Viridiplantae; phylum Streptophyta; class Pinopsida; order Pinales; family Pinaceae; genus Pinus; species Pinus albicaulis. Next base: position 292,438,594 of record CM076581.1, read on the forward strand.
CTAGTGTGGGACCAATAGGTCCTAGCAGCACCTACACTAGTGTGTGCTAAATTTGGTGTAGTGTCTATTTTAATTTTACCTAAATTCAAATGCATAATAAAATGTAATCTTATCTCATGATCACTTGTAATAGTTAACTAAGTGTGATAAAATAAGTTAGCTCATGTATTTTGAGTTGAGGGTGGTTGGTGAGGCATGCAGAGTAATTATATTAGTTATGGAGTTCGAATTGCAGTTGGTGTAATAGTTTAATGCATGTGTAATCAGTTAACTCAGTTAGGTGAGTTAGAGTCATTTGAACTAGTTGTAATTGTTTGTTTCACTAATGAGATATCAAGTGAATTAAATATTATTTAATTCACAATCAGTGATCTACCGTGCAACTGATGATTACTATTAATAGCTGCATGAATGTCAGTTCCAGTGGAGACCCAGTTGAGACAAAGGTGAAAGGGAGGTTAACTATCATTTGTGTGATTAGTAAGTTGCTTGCATGCGACCAGACATCCATTGGAGTGCCCATGATCCTTGCACAGTTTAGGAAGGCAAATATTCATAAACAATAGGGATTGCATTCATCAGGAATTACGTAAGGCAAACAGGTTGTTTAGAGGCTGAGAATTGGCTAAGTGTTGGCCATTTTTGTCCAAGACAGTGTGAGACAGTTAGCAGAGTGAAAGAGACTCTTGTGAGAAGAGTGCATTGTAATTTTTTCATGATTCCATGGTTAATATACAATAGAATATGAGCAGCAAGCTTTCCCCAGGAAATTATCTGTGTTGTGGTTTGATTTGATTCTTTCTTTGCTTCATGTGATTGGAGATTGTGTTTAATTTCCGCAATTGATTTGTAGAAGTGATTCAATATCTAGCTTTAGTACATTGTTAGATTGGATTGAATCCATTGATATACATATGTTTGTATAATTTCTATGTCCTTGGGTGATTTTGACGGCTTATATGCCCTTGGGTCCTGATTGTGAGTCAAGCCACAAGCTAGCCATGTCAGTCAGCTTGTGATTCACATAAACTAGGAAAAGAAAAAAATTATTCATTTATATTATTAGTATTAGTATTAATATTCATATTAATATTATGTTAGCTAATACTAAAGAGATAACATAATAACATCTTTAATATTATGTTGTGCCACTAGTCTCTACGTAATAAATATAATAAGGAGAAAAAATTTTAGTATTATATGGGGTTTAATATTATTGTTAAATATAATATTAATATTAAAGATTTAATTATAATATATTGTAATTTTTTTAAAGAAAAAACTGAAATTTTATTCAACCTAAAAAAAAGGAACAAAATTACATTTTGCAAATGCTCGAAAGAATTCGATCATATCAACCTTGCAGCTAATGCATATTAAGAAGAAGAAACTATATAAAAAATACATAAATTTTATGGGGCTAGAAGGGATAAAAATCACTTAATTGCCTTTTTTTTCCTTTCTTTTTCTCCACCTTTCTCCAATTTAAATCCTTGATTGGGAGTAGTGGTTACTATTCTCAGCTGATTGCCATCTGTTTGTGCAGGGATTTCTTTGTCTGAGTCCGAGCTCTTAGATACATGAGATCTCTTTATGCCTCCATAATCCTTTTCCATGTGTAATTCCACTTTCTGTTGGTATGGCACTATTGTTTTTGTTGATTCAGTAACATTATGGGTAACATCCATTTATCTAGACCTATCCCATTCACTACCATTTGATTCGATGCCAGGTTGAGTCTATGCTTCTGAATTTGGATGATTTTCCTCGAGCTCTTCTTTTTCATATTCTTGGATATTATGAAACTTCCATCCCTGTTGCTTAAGGGCTTGCCTCTTTTTCTTTTTTGGTACCTTTTTTTCTTGTGGGCAAGAATTCCGCAAATTTCTTGTTTGGAAACAAGTTTGGCATCTAAAAGTCATGTTCTCATAATCTAACACTTATTCCCACTAAAACTTTTCATGTTTTATAATAAGATGATTAGGAATACCTTTTTTATAGTCAATATCTACACATATCCTCACAGAAGTAAAGATATCTTTTGATTTCCTGTCTAGGTCCATTTTTTGAATTTTCCCAAAATATATTATAATGTTAATATTATTAAGTTCAATATAATATTAAATAATTAATAATTTTGAATTAATATAATACTAGATTTGATATATTATAACACACACACACACACACACATATATATATATCATAAAATTAATATTAATATTCATATATATTATATATTGATATATTAGGCTAAATATCTTTAATATATATATATAAGTAACATGAATATTAATATTATCATATATATTAATATATGGGAAGGGTGAAAACAATCAAATATGGTACCACCTCAACCTGTGTGCAAAATTGATCATTTTATATACATCTCCCTCTGGATGGAGTTGAAGGGGGGGAGAGAGAGGGAGGCAAGAACAAAGATAAAGAGATAGAGGCAGAGAGCGAGAGGGAGTGAAGAGAGAGACATAAAGAGTGAGTGAGGGAGAGAGGAAAGAAGGAGGGAAGAGAGAAAGAAAGAGAGGAGAAAGCGGTGGAGATAGTGATGGAGTTTTAGGGTGGAGAGAGAGAGAGAGAGAGAGAGAGAGATGGGGGGGGATACAAAGGGAGGTGGGAGAGAAAATGAGAGAGGTGACTTGAGAGAGAGAGAGGAAGGGAGAGAGAGATGAAGTTGGAGGTGGAGAGAGAGGGAGGGAAGAAGAAAGACATAGAGAGAGAAAGGTGGAGAGAGGAAGAGAGAGTGAAAAGGGAGAGATGGAGAGAGAGAGAGAGAGAGAGAGAAATAGAGAGAGAGGGAGAGAGAAAGGGAAGAGAGAGATGGAAGGGGAAGAGAGAGAGAGGAAGAGGAAGAGGAAGTAATACTTTTACAAAAGGTAAAAGAAGTTGAATTCAAAAATCCATGAATATTTTGGTATTTCAGTGAAATAGATCCTTTGATTTCAGTGTAGATGTTGATTCGTAATCCTATTTGATTGATTGCATTGGATGCATCGATTTCAGTGAAGATGTTGATTTCTAATCCTATTTGATTGCTCGGACTAGATGCATTGATTTTAGTGTAGATGCCAATTTATGATTATGTAAATATATGTATGATGTAAATTAATTTCAAAGTAATTAGATTAATAGTGTGCATTGGTTTCAATATCATAGCACATACAAATTATTGACAATGTGCATTGATTTTTGTGTTATAGTAATTCAACCATAAAAATTACATTTTATCTTAAATAAAATGTTCACTTACCTGAAATGTTTGCTTCTTAAAACTATTTACTATTTGTAATTGACTACATTTTTATTATTCCCGTTTTGCATCATTCAACATTGTTGGTCACTTTTCATTCAAACAAGGTAACAAAAAACAACTTCCAATGATACTTAATTGGGGGTTGACACCCCATAAGTCACAATAATTAACTTTGGAGAAAGATACTATTAACGTTGGAGATCTAGAGAGACAAGGTATGTCGTTTACTACAATAGCTCGAGTTAAATATTTGAATGGTCTATGATTTCAACTTCCCTTTTCGTATTATCAATATGAAAATATGGCAAAACTAATAGGTGTGACAATAAGAACAATAAAAGAAAATGGTTTGAGGTTGATCACAATTAATATTTGTAATTGAATACATTTTTATTATTCACATTTTCTATCATTCAACACTATTACATTGTCACTTTGTATTCAAAATTTTTATTTCATAATTCAAGTTATTCACAATGCCTATCATCTAAACAAACTGAGGCAGCGGAGAAAATTTAAAATTAAAATGACTAGATTAATATTATACATATTTAGCATGTTTTAAATGATCATAATAATTAGATGTTCAACAAATTTTGTGTGACTGAGCACAACTGAAACCATCTTAGATCCATCTTAACCCCAAATCTATCAAGCGCTGAGAGAGATCAAATCTCTCGAGGTGTAAACCATTCCCCAAGTTTTGCACTAAGAAAATAGGTTTGTACCTGAAGAGATTTGATCCCTCTCAGTGCTTGATATATCTGGGTTAATATGGATCTAGGTTGGTTTAATTTTTGTCATGTTTATGTTTTTGATATGAAGCTAGATAAGCTTCAGTTAGTAAGTATACACTTTATAATGGTTATTTTTTGTATCTAATAGGACATCTTACATGGTAGGTCAAGCTTTTTAATGATCGAAAAAGACCATGTTGTGCTACTGATTTGGTTTTCTTTGTGGAAAACAAGTAAATATAGCTAAATATATTGATTTTGTATCTCTTTGATTTGCGATTAATACAAACTTCCTAACTTAAAAAATAAAAAGAAACATGACATATTTCTTTATTTAACCAAAGCAACCTAAGCTTATCTTATATTGGTTATAACCACTTATACTTACCTTTTAATTATTTTTTTTATAATAAAATTTTATCAAAATTTTGATATATATATGTTAAATAAATATGCATTTTTTATATTATTCCAATTGGAAACAGGCCAGTGCCATTACATTAAGAAATTGTTCTTCTTCATCAACATTTAATTTTTTTCAGAAAACATTTTATTTCTACCTAGCCTTTTCCTTACTAAAGTTGTAACTACCCTTATTTTATGCAGCCTCTAGAAGACTGCATTATATATCACAAACTTATAACACATTTTGAAACAAATTAGGTATAGCTAACAACTATCATCCTTTTCTACTTGAGGGCTCCCATCTTTCCCATCCTGTTTTGCTTCCAACTGCTGTGGGAGCACCAAGTCCAAACTTTGGTCCAAAGGATCTCCAAGTTGAGGAGAAACTTGCTCACCAGGAGGACATTTCAGGGATCCCGAGCACTTCTTTAAGAACACCCAAAGTCATTGTTTCCACTTTTATCTCAACCATCCACTTTCAGATTCAAATTATCCACCTTGGTTGACAAATTTTCCATAGTCAGTTGAAGTCATTCCATGTATTCACACACCTCTTTCAGCTACCTTATGATCAAAGAAAAGTGGGAGTGGGCTTCCAAACCCACATGATCACTAAACTTGGCTACTAAGGCTAAGAGGTGTGTCAATTTTTCAATCAACTGATCCTTACCATGATCTTTGAAACGGTCCCTACTTGAAGATTCCATTTTGGCTTGAACTCAAATTCTTACATAGACCAATGTGTATAATTAAATTAGAACTAAATTGTAATTCCACATCACATGATAGCTTGTACGAGTTAGCTGAGTTGGTGACCAGTAGCGGTAATGTCGTTCTTGTTAGGACCCATGATCATGGTAGTTCGGCTCGTAGTGAGACCTCCTATCCATCAATTAATATGTCGTATGAAAAATACTATGATTATAATCAACCTTAAATATGTGACTTAATAGTTGGGAGGTGATTCTGCTCCTTAAGAGCACGAGATGGCATGAAAATTTTTTAATTACTAATCTTTATTGGTTGGTCCTTCTACCCTGAAGACTCATTTTAAATAAAACATCTTAGATAATGCCTAAAAAATTTCTCAAATTGATCATGCCAGGTTTCTTATGAAAGCTTGCTAGAGTTTTGTAGGCGTGGTCCACCATAGGAGGATTCTCATCAATACCTTCGAAGAGGAACTTGAAAAGGTTTCCTGGATGATAATTTTTTAGAATGAATAGGCGAGAAGTATGTTAGGAAGTATTAAACATAACTATAAAAATAGCCCTCACTGACATATTGGTCAATAATCAAAGTCACTTTATAAAATATGAGTCATTAAGAGTGAATTTATTCTGACAAGTCTTACCACAAGAGCGCTTAATGACAAAGATTTCAATAGTTGTGCCTTAGGGAATCACAATTTAAAGAATGTTGCTATACAATTTTATTTCAGATGGAATATTTATTCATTACTCTTATATTACCCTATCCTATTTTAAAGAAAGGAATATCACTTTCAAGTGTGGGCGTACTTCCAATGTAGCCATTTGCATAACAGATTGCTAAATATACTCACACTTAGTTTTAAAGAATAAACTTCAAGACATACCAAAGTATGAGCAACCAATTTCTTTAATTGATATGGTACCAAGAGCTATTGAGTGATGAGGGAATGATGTGTGTTGATGACTGCTTGAAACTGGGATTCAATGAGATCCACATATTCATGATTCTCCAACTTGTAAAAACCTTCCATATCTTGATGAACACTCCCTTGGAGGCCCCTACTGAATCATGTGAAAGACAAAAGAAAAATCCCTCAAGTTCGTGCTGAAATATCTTCTTTTCAAATTTACAAGAATGGTTAAGGGAGATTATAGTGTTTTGAGTTTCAACAACAATTTTATAATAGGTTTCAATCAAGGATTTCTCCTCTAATGGTATTTGAGTCAAGGCTTCTTCCCGAGATAAATATTTTATGGTAATGGGGGGAGTTTCCAAATTCACTCCCTTCCCTAATATGGAAGATGTAACATTTCATTCAATAGGGGAATCAAGAAGAATAATAGGTGTTTGAAATTGTTGTTCAACTTGTTGGTTTGGATTAGGGGGGCTATGGTTTTGGCTAAGGCTTAAACTAGGCTTAGGATTTGGGTTAGGGTTTGGACTAGGGTTAGGTCTAGGGCTTGAATTAAGGTTAGGGATAGGGTTTAAATAAGGGCTAGGTTTAAGGTTTGAATGAGGGCTAGGTTTAGGGTTTGAATGAGGGCTAGGTTTATGGTTTGAATTAAGATTTGAGTATGGTTAGGTTTATGGTTTGAATTAATTTTTTGACTAGGGTTAGGTCTAGGGTTTGAATTAATGTTTTGACTAGGGTTAGGATCAGGGCTAGGGAATGGGTAAGGATAAGGAGTAGGGTATGGATTAGGATAAGGGGTAGGGTATGGATTATGGTAATATTGCACAGGTAACGAGGACCATGGAGGAGAATGACTTGATAGTGCATTGAAAAAAAAATATGATTGTTGTTGTTGATTTAGTAATTGATTTTGCATGAAATACTTCTCTAGAGAAAAAGCTCCAAACCATTCTTGAAGAGAAGGGGATATCTGACTTGAAGAAGAGGACCAAGGAGGGAGCCACTGTGGCCATGGAATAAGGTATTCAATTGGAGGAGGATTAAAAATTTTCCATGAAACTCAAGACTATAAACATGCTGAGGAACCTGCTCAAGAGAATAAGCATTAACCCAAGTATTGAATGATGATAAGTTTTGATTTATACCTGGCAATTGATTTTATTCCTTACTTGATTTATTGAGTACCTTTATTAATCTTGGTAGTGATGGGAAATGTTCAGTTGAATGAGCCTCCTCACAAATTTCACAAAATTTTGCACAACTAAGTAAACACCTTCCAAGGAAGTGCTTATTCATACAGTTGGCGCAAAATATTAACATTTGTTCTTCCTCCTTCTTTTGTTCTTCCTGCAAGTCATCCAACTTTGAAATCAAATATTTAATAATTTATATTTATGTTCAAGAAAAATACTAAATTTTTCTCTTATGAGTGCATCATTGGATGATATGTATATGTCTATAGCAGCATCAATACTCCTCATTTAATGATTCCTCAAAATACCATTCTCCTAGTTTTCAATAATCCAACTGGTACATTCGTCAGCACAAGAATAATGTATATATATGTAGGGGGGTTCAAATAGCACCAGAGAAATGAAAAACCTTAAAATAACCAATATGTGCTCGAAATAGCTAAATTCAAGGAACAAAAATTTGCAAGAGAAACTAGGTTAAAAACAAACCAAATGCAGCAGGTTGCCAAGGTGAATCCCATGAGTGCCTCCCCGGAAACCATGCAAATTTTTTGGGATTAGTATAGGGTATATTGATGGACCAACATTTAATTTTCAATATGGGAGTTCATGAAATTAGAATCACAACACTTTAAATTCTAGAGAGAGCCCCCAACAACCTGCAAATAAAACTCTAGTCTAGCTTGTGCATCAATCTCAACAAATTAAATTGAATCTTGCACTTCAAAGGAAAATAGAGAAAACACCAATCCCGGCAATTGAAAACAAGCTTCGATCAAACATTTGAAAAATAAAAGGAAAACCTTCACTATTAGCAATTGCAAAAGGAAATCCTAATTATTGGAAAACAAAAGGTAAATCCTAACTATTGTTTGACTAAAAACCAAGCAATGCCTAAACAACATCGAAAAGGAAGACTATAAATGTTGAAATAAATTCAAGATCAATTCAAAAATATTCTTCGTGCAAAGAAAATTAAGAAATAGAAGCACAAAAACCTCATAAAAAATATGCACTAATTCTGCCTCATCTATCTCTGTCTAACAAAATCCTTTTCAAGAAATTAAAACCCGAAAGCATCATCAAACCTTGGCAAGTAAATTAATTGTGTAAACAAATCTATGAAAGAAATTGATCTAATATAAATTCTCTCGCCTTCTTTTTCCCTTTGTAACAAAAATAAATCTTTCTTGGGAAGTGTTGATAGCCCCGAAAATTGGGTCTACAACAAGGGGGATACCCACCCGGTTCGGACCTTGGTTAGCAGCTCCTTTTCCGTTTGGTATAGTGGGTCCGACTGGGGATATGGGACCAGTTTCCCAATATGTGTGTGTGTGTGTGTTGAGAATTGATATTTCCTTTCTAAAAGTTCCTAAGTGAAATGCTTTTATTCTAACTCTATTCTAATAACATGCAATTGTATTCTAATAAACAGAAATATCTAATTCTACACTAACCCGGGATGTAATCTTTCCGTTATGCGATCTAAAATGATTTCAAACAACAATTGGTAATAAATATCATTCAATTGTTATAAGAAAAGAATTCAATAGAGATAAACCACTTCGTATAAAAAGTTAGATGAAACAATTGTGAAAAACATATCGCATAATAAGCTACTCATATATTAAGCATAAATAAATAACTATCACCGTACAAAAGTGCCAAATGATAACTCAAGCATTCAAGCATCAATATATAAACAACAGAAAATAAATATCACTTTAACACAAAGGTAGAAATAGTTAAGAGATAAAAGTACCATTTATAACTAGTTCTACTCATGAGCTTCAAGCAATAATGACTTATCTCTTCTTAATCCAACATCCACTAAGAGTACAAAAGTGCAACATCAGTAGTAGATATCAAATGCATATATCAATAAATCATGTTCCATTCATTCATCAAAACCTCCTCGGAGGGTGTAAAAGTGCATGTTCTGAGGACAAGTTTTTGACAAATTTTAGGACCCTTCTCTAAATGCATGAGAAGGGTTTAAATACTACTAACTAAATCTAAAAATAATTTATTACAAAAATGTAGGATACGGTTTAAATGACCGTCCTCATTTCAGGAAAAAATAAAGCAAAATTAATACTAAATCTAAAATTAAAACTAATCAACTAACTATTTGTGTATCTTTTTTTTGAAATCGCAAGCGTTCAGCATTTGTTTGAAAAGAGTAGGCTGGCCGACTTCTGACTTTAACTATCCTGTGAAAACGGAATTGGCAAGAGCTGGCGCCATCTTCTCAACAGAATTGATGATACATTTGAGAGTCATGCACTGGCTGTGTGGTTTTACCAAATATGCCCAGTAAGAATCCCAATTAAACTTAGTTAATATTTTAATTGATTCTGCCTTTTCTTGAGCCTTCTGTCTCCAGCCTGTCTGCAGTTGTTGTGCTTTCGGTAGATATCTTGGAGTGGTTTCTGAGATTAGATTTGCTTTGTGCAAATTTTCATTTATGCAGTCAATAACACTGTTTGCTGTTATGGCTGCTTCTTCTGCCGCTTGCTCTGCTTTCCTGATTTGTGCATCCCAATTGTTAAAGAGAATTTCTTTGTGATTGTCGTTGATTATTGGTGCACCCACTCTTTTCCCCTCCTCTGTTTCTTGCCAAGCCAAATATTCGGTAACTCTTTTATCGATTAAATCATAATCATGTCGTAAGTCTATGACTTGATTAGTGATTTTATCGCTTATTTCACAATAAGAGTTCCACTATGATATTCTTTGGCACAGTATTTCTTGTTGCTGCAGTAGTTGATAATTTAAGGAAATAGATTCTGTGATGAATTCTGTAAGCTTAGGATCATCCTTGTGCATCTCTTGCATAACCTGTAGCTGTTTTTCTCTTTCATCCAAATTGTTCTGGTATCCTATCTGCATTTGTTGGGAGTCCTGTTGTAATTTTTCAAGTTGTTTATGTGCTTCGTTGTTGGTGTTGGCTTGTTGCAGTTGTTGTTGCAAAACCTGTAGTTGATCTTCTTTCTCATTCAGTAATTTTCGTACCTCAGATGCTCTATCAATGGCTGCAGAGGCATATGCTCCTGTGATCTGAGATAATTTGGTGATATTTTCAGTAGGATCGGTGGTAGGATCTTGCCATAGGATGTCTAATTGTTCTGCATCATGAGAGAGCACGTTTTCCAATTTCCTTTTCTTTCTTTGTCTTCTCACTACTGCCTTGTGTTGTGGACTATAAAATACATCAAGAGGAGGAATTTCCTCTATTTTGAGCATAAGTTCAGAGGATGGGGTAATGGGAATATGTTCCATTTCTGAGTCATTGCTAATTGTTCTTGTGACTATATCTTTTGTTGCCTATATATTACTCACAGGAGTCTATGTGTTATGTCCTTCAATATTGATTAAATCATTGAATGTCTCCCATTCTTTATCTAGCTCAGTTCTGACTGATGGTTGCTGTACGATGAGAGGGGGAAGATTTAGTTGTGGAGAGGTCAAAACCTGTTGCTGTGGGAGCTCCTTTGACTGGGCAGTATCTCTTACTGACCCTTCACTTTTATCATAGTCATTTTTAGACCTCTTAGAGTGTTCTGACGTTTCTCTCCCGGACTTAGATTTAGATCTGTCTATGCCTGAATTTCCACTGAGACTAATACTGGGAGTTGGTTCCCTTATGGGTTCCAAGCGTAATTTATCCAAAGGGATACTAGCTAACCTCCTTTCCCTGTATATCTTGAACTCTTGAAATTTTGCTAGAGGAAATCGCATTTGGGCTGAATGTAGAACCTCTTTAAGTGCGCCTTTCTCTTGGAACATGTCATCAAAAGGATCATATTCTTTAGAAAACACCTTTATTTTGACTGCAGTAGTGAAATTTTTAGCAATATCATAAGGGTCGAACGGTCTTCTTGGAAATTTGAACAAACGTAAACATGTTATGTTGTTTACTTCTTTTAATGCATGGCCTATATCAAATAGTGAAAAGGCTCCACAGGCCACAGGAAATTGTGGCTAAATAGCCTTCTTTTTGTCCTTCAAATCTTTAGTCAAACCTCCTTCTCCACAGGTTTGATAAGAAATTTCTCGTGCCATGAGTTTATTAGCAACATACAAAGGTAAGACATGAGGGGAAGCGAGACTTCCAAATACCCTGACATATGTAAATAGTTCTTCTCCGAACCATCTCGCAACAGGGAGTATATCTACCTCTTCTTTGGGAGAAAATCTTGGAGTGTCTTTATCATATAACATTTTGTATAGGGGCAACATAATTCCATGAAAAATCTTGTAAAAATACGGAGTGAACTTGGAATCCCACAATTCTTTGTGATAAATATGAATGGGTAAGAGGTCTTGAGTCGTCCATTTCCAACCCATCAAAGGAAACTTGGAAATATAACAGATTGAATCCATCACATATGCAGATTAGTAAAAAGGGGGATAAATTCTCTGAGAAACAGTTCTTTTAGACCGGTAATTTAAAATGGTCATGGCTAAGTTGTCAGATAATATCTTAGCCCAATACACAATAGTAGCATTAACATCGGCATTCAATAATGGTAGCCATTCAGATGAAAATTTATTAATGTCTGGCTTCCCAAAAAGCCTACAGCAGCAAAGAAATACGGGGAAGTGAGAGAACCAGTACTATACATACCATGTTTATCCCTTTTTAGTGGTTCGTCCCTCCTTGACCAGTCCTTGGTGCATTCTGTTAGGTTTTCATTTTCTTTAGCAAACTTCTCCATGAACTGTTTGTTATAAGTCGCCTGTGGCTCTGGTAAATGATACATGAGTCTCAAATCTTGTGGAGTGAATGAGCCAGTGAGTTCTTGACCCTGAGTCTTAAATTGTCTGTTTGTGATGTCAGTGTTGTCCAGTACCCATTTAACCATGTCCGTGTATGGAAGAATTTTGGGCCTCGCCGCTATCCGGTGCAAGAATGAGCAAGCTAGCTCTGTAATAGACGCCTCAGAAGACCCATGTGAGCCTGTAGTAGCTGTAACCTCCATTATTCTGGGATTCTCTTCCTCAAGTAGACTGTGCATGCCTTCCCAAGTAGTATTACCAGCATCTTTGTTACAGGCAGTGTCTGTATACAAGGGCGTCATTTCTTTGTCCTCAGAACTCGGAGCTTTGTCTTTCTTTCCCATAATATCCTGAATACTGCTTTGTATAGTTTTCTGCTCTTCGTTCCTGTAGTTTACAAATGAGGAGTGAATAATGACAAGAAAAAGGTGACGGGAAAGCTTTTAAATGCCGAAGACATATAAAATATACCACCTTACGTGAAATGGCTCTTCGATCATAACAAAACCATATTTCATTAATGATTGACAACCAATTCATTGATTAACATTAAAGCGCATAATCAAGCCTCGGTTTATGGAAAAAAAATTTCGTACAATGATCTCTAAAGATCTGCGATTTGCTTCGCAATATCGCAGATCTCAATCTCGTAGGTTTGCAATATCACAATACCGCAATATCACAGAATCGCAAAATCGCTAGATCGCAATATCGCAAAATCGCTAGAGCGTAGCATATGAAAAACCTTCGTTAATGTGTTTTTTTTTTTTTGCGAAATGCGATTTGAGATATGTGCCATCGCATATCGGCGGTTTTGAGATTTTTCAGCGTAACATATGACATTTGAGGCATGCGATGCGATGAATGTTTTTAGTGCGTAGTTTTGCATCGCGATCTCGCAATATTTAGAATTCCACTTGTAAGGAGATATTCATTACCTTTTTGCGATGCGATATTTCTTTAAGAAATGATTTTTATTCTATCTTATCATAAAACTTAAGTTTTTTAGATTTTTCAAGGGGTATTCACCTAATTCTATGATAATAAGTTTTATTGAAAAAAGGAAATACAAGCCTTAATTGATTTTTTAAATTTTTTGACTAAGGGCCCCCACTTATTTAGTAGTAGTGAAAATACTAAATAAGAAGGGGGGTTGTTGCTGGCCACAACAATTGGCGATTCACTTGGAAGAACCAGTTATCTCTGCTTTTCTTTTGAATTTTCTAAACTTCCAAAACAGAAAATTTTTCAGAAAATCAAACTTTATTATACAAAGACAAAGTACATCATGCTTTTATCTATCAATGATATTTCGTTTCTTCTATATTCAACTTTGATTGTTTACTTCCTCAAGCTAGTCCTTGTATCTACATCAGTCATTACTTGGTTTATAAAGATAAAAACAAAGACTTCTCTGTAAATCAGTTTTAAATATGCTAATTTTTCGTAGGTAGAGCCTCTGCTGCCAGCAGGCGTTTATAGCCTCGACATGGTTACCTGTTACCCAGCAATGATCCTGTATCCTACTTAGAGAAATATACAATTTTCAAAGATAAATCCATATACACACTTATTGCTTTCATTTTCTTTTTTACCCTTAAAGAACAATGTCTTGGTTTGGTAGCCAATTTATGACAGTACCATTCACTTGATTTATAACTTTGCTGAACAAGCTGGCTCGTGATGAGACCCCTTGTCTTTTGATTGCAACAATCTTGAGTCATTGCCCTGTTGTGGTATGTAGTATTGGCAAAGTCAGCAAGCTATAATATCTATGATCATGATAAGTTGGCTCGTGATGAGACCTCTTACTCTTTAAGTTAAAGTGTATCATTGGATTATTCCCTGAACGTTGTAATTTCCTAGGTGGGGAGGAAGTCATTGTTTCCTTAAGATAGCTCTAGACGATAATGGTAGAGTTTTTTGGAAAGAGCTTTTCTACAGAGAATCTTCGTTTTTTTATTGATACCTTTCATTGGATTGATATAAAACAATTTCCCACTAAAGGTCGCTTTTTATCAAAATTTACAAGGTTGAAACTAGTATCATTTCTAGGCCTAAAGCCTTTAACTGTATCTTTCAATAATAATGATCAATTTTCTAGAATAATTCTATTTATACAAGTGAAAAAACAAAATCTAAAATAGAATTTGTATATTTTTCGTGAATTCCAAATGTAACCATTTACAACTGGTTTTATTATGAAAACAAAGAAAACTAATATACAAAATAGAAGAATGATCTCCTATGGAAAATATTTTTTGAGGATCTGTCCGTTAATGATCCAGGTGGATATTGGTGGTCACCCGCCTATTCCACTTGGGGCTCCACCATTGTCTATTTCAGTTTTTCAGTTTCGGCACAGTTTACTATTTTTAGCAGTTTTTCGGGTCCTAAACTTCCGGAGCCGTTTTGAGGCCCTAAACGACGTTTTTTGGGAAAACGGAGAGCAACATGGGTCCATGGACCGATGTTGCTCGTTCCAAATTTTTAGTCCTCGGATAGATCTTTCTAACGAGGTATGGTACGCGTCAAATGGAGATCGTATGCCAAAGTTACGCCCCTGGGAAGTTGAAACACCAATTTACCCAAACGGGGCCCATAGTTTTGGCGCTTCATCTCCTAGGGTTAGGGTTTTGGTTGTTTAGGATTTCCCATTGTTTCTAAATAATAAATAGGCCCTCGAGCCTCATTGTAACTCGGTTCAGAGGCCTGTAGCCGCCACATCTCTTCTCAGAGATAGCTACCAGCGCCCTAGCTAGTTTTATTTCCATTCTGTCTGTAAGCAAATTTCAGTTCTTTGATATTAATGAAATGAAGTGTTGTTTCCGCTGCATCTCTGTATTTATGGTTATATGTTTATTCTGTTGTGTTCCTGCATAAATCCGGATCAGTGGTATCAGAGCGGTCTGCTTTTTCTCGATCCTTCTTTGCATGTCCCCAACGAGGTCGGGGTATAAGGAGCTAGGGCTTGATCTGGTGGAACCTTTGCAAGATCGGCCTCGCAAACCTCGACGGACGCCCATGGGGGACGAAAAGAAAGATGAGGGAGCAGGAGATCCTATCAAAATATTGCTCGAGGAGGCCCTCGAGAAACAAAGGAACGTGATGATGGATAAATTTGCTCAGATCCTTCAACGGCTACCCACCGGCGGCGCATCTGCATCCATCAGCCACTCTGGAGGCGCGACTCCTTTTAAGGTACAAGTAAATTTTGACATTCCCATATTTTAGGGTCAAATAGACGCAGATGCCGTAGATAGATGGTTGAATCTATTAGAAGGATATTTCTTTTTTCATGACTTTTCAGACCGGGAGAAGATTATTTTTGCACTCCTCAAAGCTACCCCCCATGTTAAGGACTGGTGGGAAACCTACTGTGAGAACAAGGACCAGACAGAACCCTCTATGTTCTCGGCCGTACCAACTTGGAATTCTTTTCGAGACGCCGTCAAGGAACAATACTATCTCGTGGGGAGCTATGAGGACAAGTACATACAATGGACCACGCTGCGACAACAAAGGGATCAAGATGTGCATGAGCTGACGAATCTGTTCCATACCCTGCGCACAAAGTTGGGTATCAAAGATTAAGAGAAACATCTGGTGCTAAAGTATCGCAGCTGTCTGCACAAATACATTCAGGAGGAAATGGAGTTCCTTGACATCTCCTCGCTTGGTACGGCATACCGGTATGCTGCCAAGATTGAGCAGAAATTCAAGCAGAAGAAGCGAGACTTTGGATCTGCGAATCAAAAGCAAGGGAAAGGTGCTTCCAAACCGTAGAACAAAGGACAGAGCCAAGGCATGGCGACTAAAGGCAACTCATCGAAGACACAAGAAAATAACAGCACCGCAAAGCCAAAGAAGGACACGGGAAAGTGGTGTGAGTTCCATAAGAGCTCCACTCACAACACAAGTGAGTGTCGGGCCAAGCAGTCGCTAGTGGCCGAGATGAGGGCTTCCGAGTCAGATGCATGCTCTGACTCCGAATCAGAACCTGAAAAGGCGAATGAAAAAGGGAAACAGATTATTGATGCGGAGCCCAACGCCACTGTTGCCACTGCAAAGATCCAAAAGGAGGAACCGGAAGATCCAGAGGAGGAGGAACGTCTCTTCCACTCCCGGATGTGGGTAAAGGGCTCCCCTGTACAGTTCATTGTCGACAATGGGAGCCAAAAGAACCTCATTTCAGCAGACGCCGTGAAGCGGTTGGGCTTGCCGACCACAGCTCACCCACATCCATACACCATCGAGTGGCTTCACCAAGGACGAGATCTCCGCGTTAGCCAACAGTGTCGCCTTCCCTATAGCATCAAGCCCTTCACGGATGAGGTATTATGTGACGTTGCTCTTATTGATGTTTCTGATGTATTATTAGGACAACCATACTTGTGGAAGCGTCATGTTGTGTATGAGTCTCGACCTCGTGCTGTTATTGTTACTTTGGGAAATAAGTTGTACGGGATACCAGAGGTACCACCTCCTGCCGCTATCTCTTTGGTTACTGCAAAACAATGCAGTAAGCTCATTTCCCAAACCAGGAAATTCATTTTCCTGATGATCCGCCCCCAGGGAAAGAAGAAGACTGTGGCCACATCCTCCAGACAGGGCTCCTCTGCACAACAACAACAAATGGATAAGGTTGTGGAGGAGTACGGAGACATATTCACCTCACCCACAGGGGTTCCTCTGCACTGTCAGGTCAAGCACCCGATTGATCTGACCCCAGGTGCGCCACTACCCAATGGACCGATCTATCGGCGCTCTGTTCTGGAGAATGATGAAATCAAGAGGCAGATTCAGGAGCTGTTGCAGAAAGGTCACATCATACCAAGTTCATCGCCCTGTGGGAGCCCGATCGTGTTGGTATAGAAGAAGGATGGGACGTGGAGACCCTGTATTGACTATCGAGCGTTGAACAAGATCACTGTCCGAAATAGGTACCCAATCCCACGGATTGATGACCTTCTGGACCAACTCAAAGGTGCAAAATATTTTATCAAGATCGACCTGAAGTCTGGGTATCACCAGGTACCAATTGAACCCTCCGATGTGTGGAAGACTGCCTTCAAAGCCAAGGAAGGCCTTTTCGAATGGTTGGTCATGCCTTTTGGGTTGACGAATGCTCCCGCCACCTTCATGAGGATGATGGATGACATCTTGCGGCCATTCACCAACTCATTTGTAGTGGTGTACTTGGATGACATTCTGATCTTCAGCCAGACTTGGGAAGAGCACCTTCACCACATCCAACAAGTCCTCCAAACACTGCGGCAACACAAGTTGTGTGCCAATTTGGAGAAGTGCACTTTTGGCATGACCCGGGTTCAATATCTGGGATACATTATTGATGAAAGGGGGGTGCATGTGGATCCAGCCAAGATCCAAGTCATTCGAGATTGGCCAGCCCCAACCACTATAACAGAGCTTCGCAGCTTTCTGGGTCTTGCTAATTTCTACCGGAGGTTTATGTTGGGATTCTCTCATATCACTTGGCCCTTGAGTCAAGTCACCAAGGGAGGAGCAAGAGCAAAAATTTTTTGGTCGGAACCTCAACAGAAGGCATTCACAGAATTGAAAAATCGCCTCTGTTCTGCCCCAGTGCTCACTTTACCAGACTTGCAACAGCCATTTGAGATCGAGACAGATGCCTCTGACTATGCTATTGGGGTAGTTCTTACTCAACAGGGACATCCAGTGGCATTTCACAGTGAGACATTGTCTGACACGGTTCGCAAGTACCCCACATATGACAAAGAAATGTACTCCATTGTGCAAGCTTGTCGACAATGGAAGCATTACATTTTGGGGAAGGAAACAATCATCCATACAGACCACAGGCCCCTGCAGTTCATACAGACACAAGGGAAGTTGCGGAATGATCGCCATCAGAAGTGGTCTACATATCTGCAACAGTTTCATTTGAACATCAAGTATAAGAAGGGTAGCACCAATCATGTTGCAGACTGCCTCAGCCGACCACCGATCGTGGCGCTCACCATTGTGCTCAACTCTTGTGGGCACGAGACTTCTGATTGGCCGCTTCTCTATGAGAGTGACCCAGAATTCGGCCAAACTTACAAGGCACTCTTGGGGGGTACGCAAGTTCCAAATTTTCACCTCCAAGATGCACTTTTATGTCACATGGGACACCTTTGTGTTCCTTCAAGCGAGCGTGCCAAGATGATATGGCAAGCACACTACAGTCGAGTCGTTGGGCATTTCGGGGTCGAGAAAACAGTAGCAATCCTGCAGAAGTATTTCTATTGGCCGAACCTTCGAAAGGATGTCGAGAAGCACATCAGATCCTGCACTGCTTGTGCCATTGCCAAACCGACCATCGAGAAGCAAGGCCTATATACTCCTCTACCTACCCCTAGTCGACCTTGGGAATCCATCTCCATGGATTACATGTCGGACCTGCCTTCTACTAAGCAGGGAAATGACTGTGTTTTTGTGGTCGTCGACAGATTCTCGAAGATGGCCATTATGGCGGCCTGCAAGAAGAATATCACAGCAGAAGCCGCTGCTAAACTCTTCTTTGAACGAGTGTGGGTGCACTTTGGGATCCCACAGTCTATCATATCAGATCGGGATAGCAGGTTCCTCAGCACATTTTGGTCCAGCCTCTGGTCGATGTTGGATACCAAGCTCACCAAGTCCACAGCTTTCCATCCCCAAACAGATGGCCAGACAGAGGTCGTCAACAGAATGATTGTACACATTCTTCCCATGTACAATTCCAATCATCCACGCACATGGGATGAGAGCCTCCCCTATGTACAACATAGTTATAATCGGGCTCTCCACAGTTCAATCGGCCATAGCCCCTTTCAGGTGGGCTTGGGATTCCAGCCACTATGTCCCATTGACGTAGCCATGCCATTTGCAGCTGCTCAGGCCAATTCAGCTCATGTCCAGTATGAAGTTGAAAAATCAAGTAGCTTCATCGAGCGCATTCAACACATCTGCCAACAGGTTCATGATATATTGGACAGAGCCAATTCCAAGTACAAGCAACGCCATGATCAACACCGGCTGCCACACAACTTCCAGGTGGGCGACAAAGTATGGCTACATTTGTAGAAGGAGCGCCTCACTGGATGGTGTACGGGTCGTACACCATCACCAAGGTTGTAGGGAACAATGCCTTCGAGCTCAGTATTCCACCATTCCTTGGTCTGCACCCAGTCTTCAATGTGGATCACCTTCGTCCTTACTTCCCACCTCTACTGGACACCTCGGACATTGCAAAACAACTCACACCAACAGAGTTAAACCCAGACTGCATGGAACAGGCCACCACAGATTGTATCATGGACATGCAAATCAAGAACACTCGTCAACAGCAGATCCAACTGTATCGGGTTGTCAAAGCTGGCCAACTCCTGCACCAAGGAAAGTGGTTCACCCGGGACCAAGTTCAGCAGAAATTTCCTCATCTCATGGAGGAACTTAACGCAATGGGGACCATTGCTTCCTAAGGGGGGAGGAATGATCCAGGTGGATATTGGTGGTCACCCGCCTATTCCACTTGGGGCCCCACCATTGTCTATTTCAGTTTTTTCAGTTTCGGCACAGTTTACTATTTTTAGCAGTTTTTCGGGTCCTAAACTTCCGGAGCCGTTTTGAGGCCCTAAACGACGTTTTTTGGGAAAACGGAGGGCAACATGGGTCCATGGACCAATGTTGCCCATTTCAAATTTGTAGTCCTCGGATAGATCTTTCTAACGAGGTATGGTACGCGTCAAACGGAGATCGTATGCCAAAGTTACGCCCCTGGGAAGTTGAAACACCAATTTACCCAAAACGGGGCCCATAGTTTTGGCGCTTCATCTCCTAGGGTTAGGGTTTTGGCTATTTAGGATTTCCCATTGTTTCTAAATGATAAATAGGCCCTCGAGCCTCATTGTAACACAGTTCAGAGGCCTGTAGCCGCCACATCTCTTCTCAGAGATAGCTACCGGCGCCCTAGCTAGTTTTATTTCCATTCTGTCTGTAAGCAAATTTCAGTTCTTTGATATTAATGAAATGAAGTGTTATTTCCACTGCATCTCTGTATTTATGGTTATATGTTTATTCTGTTGTGTTCCTGCATAAATCCAGATCAGTTAACAGGTAAAGACTCTCTTTTTCCTGTTAAATCCTGTAACATAAAAGTAGATGGACCTATGACTTCTGTGATTTGGAAAGGGCCAAGCCACATTCGTTGAAATTTCGTATGTTTTCCTTTTTCCTCATGAGCCTTGTCCCATTTTAAAACCAGATCTCTTATCTGAAATTCTTTTCTGGATATCATGTTTGAATCAAAAGAAGCTTTTACTAATGCTTGGTGATGAGCATGAGTTATTTTGGCCTGTTCTCGTTGCTCCTATAGCTTAATTATTTCCAGCTACCTTAGTTGTAAGGAAGAAGTTGGTGCTTCATCAATATATTGAACTAAGGCCAAAGAGGGAATTTCTAGATGAGTTGGAAGAACCACTTCTTTCCCATAAACTAAATTAAAGGGAGAAGTGCCAATGGAGGCTTTCTGCATTATTCGATCTACCCATAAAGCATATATTAAAGACTTATGCCAATTTTTGTGATTTTGATCAATGGTACGCTTAATGATTCTGATTAAGTTTTTATTTGTAGATTCAGCTAATCCATTCCCCTGTGGGTAATAATTGGCAGAGTATTTAAGTTTGAAACCTCTTTTGAGTGCAAATTCAGTCATAGCATTACCAGAAAAATACAATGCATTATCAAACATTAAAGCAGAAGGTAAACCAAACCTGGTGATTATGAACTGATCTATGAACTCGATGATATGCTGGCATTAGCCGTCTTGAGAGGAACTGCTTCTACCCATTTAGTAAAATAATCAGTTGCTATAAGGATATACCTATGTTGTTTAGAAGAGTGAGGAACGATCTCACCTATTATGTCCAATCCCCATTGATCAAAAGGCTGCTCAATGTTGACTGGTTGCAGCAACAATGATGGTTTCTTTTGTCTCCCAATAGCGGTTTGAAAAACTTGACATTTACTTACGTAGCTATTTGAGTCTTTGAATAGTGTGGGCCAGTAATAGCCTGCGCGGAGGATTTTATGTGTAGTAGCGTCTCCAGCATAATGTCCGCCTGCTGGCCCATCGTGGAGTTCCTGCAAGAATTTTTCAGCTTCAGATTTCTCAAGACATCTAAGGAGAATATAATCATAATTCATTCTAAAAAGAACATCATTCACAAGCTGATATTGTTTAGCTTTCAGTCTTAGAGCTCTTTTCTTAGTGTAATTGAGATTTGGAGGAGCATATCCATTCTTTAGATAAAATATGATATCAGCGTATAATGATTCAACATCGTTTAGGCTTACCTCATACATTTATATCTCTGCAGATGGTATTTCGGAAATAAGAGATGCTCCAGCTAGCATTTTGCAAAAGCCTTGACCTCTTACAATACTTGCTGGTTTGATTTCTACGTCATATTCTTGTAAGGCAGTAACCCAATTGGCTCTTTTCTCACCTACATATTTCTGTACTAAGAGATTTCTTACCGCTGGAAATAGTACTATGATTTTTGTATGGGTTTTAGCAGAAAGGGTTTGAAATATTTAATTGCTCTGAAAACAACATAAGATTGTTTCTCCACATTTGAATAATTTAACTCAGCCCCCTATAAATTTGAACTGAAAAAAGAAATTGGGGCTTCTACCTTGTCTTGATTTGTTTGAGTGAGTATCGCAGCATATGATTTATCATAGGAAAATGTATATAGAATAAAAGGATCGGAATGTTGGGGTTGCTAAAGATGGAGCGTTAACAATTGCTTGTTTGATCAGATTGAATGCCTCATATTCGTCTTGGCCCCATTTGAAGTTTGAGTTCTTTTTAATCATTGCTTGTAAAGGAGATACAATTCTTGAAAAATCTGGCACAAATCTCTTTACAAAATTAATCTGGCCAAGGAAAGATTGCATAGCTTTCTTGTTGTGAGGTAGGGGTATTTCGGAAATCTCCTTGATTCTGTCAAGATCAATATGAATTCCAGATTTTGATACTATGAATCCAAGAATTTTTACTTCACTTAATGCAAAAAAGGATTTTTTCGGGTTAAGTGAAATTCCATACCTTTGACAATGTTGGAAGATCTGTTTTAAATCTCTAACATGATTGCCTCGTTTCTTGGAATATATAGTTATATCATCCAAGTAAATTACCACTGATTTGTTAACTAATCCCTTGAATGCGATGTCCATGGCTCTCTAAAATGTGGCACCAACGTTGATCAGACCAAAGGGAATCTTTTGATATGTGTAAGTGCCCCATTTGGTTCTGAATGTGGTTTTCAATTGATCATCGGGATGGACCAACACTTCGTTGTAACCAGAGAAACCATCTAAGAAGGACATTAATTCTGATCCTACGACTGCCTGCAATATTTGCTCCATAGGAGGCAAAGGAAAATTATCTTTTTGGCAGGCTTTGTTAAGATTTCGAAAGTCAATGCAAATTCCAATGTATCCGTTCTTCTTTCTAACAGGAACCATATTGGAAACCCATTTAGAATTTTGAACGGGAAAGATGATCTTGGCTTTCAATAACTTATTGAGTTCAGATTTGATCTGGTTTTCTAAATTGGGATGGATCTTTCTCAGCTTTTGCTAGACAGGTTTTTCATCGTTTGTCATTGGGATAGTATGTTGGATGATAGAAGTGTCATAAGTTTTGAGTTCATCGTAGTTCCAAGCAAAGACACTTTTGTATTGTTTCAAGAGATGAACATACGCTAATTTTTCTTCAGGAGCTAGGCCAAGGCCTAGGTTGATATTATGTGGTTTGGTATCAGTTCCTAGATTTACTAATTCATAGTTCAAAGTTGAACTTTGCAGTTTTGAATTGGCAGATCTTTTAAATCGATCTTTCAAATCATAAAGGTCTTATAACTTGACTACTGACTATAAAAGAGAAGAACCAAAGTTTTTTTTTAACAGGTGAATCAAATTTTCATATTTATTCTTCAGGAGCAACAACAGATCAAGATGTCTTTCTATGGATTGAGACTCGAATATGCCCTTGAGGGTAATTATAATTACATATCATGGAAGGACATGATGGAGGCAATGTTGGATGACAACAGACTGAATGATACTGATATTCCCAAGCCTGCAGCAAAAGATGCTCCAAATCTTGATGCATGGAAGAAGAATGTAGCCAAGGTGAGAAGGATTTTGTTACAAGGAGTTTGAGATCATATTGTCTCAAACCTCTATAGAAAGGAAACTCCATATGCTATGTGGAAGGACTTAACAAATATGTTTCTGAACAACAACGACCACAAGAAGTTGGCGTTGAAGGACAAGCTCAGAAAGATCAAGATGGAGGAGGGAGAGACGACACCAAAATACTTGATGAAGTTCACTCAATGTTGAGATTAGCTTGGAAGTGTTGGTGTGACAGTGGCCCAGAATGATTTGGTGAGCCTAACACTTCTAGGTCTTCCCAAGAGCTGGCAGAGATACCAGGACTTGGTGAATGGGAGGGATAAGTTAACAAAGTGGGAACGATTGTGGTCTAACTTGGTACAGGAAGAGATAAGGTGGTGCACTAGAGACGAGGCCTATTCCAAAGACAAAGAAGAAGATTTTTCATTAGTCATAAAAGACAATAAATCCAAGGGAAAGAAGTCCCAACACAAAGAGGGCAAGAGGGACTTGTCCAAGATCAAGTGTTTTCAATGTCATGAGTGTTATCACACTCAAAATTTTCAAAAATTGTTTTAATAAGGTCACCATAGGTTTCATGTTATGTCATGTTGGGTTAAGTCTTTGATGGAGAATTTTCCAAATCATGTTTATCCTATGTCAAAAAAACCACCATGAGTCATGTCATGTCAGTCAACTACACTCCATGTCTTTTTGTTTTCACACCCATACCTTCAAATTAAAAAAGTTAGCCACTTTCCAGTTAAACACAGTTTCGTAGCAAATTCAGTGCAAAATAGGCAGATTTCGCTATGAAACTACCTGATAATTTTGTAGCAAATATGAGGATTTATCTGTTTTTTTTACTTTTGAGCAGTCAACTTCAAGGGTCGTTTTTGGGAAAAAAAATAAGTATTTTAAGAAACTGAGAGAGGTTATTGTCAAGAACTTATCAAATAACATTAACCCCTTTCACTTTTCTCAATGATGCTACAAATTGGGAGATTTAGAGATGTCTTTCGGCTTTATTTTCAGAATGTATAATTTTCTTGTTTTATACATGTTTTTAGAATGCAATTTATTTACAGCTGGAGATGGTTTTCAAACAACCAAGAGAATTTTTCTTAAGAACATAATAACCTACAAAAACCTCCTTCAGTTTTGAAACATCTATCAAGGATTGGGAGATAAGAGCTCATCTCTAAACCCTTTTTTTTAGAAAAAACAGTCATTTTATTGATAAATAAACTTGCTAAAGGTGAAAATGATGTTTTTTGAAGAGGGTAAGAGGAAATTTTACATGATCATACTTCATCATATCAATTTTCAGACCTACAGGTGAAATTTGGAAGAAAAGGGAGAATTTTGAATTTTTTTCCACTTTAGGTGTTTTCGTAGCTCTAGCCAGGCTTGAAGCCCAAAAAATGCTACGAAATTTCTAAAGATGAATTTTTGATAAAAAGGGTGGTTAAAATTGAAATTAAAGCTTGGGAAAATATTTTATTATCTCTTTAAACATATCAAATACATCCATGAAAGAAAAGAGAGCTAAGAGGTGGTGGAAATTGATAAATTAAATTTGCTACCAAAAGTTGCTAAGAAACTGCCTTGTTTTCCCCTGTTTTGGCAACAAGTTGAATTTTGAAGGAATTTTGTCTTGAAGTGGTGAATTAATGGTCATTTGATCATATGTGGAGGTCAAAGATAGTCAGGAGGATATTTTCATACTAGTTTGGTCCACGAAGTTGTCCAGCTCATTTTCAAATTATCAATTCATCATGGAGGTATTTCATCATATGTGATGGAAGTAGCTCCTTAAAAGTGGGAAGACATGTTTCATGAAGCCCTCCTAAAAAATTTTAAAGGCTCATGGCAGCATAAAGTCAAATTTATTGGCAAAAGTGTTTAAAACAGAGGCACTACGAAAATTTGCTACCAAATGAGCACTACGAAAATTTCTGTACATGACTGTTTTAGCAATTCAACTTCACGCTTGATTTATGACCAAATAAAAAAATATTTTTGAAATATGAAAGAGGTTTTACAAATGCATCAGGGTTTGTTAATTATACACTCATCTTTGAAGCCTATTTTTCAGAAATTTCACTAACCAGATTTGTGAAAAAACTGTAAAAAATCGACTTGGAGGAGGTCCAGCTCAGCATCCACGTGAAATAATTACACATCATCATTCTGGTACACTTAGAAAATTAGTTGGTTGGAGTTGATAATGGTTATTAAATTTTTTTGTTGAGCTATTAATGAAAGAAGATTCTTTTTTGTATTCAAACTCTGCAAAACAAAAATATGCCTAGGAAGTCTCCAAGTGATGGAATCATGTTTGAAATAGGTCTTTGAGGTGGGAATTTGAGGCGATTAAGGTGGAAAATAATTTGTATGATTTCTAATTCTATAAATGAGATATTTTTAGTGTTAGAGGAGGTTGGGAGATGGTTACTTGACACTACCACTATTGTAATATTTTTATATCAGAAATATACAATTGCAGCATGCCTATTTCAGACCTGATATTCTTCTTTGTATTCTTATGTAAGTTTGTTCTATCATTCTTTTAATTTCTCTCCAGTTTTCCCGTTATATAATCACTTTTAATTCATGATCACATGCCCCAACTTCCTGTTTACACCTAATCTGTTGTTTTGTCAAGATTTATTAGTTTGCTTATGTATAATCACTTGGAATTCATGGTGACATGCTCCAACTTCCTGTATGCATATAGCTTGTTGTTTTGTCCTTCATGTATGGTTTAATAAGAATACAATTGCCTCAACTTCCATGAGATAGGTTAAATTGTGACTTAGTTTTCATATCGACTCCATAAGCCCCATGGTAGTTAGTTGTTTACATCTTTCACCTACATAAAAACAACACATTCAATCCAATTCAAAGTTAGCCATCTACTTTCAAGTTATTCATTGAATATCCTTTATCCTTCTGAGAAAGCCCTCTCAGACTAGAAAGGCTAATTTCCATTTACAAGTTGGTTTTAAATAGTTACTCCAAGTTGACCATTGAAGCAGCCCAACAGGACTCAATTTGGTGATAACATTTTGGCACCGCTGCCGGGGACGAAGGTGTAAATTTTCCCTGGGAAGAACGACAAAGTTTCAGTTCTAAGGTCTGAGAGAAGAAGACACTTAGGCACATATTGGCTATATTTCTGCTCTAGCGACTCTCACACATCAAATAATTAATTTGAAGGTGACTCTACTGCTTGAAGATCAGTAGCTTGATGAAGTTCCAAGATGAGTTCCATTGCAATAATAAATGTCAAGTATGCCCCTATGAATAGGTCTCACATCCCTGGTTTTCCAAACCCTATGCCAAAGTCGATTGGTTAACTGATCTTCCAATATTTAAAGATCAAAATAAAGACAATGTTGCTCTTCATTTGGTTAGATTCCATATCCATGTATGAAGAATTAAGGTTCAGTTCCCTGAGGATTGTTGTCATCAAGATTTTTATGGTCACTTTAGAGGGAAAAGCATGGTCTTGTTACGAAAGCCTGCCAAATGGTTCATTATATCTTGCTGATTTCCATGTTGCATTTTATGAGACGTATAAAGAATTTCATTCTTCCTTATTGTTGGTCAAAGACTGGTGTAAACATTGTGTGAGTTTTATTGAATATTTGGAGAATTGTTATGAAGATGATGAGTTCATGGATGAGGAAATTTTAGAGGCCCTTCATGACAATCCCTTTCATCACCAAGAAGAAAGGGTAGCCTCTCTCCTGGAAGAAAATGAAACCCAACAGGAGTTTATTTATGAAAATCATGTTACATCCTCTGAGTTTGATGAACATTTATAGTAGAATCATTTCAAACAACAAGAGGAAATACTGGAAGATAATTGCTATAATCTTCAGGTAAAGGAAGAAGTTTATTCTTCATGTCATTCCTTGCATCAGCCTACATCAAATGAAGAAAATTTTGAAAAGAAAATTTTAGATAATCAGATGGGTATGCTTGTTGAATCATATGAAGAATTAACTCTATAAATTCTCATGGTACATGTTGAGGCAGTTCCTTTTGAAAGTTTCCAAGAATACTCTAGGTTTTTCTTTCTCCCAAATGAAAATAATGATCATCATAATTTTTCTTTTTTATTCGAGAATGGTCGCAAGAGTTATAAAGAAAAATCTGAACAAGGAACACCATCAAAGGATCATATTTACTCACACTTTCTTGTTTATCAACAAGAATTATTCGTGCATACTCTCAAAGATCCTTTTGCAACTCTGCTGGAACCTTCTACAGGAATGAATTTCAATATGATTTTCAGTTATGTATACAAGTTCAGATGGTGGAACAAATTTTCATCTCTCAAGAATGGATTTATGATCAGAGAAGTGGAATGTCCGTTCCAAAACATTACTCAACTTCTTGATTGGCTTCATTGGAAGAATGAGATCACTTGATTCAATTTTTATGCTGAGCAAGTAGAGTAGGATCATTTGTATATAAATAAGCTTGAAGATAAAGCATTTTGTCAGTTTCATTTTTAAATTCAGCATGTGTACTTTCAGTTCTTTAGCAGCTACTTGTTTTTTTAGTGCCAAGGTTACAGGTCAGAACAGGTTGCAAGTTTTCATTTTGAAGATGGGAGCAGCCCAATAGAGGTGGCATTGGAACTACCAGTTCTTTGTTGTACCACAGGGGCACACCATCCCAAGTGGAGCCACTGTTATCACACTAAAAAATTTCGAAATATGTTTTGATAAGGTCATCATACGTTTCATTTTATGTCATGTTGGGTCAAGTATTTGATGAATAATTTACCAAATCATGTTTATCCTATGTCAAAAAAACCACCATGAGTCATGTCATGTTAGCCAACTACACTCCATGTCTTTTTGTTTTCACACCCATGCCTTCAAATTAAAAAAGTGAGCCACTTGCCAGTTAAACACAGTTTCGTAGTGACTTTAGTGCAAAATAGGCATATTTCGCTACGAAACTACATGATATTTCGTAGCGCATATGAGGATTTCTCTGTTTTTTTACTTATGAGAAGTCAAATTCAAGGGTAGTTTCTCAGAAAACAGAGAAGTATTTTAAGAAACTGAGAGAGGTTATTGTCAAGAGTATATCAAATAACATTAAACTCTTTTAATTTTCTCAAATGTGCTACAAATTGGGAGATTCAGAGCTGTCTTTTGGCTCTATTTTTATAATGCATAATTTTCATGTTTTTATAGATGCTTTTACAGGACTCAATTTGGTGATAAAAACAAGTACGAGCACTATGCCAAGAAATTTCCAAAGAAGGCAATCAAGAACGAACCTGTAGTTGCAGAAGTAGGTGAAGCTCTAGCTTCACAGTGTTAGATAAATGGAAGTTAATTAGTTTATCTTATCATGACATTATCTTGTGATTATTATTATTTATTCTTGTGTTTTATCTTTCATCATCAAGACTAATGCCAAAAAAATATAAGAGGACTCAAGATGTAGGCACGTGCTGCTAGGGAAAAACCCCACTCTCTGGGGAAAACCCAGTCAAAATTCTTTCTTCAATAGGTTCAAGATGAGATGACCAAGACCTTTAGACTATACGCTTCCTCCATCAAGTTATCCCTTCACCATGAAAGCACCAAGATCTCCACGATATTGATATCTCTTTTGCTTGCACCCAAAATTCATCCTTATCATCTTGACTAAGGTTAAGATAGAAACATAACACTGAGCATCATAATGACACAAAATTTTAGCATCATACGAGCACCATTGATC
The DNA here is from genome assembly GCA_034641835.2 of Pinus albicaulis. Classification (NCBI taxonomy): domain Eukaryota; kingdom Viridiplantae; phylum Streptophyta; class Pinopsida; order Pinales; family Pinaceae; genus Pinus; species Pinus albicaulis. The sequence goes on from CM076581.1 coordinate 292,467,556, forward strand.
ATCATATGGAACATCATTGTACATCACTCATGGCATCGAACTTCATGAAATATATAACATCGAACTTGTAGCACTGAATTTATGTGTAGTTTAGATAGCACTAAGTGCAATGTAATATACAACACTATGTCACTGAGCCATTGTATTGTACCTTATCCAAGTATATAAATGAACCATAGAGATAAAGAGAATTGTAACTTCACTAGACCATATTCATTGTAACTTCACTGAAGCAAAGAGACTGTAACTTCACCCAAATTGTGAATTGTTGTGCCTTCACCAAGCTTGTAATCCAAACCTTAATTACAGAGAATTCTGAACTCTTTTTCTATACTGGCCCACATAAAAAATCAAAGAGACATATCTGAAATATTTTCGTAAAATGCGAAATCAGTGGTGTATATATAGTAGCTGACCCATATTAATAAGTTGTCTTGTATTGAATGAAGAGATGTGTTGATATAATAGGTCGACATGCCTTTTAGTGAAGCTGACTTGTAAGAGATTGATGGAGGTCGACTTGTATATCATTTGAGGAATTTTATCACTTGATTTGAAGGTTGATTTATGAAGAAGATTTTTGTTGAGGCCGAGGATGATAACCTTGAAGAAGATGACTTGATGGAGAAGCATTTTGACAACCTAATGTTACATGATTTAAAATCCCAAGAATTGGATCAATTTAAATCTGTAACAACTAACCTAGAAGTCCACAATTGGGACCTTAATCTAAATATGACCCAAGCATGAAACCTATGCTTTAATAATTCATTTAATAACAATAATAAATTCTTTTGATAATTAAAATAATAATGAATACTGAACCTAGTTACATTCTTCAACACTCCCTCTTAACTAGGGAGGTATTCATACATGGAAGATCTCACTTTATCTATGAAGAATTTTTAGAAACTTAAATTTCAAGGACTAGATTCATGACTAGGGAAATCTATCCATTGGTCACTCAACAATTTAGGCACCGCAATGCCATGGACTAGATTCCTGACCAGGGAACTCTATCCATTTGTCACTCAACAATTTAGACACCGCAATGCCATGGACTAGATTCCTGACCAGGGAACTCTATCCATGTGGGACTAATATGTACTAAATATTTCAGCCTCTATAGGTACCATTAGGCTTACTTACTAAGCATCAACCTAGGGAACTAGGTACACATCCACCTGATGGCACCCTCCCAACCAAACATCAAAAAAGTGTCGACCTGATGTCTTTCCAGGAAATTCTTCACTCACAAATCCTCAACACAACATTTTCAATCAATTCTTCACTCACAAAGCCTAAACACAACATTTTCAAGAAATTCTTCACTCACAGAGCCTTAGGCATTGCTTCATTCACAAAGCCTCAACACACCTTGATCCAACATATCAAGAACAATAAATATCTCCCAATAAAACTGATTGGTTACCAACATGCTATCAAATCCTTCGAGAGATTCACCTGTGCAAACGCAAACCCCAATCATCAATACTTTCAAATATATAATCAAAACAAACTTCGGGGTTTTTATGTTTCCCTTTAACTAATTCCAATAGGACTATCAATAGAATATTTCACGAGATTATTCATATTCCTACTTTACACGAGGCAATATATCTTTTCATAATATACTATCCAACCATGACTATGATTCTTACTCATGGTCTTCACTAAGACTTACAGTTGTTAGTCTCGGTCTAGTGCATGACATATGAAGTAGGGAACCATAATAATTTCTTCTTTTAATAACCAGGCTACCTCTTAATCTAGGGAGATCAACTTCTATTCAGGCTCCATATTAATGTAGGGAGACTTAGATTCTTCTTTAAGTGTTAGATAATCTTTCATGGCTTCCATCCTTTTCATCATACTTATTAGCTTATCATCTTCATGATGTACCTAAAAAACTTTAGATATCAATTACAGCCAAAAATATAGAAGCATAAAGTTAGCCATATCAGAGTTACAAAAGCATTTTAAACTTTATATCAGATACCTAGATAAGAGACATTATCAATTAGTACATCAATTTCTTCATTAATAGCCTTAAATAGGTTTAGTGTTTCATACATTATCAACATACCCTTAGGTTATGGTATTTTAGAGAACCCCTCGAGGATCCTTTCATGCAGACAATTAGAGATTTATAAGGTGGTAGATTCATCAGATGACGAATCACCCCAAACAATAATCTTTCAAGATTCAAGAGAGCTAAGCACAATATATCATGTTAGTAGTGTAGAAGAGGATTTACCAAAGAGATTTAACAAATATTTTTAATTTAAGACATATCATTGTTTCTTGACAAACCTTCTTGTGATGCCTTCATTCATACTCCTTGATATTTTAGCGTGTCCTTTCCTAGAAGAGTAAGTCGTGATTTGTAGTACATACTTTCAAGGAACATGGTGATACTAAGAACATGACTTCATTTTTCAAGTTAGATAGTTTATGCAACTATGAGGGATGGAATTCTAAATTTAATTGACAAGAAGACATTTAACTAGATTAATTTGAAGATCTTGAAGATCAAGATTATAACATGTATGTTATCACAAATTAGACCATTTATAAGATTTTATACATATCTAGAAGCTCATGTGTACCTCATAGTAACATACCTTTGATTTGCAACTTGTTGGACTAGTTGTGATACTTACTTTATTTTCTTGTGCTTGTATTTGATAAAATTTCATAGGTAGTTGTACCATGCTCCATTCCTTATTAGTGCAATGAACCCATCATACAGTAATGACACCTAATTATCATGGTAGTGTAGAACTCATATTTCTTGTTGGAAGAACCAAGAATTATTACTGTAGTATATGTTGTGAGACCTTATTACTGCACTAAGGTTAATTTGATAACACCAACCGAAGTGGCATTGTTGGACACATAATCTGCTATGGGTTAATTTGTGGAAAATGGACAATAAAAGGAAGTCCAAGAGACATTGGAATATGGAATCCAATAGTCAAAATGAATGTAATATAAATGAACATCTATGTTAATAATAGATCAACTCACGCTTATCTTTCCTATATTGTCTATTCCTGCCTATTTTATTGTTGAGTTTAACATAGTTGTTGTAAATATTGTCATTGATGGCAAAGGAGCAGAAAGGAGCAGCACCAGAAATTATCATTAAGGACAAGGGAGCAGATCAAGATTAGCTGGAGTATATAGGATAAATACGGAAAAGAAGGAAAAATTACGGTGGAGGAGTAGAAAAGAGACAAAGGAGTAGCATTATGAAAAAAGGAGGCAAGGAGCAGCAATGTTCAGCAATGTGTAGCAAAGAGGCAAATGAGCAACATTAGAAGTATAATATAAGGAAAGGAGAAACAAAGAGGCATGAAGCAGCTTTAGAATTATTACTTAAGGAAAAGGAGCAGCAAAAAAGCAAGGAGCAACAAAAGAGGCAAAAGACAACGGCATGCATCAAAGAAGAAAATTGTGTAGTGCAGGGTCAAGTTAGGCTATTCACATTTAGAACACTAAGAAAAGGAAAAGTATGCAGCAAAGGTCAAGTTAGGTGTATGCGTACAGAATGTGTGAAGCAAAGAAAAGAAATGAACAAGTGGGCCAAGTCAGGTTGGTTTTAAAACACGTGCAGAACATTGGTTCTGCATTCAGAAGATCGTGAACAAGTCAGGTATTCTACATGCAGCAAAGAAGAAATGAACGGGCACAACGAAAGAAGCAAAGGCATGAAGGAGTGAATGAGCGGGTGGAGTTGTGAAAATACACGTTTAGAATAGTGTTGGCGGATCACATATTGCAATCGGAGCAGGAGGAATATTGCACAAACACATAAGTCACCAAAAATGCGAAGTGAGATATGATGTCGTGGCATGATGACGTGGCAACTAACATGGAAAGTGATGTGGAAGCTGAGGTGGAAAATGACATGGACCTGACCCCACAAATCACAAATAAACCTTGATGGCGTCGCAGGTGAAGTGGCAGATGACGTAGCAGGTGACATGGTAGGTGACGTGGTAGATAACGTGGTAGTGATGTGGCAGTGACGTAGCACCCCAAGTGGGACCCGAACCCTTTATCCTAAATCGCATATCGCAGATCGCAAAGATTAGAAGGGATAGCACTCATGAACCATGTTGAAACATTGAAATGCGAAGTGTGATAAAAATCTCGGATGCGATACGCTTCAAAACCAAAGACTAAATGATTTAAAGCCCAGTGTGGGACCCAATCGGATATCGAAAATTGCAAAGCTCAAGAGGAATAGCGCACAAGAACAACACCGAAATGCGAAATGCGATAAGAATACCAGATGTAATGTAGTTTCAAAGCAAAGGTCTAAAGGATTTCAAATCTGGAGGTATAAGGTTTCCCTTTGAGAAATCACATTGGAGAATGGAAGAGAAATATATAAACGAAGAACAAGAGAAATAGCCTAAACACCGAAATGCGATTAAACAATTGTGATAAATCCTGGTGGGTCACATATCGCATATTGGGATATTAGATGGACGAAGGCACATTAAATAACAAGATTTGTTGAAGTGTGAAGTGCAATAAAGAGAGTGGATGCGATGTAGATCGAAGCTAAAGCCTAAAGGTTTTCAAGTTCGTAAGTATGTCATTTTTCTTTGTTAAATCGCATCGGAGGGCAAAGGAGGATGATAACATAGAATGCTGGAATGCCGAAATGCGATAGAAAATTGGACGCGATACAATCTTCAAAGGTAATGGAATATATTTTAAAGTCTAGTCTTACGATAGCTACACAGGAATGTTTGAACGCAGAGTATACTCGGGTGAAGAATAAGGTCGGACACTATGTGCACGGGTGTAAGAGTCGTTACGCCTTGATAATAGAAAAAGACTGAACACGGAGGAGACTCAGGTAAGTGACCCGACACAGAGAAAAAGGCAGAGAAAGTTGAATGGCGCGATAATGAGGAGATAGGCACCATGAGTCAAGTTGGGCTCAACAAAACCTCCGAGGCAGAGTCAAGTGTTGAGACAAGGAGAAGGTTGAACGCTGCGGGCAAGAGAAGGAAGGCAAATAGTCAGAGCCGGGCAAAAGGAGCACACGGTGGCACTGTTGGAAACTTGCCAGCTGGGTCGAGTCAGGAAAAAGGAGTTTGTGAATAAGTGTTATAATATAACAACAGAAATAGAAAATATAGTGACAGCAGCAGAAAGGACAAATGCACAGTGAGCCAAGAGTTGAAACAGCTAAGTGAAATATGTTTGTTGTAACTGTAAATGTAAATGAATTAATTATTTTTTTTATTGTATGTGAAGCAAAGGAAAGTCTTCGCAGGCATAGGAAAAACTTCAATGAGTGTTGTAAGGATTGTTTCTGATGTAATAACCTAAACTGAAGTGTAAGGAATCAAATGTGTGGAAGGCATACGATTAGGCTTGTTCACTTCAAATTCCCTGTAGAATGAAAACAATCACGTAGTTATCTGTATAAAACATGTAATATCAGTGTGCATAGGGAGGTTAGAGATAAACAGAATGGAAGAGAGTTGAAGAGTGTCAGAGAGATGAAGAAGGTTAGAGAGCAACAGAATGGAAGAGAGCTGAAGAGTTTCAGAGAGCTGCAGAATGGAAGAGAGATGCAGAATCAAAGGGGAGAGAGAGGAAGAATTAGAGAGAGCTGATATAGATGATGTGCACATCAGGAGTTAATATGAAGCAGAAAAGGCAACAATGAAGAAGGAGGATAACATAGTTGATATCGAGGTAAATAAGCATATTATTTTCATGTTGGGTGAGGGATTGTAGTCTCCTTTCAATTTGTAGCTTGATAAATTTCCAGTTGGAGTTGGGTGAGGTAGGAGCCTCTTGTAGGTTGTATCCTGTAGAAAATATTTGGGAGTTGGAGCTTCCTTGCAAGTTGTAGCTTGTAGAATTTGAGGTAGTAGCCTCTGGTAGGCTGAAGCCTACAGAAAATCAGTTTTGAGATGGAGTTGGAGTTTGCCTTTGCATCACAACAATATAAGATGTGGTTTTCTCCCTTATGGGTTTCCACTTATATCTGTTGTCCATGGGCTAGATGAGTATGTGTTGATGTGATGTTTTAATTTTCTTAACTACTTGATGTCCACACATTCAGTTTGTTGATTCATTATGTATTATGTCGCTGATAAAATAAAGTAGTTAATGGGTGTAAAGAAAAGAGTTTTAATAACCATGAATGTACTAAACTGATTCACCCCCCTATCAGTTTAGATAAGGGTTCATCAATTGGTATCAGAGCCAGTTCCTTATGTATCAGTTTAACCACTGGAAGGAGGTCCTTAGTCCCCAAAATGGATAGCCTAGAAGGAAGCTCTACAAATAAATCCCCTATGTTTATTGGCACAAACTATGCTTTCTGGAAAATAAGAATGAGGTCATGCTTAATGTCTCTTGGAGTAGGAGTCTGGGTTGTTGTTGAAGAAAAATATGCACCAAAGGATACAGACACTGAGGAAGAAGCGAAACAAAATTTCATAGCTAATGAAAAAGCAAGGAATGCACTCTTGAGCAGTCTAGTGAGTCAGAATTTATCAAAGTAATGCACAATAAGACTGCCAAAGAAATCTGCGATACACTAGAAAATATTCATGAGGGAGATACAAAGGTGAAGATGGCCAAACTACAAGCAAATAGAACTTTGTTTGAAAAATTAAAAATGAATGAAGATGAAGATATAGATGCATTATTATTATGAGTTGCAGAAGTTGTGAATATCATGATAGGTCTAGGAGAAGAAATTAAAGAAATTGTTGTAGTAAAAAATTATTGAGATCACTACCACCTAGGTTTAATTCTAAAGTTTCTACCATAGAATAAACAACAAATTGGGAAATATTGACCAGGAACCAATTACTTGGTAACCTAACAGCATATGATTTGAGACTTCCTAAAGGGAAGTCAAACATGAGGGAGGTTGCCTTTAAAGCAGAAAAGTGCATAGAAGAGAAGGAAGGTGCATGCTCATGCTATGATGAAGAAGAAGCCAAATTTTTCATAAGATTGGATAGAGGCACAGGTAAGTACAAAGGTAAACTTCCATTTAAGTGCTTTAATTGTGGAAGAGTGGGGCACTATACTTCAAAATTTCCTCATAAGAAAATAGATAATTGGTCAAAAGGGAAAGAGAAAAGCAATTTCAGCAATAGGCAGAAAGGGAACAGATTTAATAGAAGAACATTCTATGCTCAAAAAGACAGAAGTGCATTTGAGAGCTCAGATGAATCCCCAAATTAAGAAGGAACATTAGAATTCATTTTGATGGCTAAGGAAGAGCTGGAGGAAGATTTCCTGGAATTTGAAGAAGAAGGTGAGGCAGATCTTGAGGGGGAGTTGGTGAGTGCCCTAAAGGAAATAGACAGACTCAAGCTCAAGACTAGAAAACATAAGGCAATCCTTCTAAAATATGTAAAGAAAGAACCAAACTCTAAATATTTTATTAAGTTGAAAATTCAACTAGAAGAAGCAAGGAAAGTAGAAGACATTCTGTTGCAGAAAATAAGAGAGAAAATTTAGGAATGTGGAAGACTGGAAGAAGAGATGGTGAGTCTGAGGAAGAAATTGGAAAAGGCTCAAACTGATTTAACGATGAACATTCAGTTGTTAAAAGGTGTTGAACAAATTGACAGGATATTAAATGCACAAAGATCTCCTCTTGTAAAGGTTTGGATAGGATATGAAGGAGAATCCAACAAGTCGAAGGTAGAGGATAAGGAAGCTATCGCTTTTGTAAAAAATTTCATAGGAGACAGTGATAATTCTCATCAAGCTAAGAACAAAAATTTGGGCAACACTTCAACATCAAATGAATAGCTGCAAAGAAAAATTATTGAGAAAAACCAAGATACAAAAGGAGTAAACAATCAAACAACAAATAAGCATAGATCATATTGCTTCAGAAGACAAAATTTTCAAATATCTAGATGGTTATATCCCCAAACATCACCCTCTACTAGATACAGATATTTCTTCTACGGGTACTTCTATTACTGTAAGAAATTTGGACATAAAGCCATGAACTGTAGAGTTTGTTTAAAAATATTTGATTTTGGGAATTCAAAAAGAATTAAGGATAATAATCGATTCACACATGCATATACTCCTCTCCATAACTCTATCGGATGTTTTTATTGTCACGAGATTGGACATAATTCATATGAATGCCATCTTAGGGACAATAAACCTTCATCTCAGAATAATTATAGAACAACCGGATGCATGCAATGGAGAAAGAAGATTAATAAGTGTGATCCAGTTCTATATGCTCAAGATCAAAATAGTCAATGGTATGTGGACAATGGTTGCTCTAGACATATGACCGGAGACATAAGCAAGTTTGTAACCTTCGATGAAAATAAATCTAGTAATGTCACATTCGGTAATGATAAAGTAGGGAGAATTAAAGGAAAAGGAACAATCAGTCTAAATAATGGAAGAGGAAAGGCTCAAGATGTATTGTTTGTAGATGGTCTAAAACAAAAAATTTTAAGTGTAAGTCAAATGTGCGACAAAGGTTGTGAGGTCCTCTTAAGAGCTCAAGATTGTGAATTCAGGTCAATCACTACAGGAACAGAGAGTAATGTATATATCATGAAATATGAGTGTGAAAGGTGCTACATAAAAAAACTTGATGAATCTTGGCTATGACATAGAATATTGTTACATCTCAATTTTGATCACATCATTAAACTGAGAAAAAATAAAGTTGTCAGAGATTTGCTTGTAATAAATAAGCCACCAAATACAATATGTAAGTCCTTCCAATTGGGAAAACAAACTCGCACATCATTCAAAGCCAAAGACCAACTGTCTACTAGTAAACCTCTCCAACTTGTACATATGGACCTGTGCGGACCTTCAAGAACAAATGCACCAGGAGGAGAATCGTATTTCATGCTGATAATCGATGATTTTTCCAGATTAACATGGGTGGCATTTCTCAGATACAAATATGAAGCGTTTGATAAATTTAAGATATTCAAGGCATTGGCAGAAAATCAAACTGGATGTAAACTAAAATGCATTAGATCATATAGAGGAGGTGAATTCATAGGTGATGAGTTTGCGTACCTGTGAAATGAATGTAAGATAAAGCAACGATTTGCTGTTGCAAATACGCCTCAACAAAATGGAGTGGGAGAGAGGCAAAACATGTCTGTACAATAGATTTCCAGAGCCATGATGCAAGAAAGAAACATTCCCCAAACCTACTGGGCAGAAGAAGTACACACATCTGTTTATGAACTATGGCATGGGAAACTGACATCAATCAAGCATTTTAGAGTCTTTGGCAGCAAATGCTTCGTAAATAATAATGATGAAAATTTGGGGAAGTATGATGCAAGAGATGATGAAGGAATTTTTTTGGGATATGTACCAAAGAGTAAGGGATACAGGTGTTATAATAAGAGGCTGCATAGAATTGTGGAATGCTTCGATGTAATATTTGATGAGGAATCACAAGATAAAACCAAAAGCACAAATTTTATTAACCCTCTAGATCATCATCATTGTGACAATCAAGATATTGAAGAGCAGGATGAAAAATTAGAAGATAAAGAGATGCACTGAAAAGGGCCCTCAATGCACACTCAAAAGAATCATCTGGAAAAACAAATTATTGGAGACAAAAGTGTAGGAGTCCAAACAAGAAGACAACTAGTTGAACAGACCGAGGAAGTGTATCTAGCCATGTTATCATAGATAGAACCGAAGAATTTCGATGAGGCCAGTAAAGACAAAAATTGGATAAATTCTATGAACGAAGAATTAGACCAAATTGAGAAGAACAAGAATTGGGAGTTAATACCAAGACCTGTTGGGAAAATTTTCATTGGCACAAAGTGGATATTCAATAATAAGATGATTGAACAAGGTCATATAATCAGAAATATAGCCAGACTTGTATGTAAAGGATACTCTCAAATCGAAGGACTTGACTATGATGAAACTTTTCCCCCTGTAGCAAGAATGGAAGCAATTAGAATGTTTATGTATTTTGCATGCTATCATGATTTCAAGGTATATCAAATGGATGTGAAGTATTCCTTCTTAAATGGAGACCTAGAGGAGGAAGTCTACATGGAAAAATCTGAAGGTTTTTCCTTAGAAGAGAATCACAATTATGTTTTCAGATTAAATAAATCTCTATATGGTCTCAAAAAAGCACCACGTGCATGGTATTCCAGGCTGGAAAAATACTTTCAAAAACAAGGATTCAAGAAGGGAGGAGTAGACAACAATCTATATATAAAGGTCGTTGAAGATGAACTATTAATTATAGTAGTATATGTAGATGACATCATGTTTGGCAGCAACAAGAATGATTTAATAAAAGGATTTTCTGAAGAGATGAAGTCTGAATTTGAGATGTCAATGATTGGAGAGCTTACCTTCTACCTAGGACTTCAAATTCTACAGAAGAACAAAGGAATATTTATTTCACAAGAAAAATACTTAAGAGATATGTTAAAAAGATTCCAAATGTAAGATTGTAAACCAGTGTGAACTCCCATGACTATTGGATGCAAGTTATGTCAAGATGATGGATCTATAGATGTAGATTAAATACTTTACAGATCTGTGATAGGAAGTCTACTATACCTAACAGCCTCTAGACTAGACATTATGTTGGCATTAGGACTTATGGCAACATATCAATCAGCACCAAAACAAAATCACTTGCTAACAATCAAGAGGATATTTAGATACCTGCAAGGAACTGCAAATTATGGTCTATGGTATCTAAAAGGAAAAGACCTCACATTGAAAACATATACATATGCAGATTGGGTTAGCTTTGTGGATGACAGGAAAAGCACAAGTGGAGGTGCATTCTATTTGGGAGAAAGTCTGGTGGCATGGTTAAGCAAGATGAAAACATTTGTCTCTCTATTTACAACAGAAGTGGAATACATAGTAGCAACAACTTGTTGCACACAAGTGATGTGGATGAAACAAACTCTTCAAGACATGAAGGTAAGCATCATTGAACCTATTTCTATCAAATGTTACAATACAAGTGCAATAAGCATATCAAAAAATCCTATGCTTCATTCGAAAACCAAGCACATCCCAATAAAGTACCACTTCCTTAGAGAACAAGTAGCAGAGAAAATAGTAAAGATGGAATGCGTCCCAAAAAACGAACATACATAAGACATATTTACAAAACCTCTTGCTAGACAACAATTCAAATATCTAAGATACAAACTAGGGATAGTGTCTGCAGATGATACTCTTTGATATGATCAGAAAACAAAAAACAAAAACATAAAAATGAAAAATGCACCAGCAAAGCCTGCAATATCAGGAATAGAAACAGTGTAGTCGGCCAACCAGTATCAGACAAGAAGCATCATTCCAAGGGGAGAGTAGCCATCATCCATGAACATATAAGTAAAGAGGAACCTCAAATATTGTTGAAGATAACTACTTATGAAGAACTTCTCCTGATTTTAGCCAAAACGTTCAGCAGTCTAGCATATTTCAGCACTATACATGAAAATGCAATGACTCCCAAAGTATTCTCCCAACGTTACTTACACACCAAATGGAGCAGTAGTCCCAGCCAAACACGTGGACAAAATGAAGAATGCTTATGCAAAACTATACTAGTGAAATGATGGACAATACATTGGAAAAAGGTGGAACCCTTTGCCATTGATGTCAAAGGGGGAGGAAAAGCAAGCAAAGGAAGATAGACACTTCTCAGAATAAAATGGGGAGGAAGTGTTGGAGGAATTTTTTCCATCAATGCTAAAGGGGGAGATTGTTGGAAATATTTCCATTGATGGAAAAGGAGAAGAAAGGAGCAGCACCAAAAATTAGCATTGAGGACAAGGGAGAAGATCATGATTAGCTAGAGTATAAAGGAGAAATAAGGAAAATAAGGCAAAAGTATAGTGGAGGAGCAGAAAAGAGGCAAAGGAGCAGCATTATGCAAAAATGAGGAAAGGAGTAGCAATGTGCAGTAATGTGCAACAAAGAGGCAAAGGAGCATCATTAGAAGTATAATCTAAGGAAAGGAGTAGTAAAGAGGCATGGAGCAGCTTTAGAATTATTACTTAAGGCAAAGGAGCAACAAAGAAGCAAGGAGCAACAAAAGAGGAAAAAATACAACGGCATGCATCAAAGAAGAAAATTGTGCAGTGCAGGGTCAATTCGGGCCATTCACGTTCATAACAGTAAGCAAAGGAAAAGTGTGCAACAAAGGTCAAGTCAGGTGTATGCATACAGCAAAGAAAAATAATGAACGAGTGGGCCAAGTCGGGCTAGTTGTAAAACACATGCGGAACAATGGTTCTGCATTCAGAATATCGTGAACGAGTCGGGTGTTCTACGTGCAGCAAAGAAGAAATGAACGGATGCAACCAAAGAAGCAAGGGCGTCAAGGAAAGAACGAGCGGGTCGAGTTGTGCAAATACACATTTATAATAGTGTTGGAGGATCGCATATCGCAATCAGAGTAGGAGGAATATCACACAAACACAGAAGTCACAGAAAATGCAAATTGTGATATGATGTCATGGCATGATGATGTGGCAAGTGGCATTGTAGATGACATGGCAGATGACGTGGACATGACCCCAAAAATCACAAACAAACCTTGATGATGTGGCAAGTGACATGGTAGATGACGGGAAGGTGACGTGGCAGATGATGTGGTAGGTGACATGGCAGATGATGTGGTAGGTGACGTGGCGGTAACGTAGCACCCCGGGTGGGACCCGAACCCCTATGCAAAATCATATATCACAGATCGCAAAGATCAGAAGGTATGGCACTCATGAACCACGTTGAAACGTCGAAATGTGAAGTGCGATAAAAATCCTGGATGCGATACGCTTCAAAACCAAAGACTAAAGGATTTAAATTTTGGCGTGGGACCCAATCAAATATCTCAAATCGCAAATCTTAAAAGGAATAGCTCACAAGAACAATGCCAAAATTCGAAATGCAATAAGAATACTAGATGAGTTGTAGTTTAAAAGCAAAGGTAAAGGATTTCAAATCCGGAGGTATAAGGTTTCCCTTTGAGAATCACATTGGATAATGGAAAAGAAATATATAAACAAAGAACAAGAGAAATAGCCAAAATGCGTTTAAGAAATTGCGATAAATCCTGGTAGGACCCTTCACATATCTCATATCGAGAGATTAAATGGACGAAGGCACATTGGATAACAGGATTCGCCGAAGTGCGAAGTGCAACAAAGAGAGCGGATGCGATGCAGATCGAAGTTGAAGCCTAAAGGTTTTCAATCCCAAAATTATGTGGTTTTCCTTTGTTAAATCGCATCGAAGGGCAAAGGAGAGTTATAACATAGAACGTTGGAATGCCGAAATGCAATACAAAATTGGACGCGATACAATCTTCAAAGGTAATGGAATATATTTTTAAGGTCTAGTATTACAAAAGTTACAAATGAAATTCTGAACGCGGACTATACTCGGGTGAAGAATAAGACCCGACACTACGTGCACGGGTGTAAGAGCAGTTGCGCCTTGATAATAGAAAAAGAATGAATGTGGAGGAGACTCGAGTAAGTGGCCCAACATAGAGCAAAAGGCAGAGAAATCTAAACATCGCGGTAATGAGGAGATAGGCACCATGGGTTAAGTTGAGTGTTGAGACAAGGAGAAGGTTGAATGCTGCAGGCAAGAAGGAAGGCATATAGGAAGAGTCGGGAAAAAGGAGCACATGGTGGCACTATTGGAAACATGCCAGCTGGGTCGAGTCAGGCAAAAGGTGTTTGTACATAACTATTATAATATAACAATAGAAACAGAAAAGACAGTGACAACAGTAGAAATGACAAATGGACACTGAGCCCAGAGCTGAAAGGGCTGAGTGAATTGTATTTTTTGTAATTGTAAATGTAAATGAACTAATTATTTTTTTATTGTATGTGATGCAAAAGTAAGTCTCCGTAGGCATAGGAAAAACTCCAATGAGTGTTGTAATGATTATTTCTGATGTAATAACCTGAACTGAAGTGTAAGGAATCGAATGGGTGGAAGGCACAGGATCAGCCTATTCACTTTGAATTCCCTGTAGAATGCAAAAATTCATGTAGTTATGTGTATGAAACATGTAAATTCAGTTTTCATAGGGAGGTTAGAGAGTAGCAGAATGGAAGAGAGCTAAGAGTGTCACAGAGCTGCAGAATGGAAGAGAGCTGAAGAAGGTTAGAGAGCAGCAGAATGGAAGAGAGTTGAAGAGTGTCAAAGAGCTATAGAATGGAAGAGAAATGAAGAAGGTAAGAGAGCTACAGAATTAGAGGGGAGAGAGCAGAAGAATCGGAGAGAGCTGATAGAGATGTTGTGCACATCAAGAGCTGATATGAAGCAAAAATGAAGTCAGAAATGAAGCAGTGAAGAAGGAGGATAACGGAGCTGATATCCAGGTAAATCAACATATGATTTTCATGTTGAGTGAGGGGATTGTAGTCTCCTTTCAAGTCATAGCTTGATAAATTTCTATTTGGAGCTGGGTGAGGTAGGAGCCTCCTGTAGGTTGTAGCCTGCCGAAAATATTTGGTAGTTGGATCTTCCTTGCAAGTTGTAGCTTGCAGAATTCGAGGTAGTAGCCTCCTGTAGCTGGAGCGTACAGAAAATTAGTTGTGAGAGTGATTTGGAGCTTTCCTTTTCATCACAACAATAATTAAATTTGTTTTCCTCTCTTATGGGTTTCCACTTATATCTGTTGTCCATGGGCTTGATGAGTATGTGTTGATGTGATGTTTTAATCTGCTTAATTACTTGTTGTCCACACATTCAATTTGTTGATTCATTATGTATTATGATTCTTATAAAATGAATTAGTTAATGGGTGTAAAGAAAAGGGTTTTAATAACCATGAATGTACTAAACGAATTCACCCCCCCTCTCAGTTTAGCTAAGGGTTCATCAATGGTATCATAACAGGAAATCTCTGGCCCTGCTCCAATTTGAACCACTATTTTTTGTGGTATTTTTGTGCATGTCAGCTCTCCCATCATTCTTGCACTTCTGAGCCAAAATTCCAGCTGAATTCACTGCCCTCTCCTGAAATAGAATAAAATGAGCATTCTCCCTCATACTAAGGTTTGTCACCTGTCTTTGCACCTCATTATATATTGTCAGCCAGCAGAGTGAACATTGTTTTCCAAAGTAAATGGTTTTGCCATTTTCATCCCACTACACAGTTCTAAGGTTCTTCCCACCATGCTCTAACATCGGCCTCCCCATCCATAGAAGAGGTATTTTTTGTGGCTCCTCCAAAGTTAAAATTGCAGATGACTCAACGTTAATGTTAGACCACGCTGCCTCATTTACACTGTGAGGCCTCATATATACAACACATATGTTGTAACTCCTCACCACTGCGCTCCTTTTCCATTTATCCTCACCACTACACTCCTCCTCCATCTACCCTCAGGACGTGGACGTGAGAGTATTCAAAGCCTTGACTACATTAGGAGTGCCAACAAAAATCCAAGGACCTTCACTAAGGAGGCATCCAACTTTGTTGATGCCATGTAAAGGAATATTTATACCTTGGTTTGTATGGCAGTCCCAAACCATAAGATTGTTGCCTTGTCCAATGGAATAGAGTTTGGCAGCAATTCCTAAATGGGAAGGAAAATAAATCCCTAAAATAGGCTTGTTAATGTCGCCAGTGAGCTTTGTCAAGAAAGTGACATCAGAGCCTCCAACAAAATGGGAGTGAAATATTTGCAGTCATCTCCTGAGTCCTTGTCGTCTTCATTTTTCTTTGGAACTCCAATGTTTTTGCAGATGTGGCTTCTGCTTCTTTTAATTACACCACGGGTTTCTCTGAGATGAATTGTGTGCCTGCTCCCATGCCTATGAGGTAGAGAGATGAAACTTGTGTGCTTCTTCCCACTTGATCATTTGTCAAATATCATTCAAATATCCCTCACTTTATCGCTCTCTCTTTCCCCCTATGTAAATCTCATCCACCGACCAAACCTCCAAAGGAGTTGGATTCACATACGAAAAAATGAATTGTGTAATATGGGAGAGAACCGAGGAGACTTCCCTCCACGACAGCTAGATTCATGTATGTAGATCTCTATCAACATCGATTAAGAGAAGCATAAATAAAAAGAAGTTCACAACTCGTGAACTTACGAAGACTAAGATTCCAAACAAACTGAAGCGATTAAAAAAATACTATTGTGGAGAGATTCGTTTGACCTATTGCATCTGAGAATTATTCACCTACTGGCTTGTTAAATCTAGGTCTTGTAGATCTCGGTAAAGAATAAAAGAATAATAAAAGCTCACATCTCGTGAACTGAAGAAGTATAAGGGTTAAAAAAAATGGTTGTATCTTATTCAAAACTATTGAAGAAGAAGATTGTCAAGTTTTTACAGTAATATATTCGTTGAGGACTACATATACCTCTCTTGTGGACTACATATACCTCAAAATGTGCTTAAATTTTCAGTATTCATTTCAGTTCTACTCCAAACAAATTCTGTGAATTTAATTTGGTTTTCTGAGGGCTTAATCTTATGGATTATTCTACGAATTGATAAGAAAAAGGACGCAAACCTGAGAACTCGAACCTAAGGTATTTCATATATTTTGGATTGTGTATGCCAAGCTCAAATCAATCAATTGATTTCTAACTGTTGGGTCGTATTCCTTGCGTGGACGAGTTTTGGGCTTACAAAGGTCATATTATGAGTTCTAGAATCATTTCCTCATTGCATCAGTATTTTGCTCACACCTAATTTCTCTTGAGTTTGGAAATCCTTTATTTGAAATATTTTTATTAGTTTGTTGTTATAGCCTTCACCTAGAAAGGAAGATATCTATTTCAAATTTACTTGAGAACTTGAAGACGACATTCTTTATTTGTTGTTTGATTATTGAGATTCAAATATGATTATACTTGATGAATTTTTAGAGTTATTAAACACTCTAATTTTATCTACTGCTCACGTCACAATCCAAATAAATAAGGACACTCTCTAAGATATTTGAACTTGTTTTCAAAATGCAGAAGAAAACATTGAATTTTTACATCTTGAGTCACAGCTACAATGAGATGAGCTTCAACAAAAGAGTTGTCATTCTGAACCTATTTTTGTTCAAAACATTGAGACAAACTCTCATCAACAACAAGAAACTATTCAGATCACCTAGCCCAGTACAAGAGTAGATTTGCATGTTGAAGCAAAAATCCAGCATGCACTTCCCAAGCCCATCATCAAACCTTGGGAAGAGCTTGTCCATAACAAGCACAAAACAGGTCTTGGATATGACAAGGTGGTGTCCTTTCATATTTCGAACTACGCCAAGCCCATCAAATTTCAAAGTGCCATATTTATTCATGATAGCTCACCTTTAACTGTTATAGATCCTGCTCCTCTTCCACAACAACAACAACAGATTATGAAATGCCAACACTGTGACTGAGTTGGCCATATGAAAGATCATTGTTTTAATCTTCACCTGTGCAAGCATTGTGGTTAGCACACTCATTATTCACACAAATGCTTCAAAAACAATCCTCCTGCAAGAACAAAGATTCATCTTGGATAGATCGCTTCTTGGCAATGGGCATCAACAACCAAGAAGATGTTTTAGTAATATGTCAGAACTTGTTAAAAAGTATTGAACAGTCTTGCAGTTGAGTTTTTGCCATCATCTCAAGTTGTATTTGGCAGGGGAGGAAATGATGGTCATCTAAAAGCTTCAAAGACACATCAAGTGACCCTGAGCCACAACCTGCCATTCCAGATTCAGAGTTGTAGCCAGAGACACAGATTCCCATGAGCATGCCTTTGGTTGGTGGTCAGCCTTAATCCATCTATGCGAGGTTTAGCTTCTCCCTCTTGAAATAATTGGGGACACTTCCTCTAGCATAATACTTTAGCTTCTTTCCAGTTTTGGAGGAGTTCCAGGAAATGCATCAAGCATTCCAGAGTTGTTGGTCATCCTTAAAAAGTCGCAGGTTGTAGACCTCCCTTCTTCCAAGTTGAAGGTCTCCCTCTTCAAAATATTAGGATCACTTCCTCTAGTAGAAGACTTCAGCTTCTTGCCATTTTTGGAAGAGTTCCGGGAATTTCATTAAGTGTTCCAGTGTTGGTGGTTATCCTTAAACCACCTCCTTATGCCAACATTTCAGAGAGCTCATTCAACCTAGTGTTGCCATGCACACTTTGTATATTTGTATTACAGCTCTCTTCCTGGACTCATACATACCCCTTCAGATTTGGGGGGGGGGGGGGGGGTGGAGGAATGATGGACACCTAATCTGCTAAGGGTTAAGGTGTGGGAAATGTAGAAATTATGCAAACAATATGTATACCAATGGATTCAATCCGATCATGCGATATGCTAAAGAAAGACACATAATCCTTATAAAAATTGATTGCGGAAAATAAACACGATCGCACAATCACACCAAGTAAAAGAAAGAAGAAAATCAATCCACAACACAAATATTTTTCCTAGGGAAAGATTGCTGCTCAAAACCCCTCTATCTTCTATTGTATATTCAACCAAGGAATCATGAAACAATACAATTCCCTCTTCTCACAAGAGTTTGTTGCACTCTACCAACTGTCTCACACTGATCCAGACAAAATCGGCCAACACTTAGCCAATTTCCTACCTCTTCTCAGCCTGCCTTGCTTGAACAATTCTTGTAGAATTAAATCCCTATTCTTTAGGAATTTCAGCCTTCCAAAACTATGCAACACTCATGGGAAATATTATGGGTGTATTACTTCATGCGGGCAGTTTTCTAATAATACAACTGATAGTTAACATCCCTTTAACCTCTGTCTCAACTGGGTCTTCATCAGAACTAACTTGCATGCAACTATTAATAGTAAATCATTAGTTACTTGACAGATCAGTACATGTGAATTAAATCTGATTTAATTCACTTGACCTCTCACTAGTGCAACAATCAGTTACAACTAGTTAAACTTATTTTAACTCAATTAATTGTGTTAACTGATTTCTCATGCATTAAACTAATACATTAACAACAACTTGGACTCTAAAACAAATAGAATCACTCTACATGCCTCACCAACCACCCTCAACTCGAAATTCATGAGCTAAATGAGTTTATCACACTCAGTTAACTATTACAAGTGATTATGAGATAAGATTACAATTTATTGTCCAATTTAATTAAGGGAAAATTAAATTAGACACACATTTCTTGTTGAATTTTCAACACTCCCTCTCAACAAGAAAGGGATTATTAGCTACCCCAATCTTTCCTCTGTGGTATTTGAATTTTCTCTTGGCGAGCGCCTTCGTTAGAATATCTGCATCCTAATCCTCCATGAGAATGTACTGAAGTAACATAATGCATCTCTGAACACAAACTATGAGATGGTGGTACAGGATATCTATATGCTTGGACCTGTCATGGAATACTGGATTAATCGAGAGTTTTATGCAAATCTGGTTATCACAATGTATCACTATCGAATCCATCTGATGACCAAACAAGCCAACAAGTATCTTCCTCATCCATATGGCCTCACATGCAACCTGATTGGATGCCATGTACTTTGCCTCGACTGAACTGAGTGCAACTGGTCTCTGCTTCCTACTGTACCAAGAAAATGTTGTCGATCCTATGCTGGAGATCCCTCTTGATTTTCTCTTCTTGTCTAATGGACTACCTACCCAATTTGCATCGGTCAAGCCTTGAAGCTTCACTCCCTTTGTTTGTTTGTACCATAATCCATACTTTGTAGTGCCCCTGAGATATCTCAATACATGCATCCCAACCTTCCAAATGAGCTTTGTTGAATTAACCATAGCTTGACTAAGTTGTTTAATTGCATAGCATATATCTGGTCATGTGTTCACCAAGTACACGAGTGAACCCACAAGCTGCTTGTAAACAGTAGTTTCCACTACCTCACCTAAAGTAGAATCCTCCTTCCTCTAGTTTCCTGCAAGAGGAGTCTCCATGGGTTTACAACTCTCCATGTGGAACTTCCCCATAATCTCTTTGGCATAATTTCCTTGAGAAACAAGTAGCTCCCCATCCCACTTCCATATCTCCAAACCAAAAAAATAGTGAAGGAGTCCCATGTCCTTCATCTCAAACTCTCTTGCAAGATCCTCTTTGCAAGAAGTTATGAGCTGCTCATAAACTATCAAAATAAGATCATCCACATAAAGTACGATAATCAAAAGCTTACCATCAACCACAATCTGGTATAGGTTCACATCCACTTCACTCTTTGTGAAGCCCAACCCAGTGAAATAGTTGTCAATATTGGTGTACCAAGCATGAGGTGCTTGCTTAATCCCATACAGTGCTCTCTTGAGTCTTCACACATGTGACTCACTATCAAAGGTCTCAAAACCCTCTGGCTACTCAATGTACACTTCTTCCTCAATAACTCCATTGATAAATGTAGTCTTCACATCTATCTGATGTATCTTCCACCCCATCTACGCTGAGAGTGCAAGGATAGATATAATCGATGAGTACCTTGCTACTGGTCCAAAAGTCTCCTCATAGTCAATCCCCTCAACTTGTGAGAATCCTCGGGCTATAAATCTAGCCTTTTACTTCTCCACACTCCCATCTACTACTTGCTTCACCTTATAGATCCATCTAGATCCAACCACTGACTTTCTGATTGGTCTTGGAACAACTTCCCATGCACTTTTCCTGACAATGGAGTCATACTCCTCAACCATGGCGTCAACCCAAGTTGGTTGTTTCATTGCTTCCTCAAAAGAGGATGGTTATGTCACAATACACTTGCTCATAAGAGCCGTGTATCCAGTAAACATGTCTGGTGACTATCTATGTTTGTGTAGTGATGTAGGTGCTCCTACATGTTCTATCGCATCAAGTCTCAATTTGTCAGCTTCTGTGGTGTGCCTCCTACCATGTCTGGTGGATGGCTCTGCATGAGTGGTTTCTACCACTCCACGATCCTCCGCATGTGGCTGCTCCACATCTTGAGGTTCATCTTTTGGAACCAAGAGTTCTTCATCTACATGCAAATCAAGCTCCCTCTCAAGGGACAATCCCATGGCTTTCTCCTCATCAAATTTTACATCCCGTCTGACAACAGTCATCCTGTTGTTTTGTAAATACATCTGATAGTTGTTGGGAGTATCAATGTACCCCACAAATATCCCAATCTCAGTTGTTGGTTCTAGCTTCTTTCTAGAATCTTTGGTCACATGGAAATAGACAGATGAGCCAAAAATTTTAAAATATGAAACATCAGGTTTCTTACCAAAAAAAGCTTTCTCTGGTGCGCTCATGCCAAGTATCTGATGAGGACTATGGTTCTGCACAAATACTGTTGTGTTGCATGCCTCTGCCCACAAATGCAACGATAGGCCTTGATCATGTAACATTGCTCATGTCACACCCACAATTGTTCTGTTATTTCTTTCTGCAACCCCATTATTTTGTGGGTTATGAGGTGCAATCAACTCTCTCTGAATTCCTTCTTTGGCACATAGTTTATTGAATTTATTGGAGATGTACTCACCACCATTGTCGCTCCTTAGAGCCTTCACATGATTCCCTGTATCTTTCTCAACCAGTGCTTTGAACTCACAAAAAATTTGAGAACGTCTGATCTTTCTTCTGCATGAAGTAGATCCAACACTTTCTAGAAAAATCATAAAAAAAAATAAATATTACTTGTGCTTTGTTGTAGAAGCTGAGAGAATGGTCCACACACATCTGAGTGAACTCTCTCAAGGATTTCCGCTGCTCAGTTCTCCTTCTCGTGAAAAGTGACTTTTGCATACTTCCCCATGGTACATCCCTTGCATGTGTCTATCTGCACAAGAGTATCCTTTTGAAGCCTCGTAGAAATATGTTGCATGACCTTCAAAGCACTATGGTGTAGATGGGCCAATCTCTTGTGCCATAACTCACCCTCATCCCGACTCACCACTCTGTCTCCTTTACCCATCAATGTTTCGTAGAAATCTACATCAAGTTTGTAGATATTCTTCACACGAATCCCAATCTTCTTAACTTTTCCTGTGGCTTTGTGATGAAGGAATTCTTTTGCTTCACTGAAAACCACATCATATCCTCTATCCTCCAACATAGCAACTGAAACTATTTTTTTTTTCAAGCCTGGTACATGCATGGAATATTTTAATAAGAAGGGTTTACCTGACTATCTCTGTAAAGTAATTGTACAAATATCGGTAGCGCTATACCTCCCATCATCACCCATTTCGATATGAATCTGAATATCCTTCTCCTCTAAGCTACTTAAAAGTTCTTTGTCTCTCGTCATGTGCAAATATGCACCAGTATCCAAGTACCAAACTGATCCCATCTCACTAGACACCATGCATTCAATGAGTGAGAATTCCTACTCAAATTTTCAAGACAAAGCTTCACCCGTTGTAGATCCCAAATCCTTCTTGATGTTCTTCTTCTTCTGTGGAAAATTAGTGGAATAATGTCCATGCTCGTGACAGTGAAAATATTTCATTTTGGACATGTCACACTTCTTGCCTTCATTGTCGGTCTCTTATTTGGAATAGGATTTCTTTCCCTTCCCCTTCTTTGCCTTACTAGCCAAGGCACAATTTAACTCATCATCTGTCTGGGATGAGGATCCATCCCTGGTATTCCGCATGAACTCTTCTTGTACCAAATTTGACCAAAGTCACTCCCAATCCAGTAGTTTCTCACTCCCATTGACAGAATACTGATAACTATGCCAACTCTTGGGAAGGCCTAGAATTGTTAGACTCACCAAGTCATCATCTGCTACAGTAATCCTGACACTCCCAAGCTCATCTTGACATTGGATGAACTTGGTTAAATATTTCGAAATAGTGTCGCCTTTCTCCATTTTGATTTTCCTGAGATTGCCCTTGAGTGCCCATTTTTTGTGGTCATTGCTACTCTAAAAAAGATCTGTCAAAGCCTTCCACATTTCATATGGAGTCTCTTTTCCATGGATACTTGAGACAATTTGATCTCGAACTCCCTATAATAATATCCCCTCGCCTTTGCAACCTTATTTTTCCAAGCATCAAGAAGAGCGGCGTCTACTGTTGTGGGCTTGGGGATATCATTATCAATGAATTATTTCAACCCGTTGTCCTCCAGAAATGCCTCCATTCTCTCTTTCCATGCAATATAATTAGAACTTCCCTCGAGTGCATATTCCAATCTTAAACCATTGAAAGCCATCTTGATCCACTTGTCACACCAAAGAATATTTTTTCAAATTCAAATGTTGTTCAGCACAAACTCAATTTCTTCTCCACTATAGTGATTTCCCACACTCTGTTACCATGTATAAATTATACAAACAATATGTATACCAGTGGATTCAATCCGATAATGTGATATGCTAAAGCAAGGTACTAAATCCTTCTACAAATTAATTGCGGAAAATAAACACGATCGCACAATCACACCAAGTAAAAGAAAGAAGAAAATCAATCCAGAACACATATATTTTTCTTGGGAAAGATTGCTGCTCAAAACACCTCTATCTTCTATTGTATATTCAACCAAGGAATCATGAAACAATACAATGCACTCTTCTCACAAGAGTTTGTTGCACTCTAACAACTGTCTCACACTGATCCAGACAAAATCGACCAATACTTAGCCAATTTCCTACCTCTGCTCAGCCTCCCTTGCTTGCATATTCCTGTAGAATTAAATCCCTATTCTTTAGGAATTTCGGCCTTCCAAAACTGTGTAATGCTCATGGGAAATCCTATGGGTGTATTACTGCACGCGGGCAGTTTTCTAATAATAAAATTGATAGTTAACATCCCTTTAACCTCTGTCTCAACTGGATCTTCATTAGAACTGACATGCATTCAGCTATTAATAGTAAATCATGAATTACTTGACAGATCACTTCATGTGAATTAAACCTAATTTAATTCACTTGACCTCTCACTAGTGCAACAAACAGTTACAACTAGTTAAATTGATTTTAACTCAATTAATTGAGTTAACTGATTTCTCATGCATTAAACTAATACACTAACTGCAACTTGGACTCTAAAAAAAAACAGAATCACTCTGCATGCCTCACCAACCACCCTCAACTCTAAATTCATGAGCTAACTGAGTTTATCACACTCAATTAACTATTACAAGTGATTATGAGATAAGATTACAATTTATTGTCCAATTTAATTAAGGGAAAAGTAAATTAGACACGCATTTCTTGTTGACTTTTCAACAAGAAATGGGCAGTGAAAGGAAGTCCAAGAGAACTTGGAATGTGGAATCCGAGAGTCACAATGAATGTAATATAAATGAACATCTATGTTAAGAATATATCAACTCACACTTATCTTTCCTATATTTTCTACTCCTTCCTATTATATTGTTGAGTTTAACAAACATCCTTCTCACCGAACAGTGATGGCATTCTCACTGTTATATTTCAAATTCTAATGGTATTATTTATGAATTGAATCCACACCCTTATTATTGTAGGTTCATCAAAATAATGACTGCACCAAGACTGTTGATGTTATTTTGTATAGCATACATTGTAATGTTATAGATTCTTCCATCGAACTGTGTAGTATCTAGGCATTCAAACTATGAGAGCACTATTTATATTCTTATGACCATGTTGTGATAAATATCATCCTTTATCCGAGCTTCTGAACTTGTCTCTGAAGTGCAAGGTTCTCATACTTCTTCGAGTTTCCTTTTAGGACTATCTTAGTGCACTGAGATTCATTAACCCGAAATTATTCTTTATGTTTTTCAAGAACCTTTTGAACTTGAATTTGGAATTCACTATTTGAGTCCTTCTTGACTTGATCTTATTGACCTTTAAATTTCCTTGGATCGTTACCATAGATCTGATACCATGTTAGAGAAATGGAAGTTAATTAGTTTCTCTTATCATGACATTATCTTGTGATTATTATTATTTACTCTAGTGTTTTTTCTTTCATCACCAAGACTAATTCCAAACAAATAGAAGAGGACTCAAGATGTAGGCACGTTGCCAGGGAAAAACCCCACTCTTTCGGGAAAACCCAATCAAAATTCTTTCTTCTATAGGTTCAAGATGAGACGAAAAAAACCTTTAGACTATAGGCTTCCTCCGTCAAGTCATGCCTTCATAGTGTAAGCACCAAGATCTCCACAATACCGAGATCTCTCTTACTTACACCAAACTTCATCCTTATCATCTTGACTGAGGTTAAGATAGCAACATAACACTGAGCATCATAATGACACAACACTTGAGCATCATACGAGCACCAATGATCATCATAGGGAACATCATCATGCATCACTTGTGGCATAGAATTTCATGAATGATATAACATCGAACTTGTAGCATTGAATTTGTGTAGTTGAGATAGCACTGTGTACAATGTAAAATACAGCATTGTTGTTGCACATAATGTCTAGGCACCGCGACAACAGCTCAGATCAAGGGTTGTCACCCTGATCCCCAATCTCTCTGTTTAAGTTGTCTTGATATAATAGACTTAGGGGGGTAGACCGTATGGAAATGGAACGAAGGAGAACTATTTGGGAACCAACCAGTTCAGGAGACATAGTTAAATGACCAAATACTTATAATTGATCTAGCAATATTAAAGGATTCGATTAAATTTGAATGATTGATACCAATGCCTTATGGAGTCAACTATCTCACTAAGAATTTAGGACTAAGTAATTAATGAGAAACTACTGCTTGGATGAATAACTATCCTATATGCAATGCTAACTTAGAATGCAGAATGCAAGGAGAATGATCAGAAGACGGAGCGCGATGAAACAAGCTTCGAAGACGAGACGTGATGTTAAAAGCTCAAAGCACTTAGATTACAAATTATCTAATTCAACCATTAAGTACTTAAGCGAGAGTGCCAATTATGAAGATACCAAAAAGTACTCAATTAAAATATATACAATTTGTCACAGTTCCACAATAGAGTATTCAATAAAGACATTGATCACAATTACTTGAAAATTTTCCCAAACTTAAATATTCAATTAAGATTCAATAATTCAAGTAAATGAAATAGTTAATTAAACATAAGGCAATTTTAATCGATAGCAAACATTTGAAAATCCCAGATGCCAATGATCATCAAACTCAAATGAAGCATATGAAAGTAATTAGCACTTATATTTCAATTATTAATCATCAAGAAATACCATGAAATTTTTATGCTAAATAAACACTTCGTCAAATAATTTACAGATTAAATGATCTTCTAAAATAATGCAAATCCTATAAAAAATAATTTTCCTATAGTCAAACTTAGGATATTTAAAAATTAAATCATGTCAACTATAAGAACTCTTCCACAATTAAATATTTTTCCAAACCTAAAACCTTTATCATTTAAATGAATTTTGAATGTTTATATACAAAAGAATAATAATAATAATAATAATAATAAATTTTAAAATTTATTAATGTTAAAAAATTAATGAAATTTGTTATTTTGTTTTATGTTAGAATTTAAAAAAAAAGAAGTTAAATTAAAATAAATAAATTTGAAAAGTTAGAAAGTTTAAAAAATAAAAAAAATAGTTTGGTTTTAAACAAAAGTCGAACTATAAAAATAAAATGAAATTGAATCTCATAAAAAAATATTTAAAGTTAAATGTTATGATGTTTTATTTTGAATTTAGGTTAGAGCTGAGCGGGAGGAAGTAAGGCAGCCGACAGCATGAAAGTTTGTAGACAAGCGCACAAGGTAAGGCCGACAAAGCTGCTGGTTGGAGGCAGGCAGGAGTTCGAGAGAGGAATGCAAGGGACACAGGACAAAGAGCGAGGTTGACGGCAACTAGTAGGGACGGGTAGGAGGAGGAGCGGAAATGAGCTACGAGAGGGCGGAAAGGAAAAGGCAGCTTATCCGCTAGAAAGAGTGCAGAAAGAGAGGGTATGGATCATGAGAAGAGTTGTGAGGAGGCTGTAAGTGAGGGCGGAAATATAGAGCGAAGGAAAACACATAGGAAATGGAACTTGAAGGAAAATGACAGTGAGTAAATGGCAGAGATGGAGTTTTCGGAAAAGGGTGTGAAGAGGAGAAGAAAAATTGGGGGAAGGACGAGATGAGGAAGTGGAGGGACACAGCTAGGGGCTCGGATGGAGAGCAAAGTGGACATGGATTGAGCTGCTGGAAAAGGGTACAAAGGAAGGATCGAAATAGAGCGCGGATAGGGACTGTGTTGAAGCAGAGGATGGAGAAAGGGTTTAGTTGCGGAAATGCAGCTAAGAACGCAACAAGGAGCCATGAATTGTAACAAGAAGATCGAGAAAAATGTCGGCACAGTAGTGCACGTAAAAAAATTTAAATTTTCCTTGCCTAGAAATTTATTTCACCGAATGAACTTAGATTCAAAAAATTTAACTCAATGTTCCTTCAAAATTTTTGATCCTGAGATCAGATCTTACCCTCTAGAGCCTAGATCTGTCTTAGATCTAAAAAAATCTCTAAAACCCCTCAAAGATCACCTGCATAAACCAAAAACAAGAAAACCCAAATACCCAACACATTTACAAAAAATCGAAAATGAAACCCTGATCCCGAGTTAGAAATCATAAAAACTAAAAAAAAATTATAAATCTTTACACCATTAAAATTACAGAACTATGCACAGAAGTTGCATATCTGTCAAATATTAGGAGTGTAAGTTTGACTTCGCTCCTAGATCTTAAGATCTAAGGCTCTTACTATCCAAATATAACTTTAAATTCAATAAAAGTTAAGATAAAAAATGTATTTAGGCACAAGCTCCAGAAAACCCTGCAAGAAGAGAACTTAAGATAAGCTTGGGGAATTAAATCCGGAGGGCTCTTCAGATCTTATTTCCTTGAGAGTCAGTTGGTCTAGCCGAGGACTTCCCCTAACGCCAAATTCTAAATCCGAGAGATTTTTGCACACTTAAAGTTAAACTGTTAAATCGATAAAGAAATAAGATAAAATAAAATAAAAATTCATGAATTAGAGATACCTGCTAATTCAATTCAATTAAAATTCTTACCCTAAATCTAGTAACCTAAGTAAGATACTTGTGCAATAGATTACTCTACAAGAGCTATTAATCAACAATTCATTTGAATAGTTACCAGCAGAATATAAAGAACAAGTTAACCATAAAATGCAGAAGAGGAACACCACCATCAAATAAAACCCCAAAGATTTTGTTTGTATTATTCCATAAAATAGTACAGGAGAGCTTCAAGAGCTAGTACACGATCAAAGATTGGATTAAAAAAAAACACTGAACTAACCTCTAATTTATAGATAAATTCTCCAACGGCTAGTTCGCTTGAGCCCCATCAAAGTAATCACGACCGTCCAAAAGGATTTGATTATCTTTAATCTCGTTCATCGAATTTTTTTTTTGAGGAAAAAATTGACTTTGACTTAACTACCAAGGCCCAAGGGTCCAAAATTTCTCAAAATTTTCAATATTCCCTTAGCCCGAGACCTTTAAAAAAATATTTTTTAGAGACCCACGAATTTTTCCTTTGAAGAATTTAAAATTACCTAGGACATCAAATTAATTAAAATTTTGGCCTAGGATTTTTAATTTAATTTGGCCAGAAAATTTAATTAATTGTCTTATGAGGGGATTAATTATTTTTCCAACCCTCTTTACATAATATTAATACATTAAACCCATGAGGGGGAACACCCGTTCGTAAAAGACCCTCAATAATCTACCCAATTATGTGACCCAAAATTATGATCTAGTAGACCCAACAATCTGTAATAAAATAATCTAGCCAATTAGATAGGATTATTCCCAGATTAATTTTACAAATACTCGATAAAAAACACTAGGAATAACTTAATATCTTGATGAAAAAATCCACCCTAGCTTTGGGGTGAGGCTGGAGGGAAAAACTTTTCTGACCATTTGTGTTTAGAGACACAGATGAATCAGTGAAACAAAAAACCTCCTAGGATAGAAATTGTCACCAAAATACTAGGCTTACTTAGGTTGTTACATACATGATGGTCTTATTAAGTTCATTTACATTATAAACATGCATAATGGGTTTACTCTTTTACAAAACTGTTGATTGAATGATAAAATCTGAATGGCACGAACACTCGAACATGATAGATCCCTTTTGTGAAAAAAGGGTGTATTGTTATGGGGTCATTGACACAGAGTAGTCAACAAACACTATGTCACCGAGCCACTGTATTTTACCTTATCCAAGTATAGAAATGAACCACAAAGATAAAGAGAATTGTAACTTCACCAAACCATATTCACTGTAACTTCACCGAAACAAAGAGACTGTAACTTCACCGAAATTGTGAATTGTTGTGCCTTCACCGAGCCTGTAATCCGAGCCTTAATCGCAGAGAAGTTTGAACCCTTTTTCTGTACTGACCCACTGAAAAAATTAGAGAGACATATCCTAAAATCCCTATCCTAGAATACAAAATCATTGGGGTATATATAGTAGTTGACCCATATTAATAATTCGACATGTATTGAATGAAGAGATGCATCCATATAATAGGTCGAAGTGCCTTTTAGTGAAGCTGACTTGAAGAAGATTGATGGAGGTCGACTTGTATATCATTTGAGGAATTTTATCACTTGATTTGAAGGTTTATTTAAGAATAATATTTTTTTGAGGTTGAGTACAATAACCCTGAATAAGATGACTTGATGGAGAAACCTTTTGACAACCTAATGTTACATGATTTAAAAGCCCAAGAGTTGGATCAATTTAAATATGTAACAAATAACCTAGAAGTCCACAATTCGGACCTTAATCTAAATATGACCCAAGCATGAAACTCGTGCTTTAATAAGTCATTTAATAACAATAATAAATTATTTTGACAATTACAATAATGATGAAGACCGAACCTAGTTACATTCTTCAACACACTATTTGAGCTTTATTTTACTCTCATTGCATGCATAGCCAGGACTGTAATGGGATGCATGTGGTATCTCGACAACGATGCCATCATTCTGTATGAAGGGGAATAGATATATTTTCAGTGACTTGGAGGAGAAGGACCTCCAACAGAACATAGAGTTTGGAGATGACGGGAGGTATAGCACGAACGGAATAGGTATAATTACCTTTCCGAGGGAGTCTGGCTCCCCTTGTTGAAAAGTGTAACTAGGTCAGTCTTCATGTCGACTGTGTAATTATGTATTTATTCAAAGAATATGGGAGATAATCTCTAAAAGGCATTGATATTTAAGCTCCTATACGCATATATGGCCATCCAACATGCTGGAATAAACACCTCATGAAGTCGGCATATAAAATATGAACAATTTGGCGTAAAGTCAACTTGGTGAGTCATCTTGAAGACTAGGAAACATACACATATATATAACTGCTCTACAGTTCATTTGAAGAACGAAGAATTTAGAAAAGTGAGTTTATAAAAGTGTAGGTCTAAAGGTAAATGCGAAGATAAAAAGTCTGAATTTGATACAGGAAGGTTTGCGGGAAAAATCTGAAGATATATTAACAAAGAACTGAGAACAACACTCAGTCTAACATGCATCAATCTAAGTGCGGATATACAGTAAACCTTTACGCGAAATCAATGCAGACATACTCCAGATTATAGAACGGATATATAACAGAATTACATTATGGATATAAGAAAGAAGTATGGATAAGGAGCAGAAGAAGAGTGTTCATCTAGGAGATCGATTGCGGACAAGAACAAGCTAAGTGTGCAGATACAAAGGAAGAATTCAGTGCGAAAATACTACAGGTTTATCATTTAGTGAATGCGGCTACATACATTGCAGATATAGTGTTGGATATAAGTGCGGATAGCTTCTAGAAAACAGTGCGGATAATAAGGAATAAATAACGGAGAGTCAATCATAGATTGCAGACAGTAAACTACAGGATTGTGGATAGTTTGAAGGAGAAAACTTAAGAAGTGTTGATACAGAACTAAATTTTTTTTGTGTCTTGTGCATATTGATAATTGACTTGATGAAAGATTAACTAAACTGAAAAAGAAGAAGACATAAGTATCACTAGTAATTATCAAGAAGAGATTTTGTATTAACCTACAGCCCTCAAAATTCTCAACATGGTATCAGAGCTTTTGGTTATAAGAAAGGGCTATCAGTGATACAGATCCACTTCATTTTGGAGGTTACAATCTCAGCTTGGTCACATCACAGCGCTTATAGCACAAATATTACACAGTCATCCTAAACACAGTCTTGGCATACATACATCCCCACAGTTCAGACTCAATCTGAGATTATCGATGGTATATAAGTTTGAAAAAGGAAGCAGAACTCGAATATCACAGTTTCAGGTATATAAAGATATCAGTGAGAAAATTACAAGTGAAATTCTCAACAAATAGCAGCCAGGGTCAACTATATATTATGCATATGCTGCGCAAAAAAAGGTGGACAGAACCTCGACCTTCTCTAAATTTTTCGATGAGGTTTATGTGATAAAAGACAATGGATTGTAGAACAAGGAACATGGTTATATACTAAGAAGAGAATAGGAACAATTTTGAGATAAACTTGATGATATACACCTGCAATAAAATCAAGATAAAGTCTATGATTGATGTGTAGAAGGGACATAAACATATCACCTGATGGAATGCATTGAAATCTGAAGTTTCATAGTGTGTATGGCATAGTGTGAATTACATAGGGCGTAATATAGATGGGAAGGGATAAAGACTCCAGTCATTAGTGCTACCATAGTAATATAGCTATGAAACTATCATAATTTTCCTTGGAAGAATACATTCTGAAAGATCAGCTACACAATGGATGACATGTGATCTCAAGTCTGGAACAGCCTAAGAAGAAGATCATTCAAAGAAGAACAAGGTGTAGATCTCCTCTTCACTTGCCAAGTAAGTATCTTTCATTTTCATTTTCATTTTGGTTAAATGACTTTGATTTACAAGAAGATATATGAGGTGGTTGTATTACCGAAGATCCTTGCATAAAACAAGGAGGATAGTCATGGTCCTCATAGATAATTGAATTCATAGATAAGGGTCTCCTTTGAATTCATGGAAAGGAACTCTTAAGGTTCTCTCACATGAGCAATATTGGAGATACAAAAGAAGCTGAAAGAAGAATTATGAACAGTACAATAAATTTCATGTCACCGGAAAGGATGGAAGGAGTGGATGGAAAGAGGGAGTAAGAGGTCATTAAGACTAGTCTCCCTCATAATAAGTCTCTTTATGGCTCTTAGATCCTACTTAAGACTTGATGCAAAGTGACATCATGGAAGTATAAGAAACAAGAACTCATATGATCATGAGGGTTACAAAAAAATCATGGGATAAGTAAGTTACCTCACTCATCAATCTAGGGTTTCTATGGAAGAAGACAAGTTGAAGGCAATAGTTTTGCAGAACTCAATCATTTGAAGAAAAAGGAAGAACCCGATTCAAAGAAAATATAAAGAAAGAAGAAGCAGTGGATCTACGATTGAGATCATCTTCTTTAAGTGATTTATGTTGGTTATATGATAGGAATCAGTGTAGCACCTTGATGAAATCATGGAAGGAGCTCTTGGTGAATTAGCTTCGAGAAAACCTCTCTGATAAAATTATTGATGGAAAGCAGTCATCAAGAGCAAGGGTCATCATGGAAACAGATTTCTAGGATATTGATGGAGCATGCCAAGAGAATGGAGCTCTTCATTCTTGAGAAATTTCTACAGGATGACTCAAGGGAAAAAGGGTATGAGGTATGTATATATTTATTGGATGTTGTGAATTCATGACATATGGTTGCAGGTAATGGACTTTTGTACTTAGAAGTATGATCTATGGAGAAGTATCTCTTAATGCACAGACGGATGAAATCAACATAATATGTCCTCATGGAATATGAAGTGGTTGTATATGAATGAGAAACTGGAAAAATTTGTAAGTTCTTGGGAACGAAGAATGTGCAGAGAGGAAGAGATCATGAAATGCAACCATGTCAAGAGGCGGTTATCATCCCGAAGCCAAGAAGATGTGACTAGGAGATATCCTGGGAGGATATGTAGACTCTGACACAAGTCTGGTAAATAAGAAAACCCTTGACAAAACATATCATTAGGAGATGTGTCAATATGAATAGAGGATGTCGATTCTTACAGGAAAATGTCATGGTGAAAGATCATTACTGAGGTAACTTTTGTTTTAAAAGGGCTCATATGTATATGTTTATGTGGATGAATTTGTGCAAGGATGCTAATCATGAGAAAGGATGTATGATCCTTGGAGATGATTCGAAGGATAGCAACATGGCATAGCAGTGGACCTGATAAGGAAGTCTGATGAATCACTTTCTGATAGTTGACATGACTTAGGATGAAAGTGATGGATGATCGGTGCCCTATGAAGCTAAAATTTGGAGATTCCTCAATATTGAAATCCATGACATCAAGGACAGGAATTCTTCATGAGAAGTTGGGTGTCTCACCATTACTGTTGGAGGTCCCTGGTTAAGAGGGAGCCTAATGATAAGTTTCTTACTTGGAAGAAACTTGGTAATTCCTAAGAATGAGCTTAGGTACATTCCTTGTATAGGAATGAGTACATTCCCTTGTGGAATAGGTCCTCCCTAGTTGAGAGGGAGATATAAACACATCATTTTGGTCTTGGGAAGACAGAATGGAGGATTGGGTAATCATTTGGCATTCGATACTCTTTGAGAATGTGTTAGGGCATTCAAGATAAGATTAGTCGGGGACTGATATTCTTTGAGGGCTAGCTACCCAAGTGAAGAATAGTCCAAGAAGGTCATACTTTGGGAACAACCAGGTGGAGTATGTACCTTGGAGAGACAATGACAAAGGTGTCTATAAGTCATGTGTCTCGCCAGTATTGTAGCCCATTGTCTCGTTGAGATATGGGGTTGTTAGTCAAGGCCTTGCACTAGGACAATGTTGGTTGATATGATGTTATACAAATGCGCTTACCAATCTGATTCCTCTTATGAGATTCTTTAGTTTGAAAGTAACCATGTACCTGTATGAATACCTCCCTAGTTAAGAGGGAGTGTTGAAAAGTGTAACTAGGTTGGTCTTCATATCGACTGTGTAATTATGCATTTATTCAAAGAAGATGGGAGATAAGCTCTAAAAGGCATTGATAGTTAAGCTCCTATATGCATAGACAACCATCTAACATGCTGGAATAAACACCTCATGAAGTTGGCATACAAACTGTGAACAAGTCGGCCTAAAGTCAACTTGGTGAGTCGGCTTGAAGACCAGGAAACATACACATATATATAACTTCTCTACGGTTCATTTGAAGAATGAAGAATTCGGAAAAGTGAGTTTATAAAAGTGCAGGTCTAAAGGTAAATGCGAAGATAAAAATCTGAATTTGATACAGGAAGTTTTGCAGGAAAAATATGAAGATACATTAACGAAGAATTGAGAACAACACTCAGTCTAACACGCATCAATCTAAGTGTGGATATACAGTAAGCCTTTACGTGAAAGCAGTGCGGACATACTCCAGATTATAGAACGGATACATAACAGGATTACATTGTGGATATAAGAAAGAATTAAGTGTGGATAAGGAGCAGAAGAAGAGCGTTCATCTATGAGATTGATTGCGGACAAGAACAAGCTACGTGTGCGGATACAAAGGAACAATTCAGTGCGAAAAGAATACGGGTTTATCATTCAGTGAATGCGGCTACATACATTGCAGATATAGTGTTAGATATAAGTGCAGATAGATTCTAGAAAACAGTGCAAATAGTAAAGAATAAATAATGGATAGTCAATCACAGATTACAGACAGTCAACTACAGGATTGCGAATAGTTTGAAGGAGCAGACTTAAGAAGTGTTGATATAGAACTAAGTTTTGTTTTGTTGCGTCTTGTGCATGTTGATAATTGATTTGATGAATGATTAACTAAAGTGAAAAAGAAGAAGACATGAGTATCACAAGTAATTATCAAGAAGAGATTTTGTATTAACCTACAACCCTCAAAATTCTCAACACCCCTCTCAAACTGACAGATGTTTTTTGTGTTCCAGGACTAAATAAGTATCTTGTTTCCGTAGCAGTATTGGAAGATCATGGCTATGATGTGATATTTAGAAAACGAAAGGTTTTCCTTAGACACATCGCCATGGGTAGGTGAAACAGTTCAGTGTGCGAGGCAAGAACCTGTATACACTTGAGGTAAAAGATGCATGCAAACAATTGAGGAGAAAATAAAAGGTTAGAGACTTGGTGGTTGAGATGGAGCATAAATTACCTCTCAACAGGCAGCCTCAGAAGCAGTGTCATAATGTTTTGGAGCAACCACAATTGGAGAAGCAGAGAGGATACTGAGTAGAGGGATCCACTCGAGAAGAGACCTC
The DNA here is from genome assembly GCA_034641835.2 of Pinus albicaulis. Classification (NCBI taxonomy): domain Eukaryota; kingdom Viridiplantae; phylum Streptophyta; class Pinopsida; order Pinales; family Pinaceae; genus Pinus; species Pinus albicaulis. Next base: position 292,502,910 of record CM076581.1, read on the forward strand.
CAGTAGGGTTAAATTTAGAGCCAGGTGGGTAGAGGGATCACAAGCAGCCATACCTCTAGGTGAGAGGTGGGGCGATGTGAAGTCATAATCCCAAGAGAATAAATTTGGGCAAGGTCCATTGAGATGTCTTGTCTCATGGATCAATACCTAGATACATGGACCCACAGTACACAGTAGCAGGATGGATCAGTGGTGATTGATGCAGTCATATGTCAGATACTAAAGTGCAGATTAGAGTTAGCAACATTGCAGATGGCACAGATGCAGAGTCATCAGTAGTGCAGAGTTTTCAGTAGACATTGCAATAGCTAGCAGCAGTCAGAGACTTTGGAAATAGATGCATCATACTAATTCAGTTTGGATGCTTTTCTGTTTTAGAAGTTGCATTAGCAAAAACACTAGAGAGAAGTGTTGCATGTAGAACATTCCAAAGGTACCGAATCGGGATAGAGTTGAATTCCTTTCTTGTTAAGAGGGAATATTGAAAATGGAAACAAGAAATATTGAAAATTGCACCCATGAGGCTTCTAATTTAATTTTCCCTTAATTAAATTATAAGTGAACTGTAATTCCACATCACGTGACAGCTTGTAAGTGTTAACTGAGACAGGAAGACTTAGTTAGATCAGTCAATTTGAGTTGGAGGTAAAACTAGAGGCATGTAGGGTGTCTCCTAATTTTTAGAAGCCCTGGTTGACTTATTTGTGAGTTGTAATTAGTTAACTTAATTATTTGAGTTAAAATCGGTTTAACTAGTTCTAACTGAGAGATGAGCTAGTGGTAGGTCTAGTGAATTAAATATGTTTTCATTCACATGCAGTGATCAATCAGTTAATTGATAATTCACTATAAATAGTTTTTGCATGTCAGTTCTAAGAAAGTCCCAGTTGAGAATGGGGTTAAAGGGAAGATAGCTATTTGTTGTATAATTAGAAAATTGTGCAGGTCATGCATGAGGTCATCAGGAATATTTGGATGTATTGTGAAATCTATTAATGGTAGTTTCCTAATTAATAGGGGCTCAATTAGCCCAAGAATGCGTGAGAAAGGCTAGTCAGGCAGAGGCAAGCAAGTGGTTAAATATTGAACCAAACTTGCTTAGATCAGACCAAGATCAGAGTGAGACAGTCAGCAGAGTGCAGAGTTTTCTCAAGAAGGGAAATAGCATTGTATTGTTTCATATTCTCGACTTTATGCAATATATAGATAGTAGGGTTTTTAGCTAAGGATTTTCCTAGATACATCTTTGTGTTGTGCAATTGAAATTATTTTTCTTACTTGTTTATGTGATTGTGCGATCATAATTGGTTTTTGAAATTTGTAGAATTGATTCAGTATTTGTTTTAGTACATTACAATATCAGTTGAATCTATGTCTATTTACGACAAATTATACAAGGATTTCATTCCTCTTCCGAATGGATAGTTTATTCGCTCCTATAGGGTCCAATCGTTGTCATTCTTATCCTATAGTTTACATTTAGGAATAAAACATATATTTTGACTATGTGATCCTCATAGGGAGTTTTTCATCTAGTTATGCAATTCTTGATAGTTAGGGAGTTATTTGGATTGGACAATTAATGATAGATTTTGACATTCATCATCTCATCCCACTCAACTACAGTTATTTGGCTTGGTTAATTTTCCTACTGAACTATGAGTTTCTCACAATTTCACTAATCCTTCATCATCAATTTTAAGGTATATTAAGGCCTGGACAAATGTTAACAATATGTTGATGTATGAAATTTTAAGTGAAATTTCTGATTTGGTTGTTGATAGTAGTCATTTGTTCTTAGTTAATTTTCCTATTGGTATACAAGTCGCTCACACCTTCACTAACCTTCGGCATCAATTTTAAGGTATGTTTAGGTCTGAGCAAATGTTAATAGTGTGTTGAGATTTGAAATTTTAAGTGAAATTTGTAATTCAGTTGTTGATAGTAGTCTTTTGTTTGTTTATAGTATTCATAGGATATTGGAGTTGATTGTTTTCTTTGGATACTTTCGACACTTGTTGATATTTGTACTCTTTTTAAATTCAATGAATAGTAAGAAAAATAAGAGAAGTAAGAGTAAATGACTTAGAACAAAGATCAATCAGTATGTAAATTTGAAATAAATATTAGTAAGCTTCAATCAATTTGGACAAAGATCCACCATTATGAGAAAATGAAAACAAAATTGTAATTAAATTGTGCAAAAATTGTATGAAATGTTTTGTGATGGAGAAATGAAAACAAAACTAGAATTACATTGTGCAAAAAATGAAATAAATAACTTGAATATACTATGAAATGTTTTGTGATGTTATGTCTACAGGGCTGGTGAATAGTTTGAATGTTAAAAATGTAACTTCAACAAGGGATGAACTTCTTTTATAGTTTTTTTCACTTGGATTTAACTGGTAGAAAGGATTGACATGGATTACAATCTCTCAAATTTGAATGTGTGATCTGTATTGATTTGGATGTGATCCAACGGCTAGGAATTTGTTATGGTTGATCCATGTGATTTGATTTGTTTTAATGGGAAATTTAATGGGTTGGGTTTCATTTATTGAACACAATGTTGAATTGTTGAATAACACAATAGTTATGGCTTACATACATCAAATTTTATTATGTGCAGGTATGAATGTGCATTTGGGATACATAGCTTCAATTCACTTCAGTGGGGGTTGAAGTGATGGGTACTTTGTACTTCTAGAATAGACTATTTTAGAAGGATTTATGGTTTTATTTGTTTTCTAGTTGGGACAATATGTTTTGTACTCTTGATATTTAAGTGACTATTTATGGACAGCTCACTCAATATTTTGGGAAATTTTGGACATAAATTAATAGATATTTGCACTTAATGTTATATATTTTAGTTTAAATATTGGTTGGGAATATCTCAATTTCTAGTAGCTTGAAGGGACTGAATTATAACAAATATTGGTCCCTACACAACATTAGACAACATTAGACATATCTCCGTAAATTTTTTGTAAAAATCTTTAAAAAAAAATGGTTATGGTGTGCTACTTTAATGATCAAAGAGACCATTTGCTCTTACTCGCATAAGTTCAATTTATAAAGAATATTGAAGAAAGAGGATGGTTTATTATTAAGATTAAAACACCCTTCATCCAATCCAATCCCGGAGGTTGTTGAGCGTAGGTCGCTTCACATACTTGTTGACAGGACATTAAATGTTCATGTCGAGATTTGAGTTCTGCGGAATCCATCGGGTTATACTCAGAGCACCCATCACTGCCTAACTTCTTAAGTTTTGTCGCAAGCTCCAAACCTACGGATGGACTCCAATATTTGACCCCGAGATCGAAGTTGAGTTCTACAGAATCCATTGGGCTATACTCAAAGCACCCATTAACGCTTAACTTCTTAAGCTTTATTGCAGACTCCAAACCCTTAGCGCTCTTTAGCTTCCACATTTTTCTGCACACAACTCTTCCAGAGATATTGATGTTTCCATACTTGGAAGTTATTTTATGTCAAAGCACCCATTAACACTTAGATTTTGAAGCTTTGTCGCAGGGTCCAACCCCTTGATGCTCTTGAGCTTCACACATTTGTGTGCCTGCAGAGGTACCAATGTTTCGATACTTAGCAGTTCTTCTAACTCAGAGCACTCATTAACACGAAACTTCCGAAGCTTTTCCGAAAGCTCCAACTCCCTCCAACCTATACTTAGAAGTTATTCTACGTCAGAGCGCCCATTAACAGTTAGCTTTGAAGCTTTATCTCAGGCTCCAACCCCTTGATGCTCTTGAGCTTCGCACATCTGCCTGCCTGAAGAGGTACCAATGTTTCGATACTTGGGAGCTCTTCTAACTAAGAGAACTCATTAACACGGAAATTTTGAAGCTTTGTCACGAGCTCCAACTACCTCATGCTCTTCAGCTACTTCACACGTCTTTCTGCTCACAACTCCTCCACAGATACCAATGTGTCCATACTTCGAAACTCTTCTAACTCGTAGCACCTACTGACATCTAACAGTTGAAGCTTTGTTGCATGCTCCACAGTCGACAGTTTCCCTAACTCGGAGCACCCATTAACACTTAGCTTCAGAAGCTTTGTGGCATGCTCCAACCCCCTTATGTTTTTCAGCTTCACACATCCGTCTGCCCACAATTCCTCTGAAGATGAAAATTTTTGCATGCTTGGAAGCTCTTCTAACCCTAAGCAATGAGCAATATCTAATAGTTGAAGCTTTGTTGCAAGGTCCAACCCTTGAGGCTATGCAACTTCACACACTAGATACTTATAACTCGTCCAAAAATACCAGTGTTTCCATACTTGGCATCTCTTTTAACTCAGAGAAATCATTAACATTTAGGTGTCAAAGATTTGTCCGATGCGCCAACCCCGGTATGATTTTCACTTTCACACATCTGACTGTTTACAACTCCTCTAAAGATACCAGTGTCTCAATGTCTCAATAGTAGCCAAATATTTTAACTAAACACAACCTAAAACTAATAGTTGTTGAAGCTTTGTCAGTTGGGGCAGCCCCTATATGATCTTCAGTTGCATACATGTATTTATCAGCAACTTCTACAAACGTACCGACAACGACAAAACACAAACATCATGGTGATATTAATAGCCACCCTACACAACTTATCGGAAATTAATAGTCACAAAAAAAACAAAAAATTACACATCAAATTTCAGTTTACCCATGAACAGACGTTGCAACAAATTTCAGTTTACCACTAAAGAGATAAATATTGGTTATGTTAATAGTCACTAAACAAATAAAAATTTACACCACAAAATTGAATCTACCTGTGATTTTTGTTGCCACAATGTTTCTAATGTGTCGTTGCACACTTGAATAACCTTTGAATTCCTTATGGAATCCAGGATGGCAGGGAAGAGTATGAACACTCTTTCCAGCGAAGCCATATAAGATTTGGAGACCGAGAGAACCTTCAGTATCAACAAGTTGTAACTTACTCAGATGAATACCAAATTCATCGTCTTCATGATATTCACCGAAAACCATTCTAATTTCGCACACAGTCGTACCTTCCTATTCTGGAAAAATGATCAACAACCAAAAAATTGAAATTTGAGTACTATATAAAAAATTGAAAGATGGCCTAATTACAGACGGTGTGACGACAAAAGAGCTTTCGAGAGTATTGTTTATTAAGCCCGTGCAACTTATAAATTGATGATTTTATTCAATGAGTACAAGTTAATGTTGTTGTGATTCTTCTGACTATATTTCCTCTAGAAGAACAGAGAGCTCTACCATGACTTCCTTTTCTTCAGATCCTCCACCAACGATTTCTGGATCATTTGATCCATTGCTCTGAGATGCACCAAAAAGTCCCCTCGACGAGAGTTGTCTGGCTGGGCAGCGAGAATTGTGAGAGCGAGGTCGCCTCTGTTGGAATTAATTTCCAACTGTCCGGTTAAATGAACAAGCGGCAAGCAAAGTCCGAGGGGATCGGTGAGGCAGAGCCGACGGAGGTGTATACCCCATCGGAACAGCTGTTGTAATATACAGCCGGGCCCATGAAATCATGAAATGCAACCATGTCAAGAGGCGTTTATCATCCCGAAGCCAAGAAGATGTGACTAGGAGATCTCCTGGGAGGATATGTAGACTTTGACACAAGTTTGGTAAATAAGAAAACCCTTGACAAAACATATCATTAGGAGATGTGTCAATCTGAATAGAGGATGTCGATTCTTACAATAAGATGTCATGGTGAAAGATCATTACTGAGGTAACTTTTGTTTTAAAAGGGTTCATATGTATATGTTTATCTGGATGAATTTGTGCAAGGATGCTAATCACGAGAAAGGATGTATGATCCTTGGAGATGATTCGAAGGATAGCAACATGGCATAGCAGTGGACCTGATAAGGAAGTCTCATGAATCACTTTCTAATAGTTGACATGACTTAGGAGGAAAGTGATGGATGATTTGTGCCCTATGAAGCTAAAAGTTGGAGATTCCTCAATATCGAAATCCATGACATCGAGGACAGGAATTCTTCATGATAAGCTCGGTGTCTCACCATTACTGCTGGAGGTCCCTGGTTAAGAGGGAGCCTGATGATAAGTTTCTTACTTGGAAGAAACTAGGTAATTCCTAAGAATGAGCTTAGGTACATTCCTTGTATAGGAATGAGTACATTCCCTTGTGGAATAGGTCCTCCCTAGTTGAGAGGGAGATATAAACACATCATTCTGGTCTTGGGAAGACAGAACGGAGGATTGGGTAATCATTTGGCATTCGATACTCTTTGAGAATGTGTTAGGGCATTCAAGATAAGATTAGTTGGGGACCGATATTCTTTGAGGGCTAGCTACCCAAGTGAAGAATAGTCCCAGAAGGTCATACTTTGGGAACAACCAAGTGGAGTATGTACCTTGGAGAGACAATGACAAAGGTTTCTATAAGTCATGTGTCTCGCCAACATTGTAGCCCATTGTCTCGTTGAGAGATGGGGTTGTTAGTCAAGGCCTTGCACTCGAACAATGTTGGTTGATATGATGTTATACAAATGCGCTTACCAATCTGATTCCTCTTATGAGATTCTTTAGTTTGAAAGTAACCATGTACCTGTATGAATACCTCCCTAGTTAAGAGGGAGTGTTGAAAAGTGTAACTAGGTTGGTCTTCATGTCGACTGTGTAATTATGTATTTATTCAAAGAAGATGGGAGATAAGCTCTAAAATGCATTGATAGTTAAGCTCCTATATGCACAGACAACCATCTAACATGCTGGAATAAACACCTCATGAAATCTGCATACAAGCTGTGAACAAGTCAGCCTAAAGTCAACTTGGTGAGTCGGCTTGAAGACCAGGAAACATACACATATATATAACTTCTCTACGGTTCATTTGAAGAACGAAGAATTCGGAAAAGTGAGTTTACAAAAGTGCAGGTCTAAAGGTAAATGCGAAGATAAAAAGTCTGAATTTGATACAGGAAGGTTTGCGGAAAAATATGAAGATACATTAACGAAGAATTGAGAACAACACTCAGTCTAACACGCATCAATCTAAGTGCGGATATACAGTAAGCCTTTACGTGAAAGCAGTGCGGACATACTCCAGATTATAGAATGGATATATAACAGGATTACATTGTGGATATAAGAAATAAGTAAGTGTGGATAAGGAACAGAAGAAGAGCATTCATCTATGAGATTGATTGCAGACAAGAACAAGCTAAGTGTGCGGATACAAAGGAAGAATTCAGTTCGAAAAGACTGCGAGTTTATCATTCAGTGAATGCGGCTACATACATTGCAGATATAGTGTTAGATATAAGTGCAGATAGATTCTAGAAAACAGTGCGGATAGTAAAGAATAAATAATGGATAGTCAATCACAGATTACAGACAGTCAACTACAGGATTGTGAATAGTTTGAAGGAGCAGACTTAAGAAGTGTCGATATAGAACTAAGTTTTGTTTTGTTGTGTCTTGTGCATGTTGATAATTGATTTGATGAATGATTAACTAAAGTGAAAAAGAAGAAGACATGAGTATCACAAGTAATTATCAAGAAGAGATTTTGTATTAACCTACAACCCTCAAAATTCTCAACACCCCTCTCAAACTGATAGATGTTTTTTGTGTTCCAGGACTAAATAAGTATCTTGTTTCTGTAGCAGTATTGGAATATCATGGCTATGATGTGATATTTAGAAAAGGAAAGGTTTTCCTTAGACACATCGCCATGGGTAGGTGAAACAGATCGGTGTGCGAGGCAAGAACCTGTATACACTTGAGGTACAAGATGCATGCAAACAATTGAGGAGAAAATAAAAGGTTAGAGACTTGGTGGTTGAGATGGAGCATAAATTACCTCTCAATGGGCAGCCTCAGAAGCAGTGTCATAAGGTTTTGGAGCAACCACAATTGGAGAAGCAGAGAGGATACTGAGTGGAGGGATCCACTCGAGAAGAGACCTCCAGTGGGGTTAAATTTAGAGCCAGGTCGGCAGAGGGATCACAAGCAACCATACCTCTAAGTGAGAGGTGGGGCGATGTGAAGTCATAATCCCAAGAGAAGAAATTTGGGCAAGGTACATTGAGATGTCTTGTCTCATGGATCAGTACCTAGATACATGGACCCATAGTAGACAGTAGCAGGATGGATTAGTGGTGATTGATGCAGTCATATGTCAGATACTAAAGTGTAGATTAGAGTTAGCAACAGTGCAGATGGCACAGATGCAGAGTCATCAGTAGCGCAAAGTTTTCAGTAGACAGTGTAATAGCTAGCAGCAGTCAGAGACTCTGAAAATAGATGCATCATACTAATTCAGTTTGGATGCTTTTCAGTTTTAGAAGTTGCATTAGCAAAAACACTAGAGAGAAGTGTTGCATGTAGAACATTCCAAAGGTACCGAATCGGGATAGAGTTGAATTCCTTTCTTGTTGAGAGGGAGTATTGAAAATGGAAACAAGAAATATTGAAAACGGCACCCATGAGGCTTCTGATTTAATTTTCCCTTAATTAAATTATAAGTAAATTGTAATTCCACGTCACGTGACAGCTTGTAAGTGTTAACTGAGACAGGAAGACTTAGTTAGCTCAGTCAATTTGAGTTGGAGGTAAAACTAGAGGCATGTAGGGTGTCTCCTACTTTTTAGGAGCCCTGGTTGAGTTATTTGTGAGTTGTAATTAGTTAACTTAATTATTTGAGTTAAAATCGGTTTAACTAGTTCTAACTAAGAGATGAGCTAGTGGTAGGTCTAGTGAATTAAATATGTTTTCATTCACATACAGTGATCAATCATTTAATTGATAATTCACTATAAATAGTTTTTGCATGTCAGTTCTAAGAAAGTCCCAGTTGAGAATGGGGTTAAAGGGAAGATAACTATTAGTTGTATAATTAGAAAATTGTGTAGGTCATGCATGAGGTCATCAGGAATATTTGGATATATTGTGAAATCTATTAATGGTAATTTCCTAATTAATAGGGGCTCAATTAGCCCAATAATGTGTGAGAAAGGCTAGTCAGGCAGAGGCAAGCAAGTGGTTAAATATTGAACCAAACTTGCTTAGATTAGACCAAGATCAGAGTGAGACAGTCAGCGAAGTGCAGAGTTTTCTCAAGAAGGGAAATAGCATTGTATTGTTTCATATTCTCGACTTTATGCAATATATAGATAGTAGGGTTTTTAGCTAAGGATTTTCCTAGATACATCTTTGTGTTGTGCAATTGAAATTATTTTTCTTACTTGTTTATGTGATAGTGCGATCGTAATTGGTTTCCGCAATTTGTAGAATTGATTCAGTATTTGTTTTAGTACATTACAATATCAGTTGAATCTATGTGTATTTACGACAAATTACACAAGGATTTCATTCGTCTTTCGAATGGATAGTTTATTCGCTCCTATAGGGTCCAATCGTTGTCATTCTTATCCTATAGTTTACATTTAGGAATAAAACATATCTTTTGACTATGTGATCCTCTTAGGGAGTTTTTCATCTAGTTATGTGATTCTTGATAGTTAGGGAGTTATTTGGATTGGACAATTAATGATAGATTTTGACATTCATCATCTCATCCCACTCAACTACAATTATTTGGCTTGGAAGTTATTTGTCCTTGAATTTATTTGGCTTGGTTAATTTTCCTACTGAACTACGAGTTTCTCACAATTTCACTAATCCTTCAGCATCAATTTTAAGGTATATTGAGGCCTTGACAAATGTTAACAGTATGTTGATGTATGAAATTTTAAGTGAAATTTCTGATTTGGTTGTTGATAGTAGTCATTTGTTCTTAGTTAATTTTCCTATTGGTATACAAGTCGCTCACACCTTCACTAACCTTCGGCATCAATTTTAAGGTATGTTTAGGTCTGAGAAAATGTTAATAGTGTGTTGAGATTTGAAATTTTAAGTGAAATTTGTAATTCAGTTGTTGATAGTAGTCTTTTGTTTGTTTATAGTATTCATAGGATATTGGTGTTGATTGTTTTCTCTGGATACTTTAGACACTTGTTGATATTTGTACTCTTTTTAAATTCAATGAATAGTAAGAAAAATAAGAGAAGTAAGAGTAAATGAATTAGAACAAAGATCAATTAGTGTGTAAATTTGAAATAAATACTAGTAAGCTTTAATCAGTTTGGACAAAGATCCACCATTATGAGAAAATGAAAACAAAATTGTAATTAAATTGTGCAAAAATTGAATGAAATGTTTTGTGATGGAGAAATGAAAACAAAACTAGAATTAAATTGTGCAAAAAATGAAATAAATAACTTGAATATACTCTAAAATGTTCTGTGATGTTATGTCTACAGGGCTGGTGAATAGTTTGAATGTTAAAAATGCAACTTCAACAAGGGATGAACTTCTTTTATAGTTTTTTTCACTTGGATTTAACTGGTAGCAAGGATTGACATGGATTACAATCTCTCAAATTTGAATGTGTGATCTGTATTGATTTGGATGTGATCCAACGGCTAGGAATTTGTTATGGTTGATCCATGTGATTTGATTTGTTTTAATGGGAAATTTAATGGGTTGGGTTTCATTTATTGAACACAATGTTGAATTTTTGAATAACACAATAGTTATGGCTTACATACATCAAATTTTATTATGTGCAGGTATGAATGTGCATTTGGGATACATAGCTTCAATTCACTTCAGTGGGGGTTGAAGTGATGGGTACTTTGTACTTCTGGAATAGACTATTTTAGAAGGATTTATGGTTTTATTTGTTTTCTAGTTGGGACAATATGTTTTGTACTCTTGATATTTAAGTGACTATTTATGGACAGCTCACTCAATATTTTCGGAAATTTTGGACATAAATTAATAGATATTTGCACTTAATGTTATATATTTTAGTTTAAATATTGGTTGCGAATATCTCAATTTCTAGTGGCTTGAAGGGACTGAATTATAAAAAATATTGGTCCCTACACAACATTAGACAACATTAGACATATCTCCGTAATTTTTTTGTAAAAATCTTTTAAAAAATGGTTATGGTGTGCTACTTTAATGATCAAAGAGACCATTTGATCTTACTCGCATAAGTTCAATTTATAAAGAATATTGAAGAAAAAGGATGGTTTATTATTAAGATTAAAACACCCTTCATCCAATCCAATCCCGGAGGTTGTTGAGCGTAGGTCGCTTCACATACTTGTTGACAGGACATTAAATGTTCATGTCGAGATTTGACCCCGAGAGCAAGCGAGTTGAGGCTGAGTTATGCGGAATCCATCGGGTTTTTTTTTTCAGAAGGAAAAAAACGTTGTATATATTCAAATATATGACAGTACATGATCATCAATACATTCTCAAGCTGTTATAAAAACAGCGAGAATACCCCATATACCAAATACAACCAGAATACACTTCTGAAGAGAAGTAATTCGATGTTCATGGCCATCAACATAACGGATAGTATAAAAACATATCCACGAGATCATCCCTATATACAATGAAAAGAGCCAGCAGAGAAAATTATGCAGCATCATATTCATGATAATAAAGAGAAAAGATAACTGAAAAGAAAGAAGCAAAATCAAATCAGGCTCGCTTGTAATAGATCATGCACGTATGACATGGAATCCGAGTCGCTTGAAAATAATGCCTGATCCACATGTAGAAGAAGAAAGCAGCCCTGTACAATACCATTACTCCTGCCCAAAAACAAAACAGGCTCGCTTGATAATCAGCCCTGAAAACAAAATAGCTCCCGAGAAACGATGAGTTTGGACCCCATGATTGGGGGAGATCCGGCTCCCCAACTCGATCCGGAGATCCAACACCATACTACATCCAGCCAGGACCGGCGATTCCTTCAGATCCGGGATCGAAAGGGTATGATATGTCCAAGTGAATGGAGAAAACATCGGCCACCCGGACCATGCACCCCGATGCAGTAGAAATCGAGTGAACAGTGAAAAGGATAATTCCGGGATCCATGGCACTATCCTAACATCAGATGATATAAAGTCGGAGGAGATCCGCAGAGAGATATAAAGTCGGAGGAGATCCGCAGAGACAAGCCACAGCAAGAGTCGCCCGGATCGAGAATCTAGTCAATGAGGCATCCGAGCCACAAAACCCGAAACACTGATGAGGTGGAGAAATCCGTAGGTAAACGGTCACTGCTGAGCAACCGGTCGCTGATGAAGCAAGTGTACGAGTGTGTCATTCAAAGTTGGGTAGGTGAACGATAATATCTTTAAATGAAACAACCACCACCAACGGTCCAGAAAGTCAAATCGCGGGTGGAGAGGGAGATTCAAAAGCCAGCTCCCCTGAAAATCAATTCGAATTAGCCGGAGAAAAAGAACGGCTAACCGGAATAGCCAGAGACCCCCCAGCAATGGCAGAAAAACTGAAACAGAGGGGAAATCCACCATCACCCGAATAGCGGAATGTAAGCACCCCACAATGCTTTTAGAGACCCTCAAAAACCAGTATCCAGTAGATGCTTCAAGATCTAAACTGGAGAAATGCGCAGAGTAACCACGATCCACAGGCCGCTACCACAATCTAGAGAAGGAATAACTCGACCCGTTCACAAAGAAAAGGTCAACACTACACGCCTTGCAATGATCTGCATCCAGCCCGATTTGTATCCCCTTTATGCCTGGAACCAGCAGTTGCTTCAAGTTTTAAATGGTGGCATTCACAGTATGACCACTAACCATCAACAAACGAGCGACCCACGACCCACTGAATGCACACACACCGCAACCATAAACCCGGCCACCAAAGGACCGGCCAGAAAAACCCCCCGAAACTAATACCAGCGGGAGCACTGACAAACCAGGCTCGCATGTAACCAAACACCAATGCATATCATGAGAAGAAATCCTTTCCTCAATTAGAAATCAGGCGCATCCCCATGTCTCAGAACTGCCTACACGATCTCACCCATCAACGAGAAAGACCACCAGCCGCAGCACCGCCCACCACTCTCATGGCAGCAGCTTGATAAAACAGATAATCTTCTGCATTCTGCAAGCACTACCCAACGCGGCACCACCCAGAACCAACACCAGACCCACCATGTAGCCAATGACAGAAACACAAGCACTCATAAACCAAACATAGCCACCAAAAGGCACAAGAAAATGTTCACATTGGGTTCCAGCATCATGAATCAGCACAAGCCACCAAAAACCAGAAACAAAATGTGCACAGAGGGTACCAGCATTATGAATCAGCAATAGCCACCAGGAGCAGTAAACAACTCACCGAACTGGGTACCAGCTATAAGATTCAACATTAGCCACCAAGAGCCACAAAAATGTCCCCATTGGGTACCAGCTTAATGATTCGACAGAAGCCACCAACAGCAACAGCAACTTGTCCTCAGAGGGTTCCAGCTATATAGTTCATGAGCGCCACTCTCTTTCAATAAATAGAATGGAGTGATTCTGTGCACCCAAAATCTGCTTAACTTCTTAACTTCTTAAGTTTTTTCGCAAGCTCCAAACCTACTGATGGGAAATGTCCATTCCAATATTTGACCCCGAGATCGAAGTTGAGTTCTACAGAATCCCTTGGGCTATACTCAAAGCACCCATTAACGCTTAACTTCTTAAGCTTTATTGCAGACTCCAAACCCTTAGCGCTCTTTAGCTTCCACATTTTTCTGCACACAACTCTTCCAGAGATATTGATGTTTCCATACTTGGAAGTTATTTTATGTCAAAGCACCCATTAACACTTAGATTTTGAAGCTTTGTCGCAGGGTCCAACCCCTTGATGCTCTTAAGCTTCACACATTTGTGTGCCTGCAGAGGTACCAATGTTTCGATACTTAGGAGTTCTTCTAACTCAGAGCACTCATTAACACGAAACTTCCGAAGCTTTTCCGAAAGCTCCAACTCCCTCCAACCCATACTTAGAAGTTATTCTACGTCAGAGCGCCCATTAACAGTTAGCTTTGAAGCTTTATCTCAGGCTCCAACCCCTTGATGCTCTTGAGCTTCGCACATCTGCCTGCCTGAAGAGGTACCAATGTTTCGATACTTGGGAGCTCTTCTAACTAAGAGAACTCATTAACACGGAAATTTTGAAGCTTTGTCACGAGCTCCAACTACCTTATGCTCTTCAGCTACTTCACACGTCTTTCTGCTCACAACTCCTCCACAGATACCAATGTGTCCATACTTCGAAACTCTTCTAACTCGTAGCACCTACTGACATCTAACAGTTGAAGCTTTGTTGCATGCTCCACAGTTGACAGTTTCCCTAACTCGGAGCACCCATTAACACTTAGCTTCAGAAGCTTTGTGGCATGCTCCAACCCCCTTATGTTTTTCAGCTTCACACATCCGTCTGCCCACAATTCCTCTGAAGATGAAAATTTTTGCATGCTTGGAAGCTCTTCTAACTCTAAGCAATGAGCAACATCTAATAGTTGAAGCTTTGTTGCAAGATCCAACCCCTGAGGCTATGCAACTTCACACACTACATACTCATAACTCCTCCAAAAATACCAGTGTTTCCATACTTGGCATCTCTTTTAACTCAGAGAAATCATTAACATTTAGGTGTCAAAGATTTGTCCGATGCACCAACCCCGGTATGATTTTCACTTTCACACATCTGACTGTTTACAACTCCTCTAAAGATACCAGTGTCTCAATGTCTCAATAGTAGGAAAATATTTTAACTAAACACAACCTAAAACTAATAATTGTTGAAGCTTTGTCAGTTGGGGCAGCCCCTATATGATCCTCAGTTGCATACATGTATTTATCAGCCACTTCTATAAACGTACCGACAACGACAAAACACAAACATCATGGTGATATTAATAGCCACTATACACAACTTATCGGAAATTAATAGTCACTAAAAAAACAAAAAATTACACTACAAAATTCAGTTTACCCATGAACATACGTTGCAACAAATTTCAGTTTACCACTAAGGAGATAAATTTTCAGGTTCAGAAGTTTGGGGTTCTCAGCACTCTAGTTACCAGAGCCCTTAGAATCTCAGATGAGCACCACTTTGATAATGAAAAATCTCATCTCTTTAATGTTTTCAGTAAGAACGGTTATAACAAGGCCCATTGTATTAGAGCTTTTCAAAAAGCTGAAAAAGCTCATAATGTTAAAAAAAGATCCTTGTGACCGGTTATATGGAGTTCACCTTCCGTTTATTCAAAGTACTACCGATAAAATCGCTAGAATCTTGAAAAAACATAATGTTTCCTCAACCTTCAAGCCCCTTCGTACCATTCGGAGTTCGCTTAGATCGGTTAAGGACCTGGTTTGCCCTAAGGATAGTAAAGGTGTTTACTTGATTCCGTGTTCTTGTGGGACGCCTTACATTGGGGAAACTGGTCGATCCATTAATCAAAGAATTCAGGAACATATCGCTGACCTCAGATATTGTAGATCTCGGTCCTCTGCCTTGGCAGAGCATGCAGAAAAGACAAATCATCATATATGTGTTGAGAATGCTGAGGTTATTGCGAAGATTGACCATTTCCACCACCGCAAGTTAAGGGAAGCCTTGGAAATTGAAAAGAGGCCAGTCAACCTTAACAGGGATGACGAATGGAGTATCAGTAGATGTTGGATTCCCGCCCTTCACTCCTAGCTGGCCCCTTTTTCTTTTTCCTCCTTCTGTGCTCCCTCTCGTTTCCATTCTCTTTCTCTTTTTCTGTTCTTTCTGATTTATTTTTATGAATTTTAACCGTTTCATTTATTTATTTATTTATTTTTATTATATATATATATATATATATATATATATATATATATATATATATATATATATATATATATATGATTTTATTTAGCTATGAAGTATATTATATAAAAACTTATTTATTTATTTTATATTCTTTTTTACTATTTTTGTTTGGTTAGTTATTTATTTATATCTTTGGTATTATTGTATTTATTTATTTATTTATTTTATTTATTTTTAAAAAAAAATTAAAATTTTTTATTTTTCTTTTATTTTAATTTTATATTTTTATTAATTTTTATTTAATTATTAATTATTATTTTTATTATTATTTTTTATTTATTTATTTATTTATTTTTATATTTTTTATATTTTATATTTTTATTTTTTATATTTTATATTTTTTCTTCTCTTCACAGTAATAAAAAATATATATATATAAATGTATTTATAAGAAGAAAAAAAATTCAACATTATATCTATTAAAAAATCTCTAATATTAAATGAAATTTAAATTATAAACTAGTTTTTATGTTACAATCGCTAGATGGAGCTTTCTTTGTTTATTTACTTAGATTTCTTGATCAGATTTCTCATCTTGCCTTGATGATAAACCACACTTGCTGGTTCTAAATGCATCCACAAAAATTTCTTTTATATGATTTTTACCAAAAATTTCTTATAAACAAATATTAGTTATGTTAATATTCACTTAACAAATAGAAATTTACACAACAAAATTGAATTTACCTGTGATTTTTGTTGCCACAATGTTTCTAATGTGTCTTTGCACACTTGAAGAAACTTTGAATTCATTATGGAATCCAGGATGGCAGGGAAGAGTATGAACACTCTTTCCAGCGAAGCCATATAAGATTTGGAGACCGAGAGAACCTTCAGTATCAACCAGTTGTAACTTACTCATATGAATACCAAATTCATCATCTTCATGATATTCACTGAAAACCATTCTAATTCCGCACACAGTGGTAACCTTCCTATTCTGGAAAAATGATCAACAACCAAAAAATTGAAATTTGAATATTATATAAAGAATTGAAAGATGGCCTAAATACAGACGGTGTGACGACAACAGAGCTTTCGAGAGTATTGTTTATTAAGCCCGTGCAACTTATAAATTGATGATTTTATTCAATGAGTACAAGTTAACCTTGTTGTGATTCTTCTGACTATATTTCCTCTAGAACAACGGAGAGCTCTACCATGACTTCCCTTTCTTCAGATCCTCCACCAACGATTTCTGGATCATTTGATCCATTGCTCTGAGATGCACCAAAAAGTCCCCTCGACGAGAGTTGTCTGGCTGGGCAGCGAGAATTGTGAGAGCGAGGTCGCCTCTTGCTTGTCTTGATGTCATTGAGCTTCTGCAAGCACCTGAGCAGAATATATTTGTAGGCAGAGGCTTAGACACGTTTTTAACAAAGGAGACACTGGAGTTTCAACAACTTGTTCGCAAAGCTCTTGAATGGTAGCGGGAGTAGTGTTTAGATGAGAAAAGATTATGTAGTAATGAGAAATAAGGCAGCGTGATGAAGCACTGCGAAGACAGGGCACCATTGATCTGGGAGAGCTGGTTCTGGTTCTTGACCACATGATCTGCTGCCGACTAAGGTATGTTGAAGGTGGATGATAGTTTGTCCCAGGGTTATACTTTCATGTGAACCTTCATATTGTTGTTTTAAGCTAGAAACATGGTATCTTCTTGGGCAGTTTTTTGTTTGAATGGCCGTTATAGAGTAACCTGTGACACATCTCCGACGCTCAATTGAAGCGGTCTTAGTCTGGGTGAACACTATCATCATCTGTTAAACTGTCATAGGATATTACAGGTTTTCCTCTCGGCCATTAATAGGATACATAATGGTTGATAAAGGGTACGTTATCATATTTCATATATTGAGTATGTGTGGATTGGTCTGTTCGATTCTTAATGGTAATGGTTCATTGTTGGGTTGAGTATACAGGGTGTTCTACAATATGCTCTCGGAGTCGTATGAGGTTGTTTTGATTGCATGTCTATTCCTTTTGGCCGTCATCATTTTACATGCAATGTATAAAGCTCAGGTGAAATATACCCTCAACAGACCAAATGTTAAATCGTGGAAGTAGGTATCCTCTTCAGGAACTCTCAAAAGAACGGGAGGCTCAATCATTGTTGTATTAGTCTAAATGGTATAGTCTATGGCGCAAGTGGATTGATTCATTCATCATATCCAGACCGTGCAAAGACTTTGGAGTGCAGCGTTTCTCTAGGTGGTGGCAGTGCACAGGGCATTGTTGTTGTTGTTGTTGTTGTTGCCATGTATGAGTGTTTTGAAAGCTTGGTATCACTGGTTTTTCTGAGGGATTGGTATTTCACCACCTTTGTTTTCCGACCATCTTTAATGTTTATGGTCATCAGATCTTTCAAATTTTATCTCCCGCTCTCTACGCCAGATCATCGTATCCTGACATATCTCACATACCTCATCCTTGTCATGTCTCCTTTACATCTTTGTATTCATCGGACAGTGTGATCTTTATGATCGGATCTGACATCCGGTCATCTCGAGGACTTACTTGGGTGGGGATCGTATTATCCAGGTTGTATAGCCTTCAGGTGACGACTTCTATTTATGGATCATCCAATCCTCTGAAATTATTCTCCTACGATCCATATTTGGCACCCTAATCACATTTATTTTCAGTTGGTGGACTTGTGTAGTTTCCCTATGTCAGTTGCGGTGGGTGGGTACCTTGGAATAATCCACTAATTATTCTTTTAGCCATTCTGACCTTCCTTCTATATCTGGCAGCCTTCCATAAATGATATCTTCCTACCTCCGCTGATGTGGCTCATTGTTTTACACTTGACTATTGGTATCTCCGCTTATCTTTCACTTGTATCCCTTGCATTGCTTAAGGATGAAGGAGGTATATGATATCTTGTCGTCTGACACGTCTGTGCATGAGGCCCTGATTATCGCCATGGTGGCTACGAAGAAAAGGCGCTTGGAATATTTGGGCCTCGATGAGTGTTTGATTTCCCAATCTATTCCCAGGCCACCGAGATTCGATGATGGTGTTTCGGTGAAGTCAAACGGTGGGCAAGCGGGTGGTTATCAGTCGCAAGGCTCTAAGGGAGCCTCTTGTGGTTAGGGTCGTTTGCCGAATGCATGTTATAAACCTACTATGAAATTTAATCAAGTAATGCTGGAATACGACAACTTATGAGGGCGGGTGGCCAGTCTCCAAAAGCGGGCTCTTATTGGTCGTTGGATGTTTTCAGACACTGGGGAAGTGGACATGATAGAGTGGGTGAAGACGTGTTGGTGTCCTATTTTGGGATATATCCCAAAGGACAGTCTGCTATTAAATAGATGGTTCAGCATTCACTTCATGCACGAACGGGACTGTGACAAAATTCTCCAGAAAACATGGGTCAGAGGCAGGAGTTTAATGCAACTCTTTCCTTGGTATCTCAGGTTTAACCCTATCATGGAGGCCCCAAAAAGTAAGGTGGTATGGGTAAAATTGCCTAGACTTCCCCTTGAGTTCTGGACTCTGAAGGCTTTGAAGGAAATTGGGGATTCTATCGATTGTACAAAATATATCGACCCTCGTATTCTCAGCAAAAATGACAAGCGGTTCACTTGGCTTTTAGTGGAAGTCAGTTTTTCAGGCGGATTGCCTGGGGATGTTGATCTGGTTTGGGTTCAACGTAGGCATAGACAGCGGGTTGATTATTAGGGTGTACCCTTTAGATGTTTGATCTATCACCACACTGGGCATCTGAAAGGTAACTGCCCAATGAGATTCAGGAATGCTTTCTGTGGCAAAAAAGAGTTTGGATGGCTCGAGGAAAGGAAAGTCTTTACAGGGCTCACAAGATGGTCGTCTATCGGGTAAGTCTTTTCCGCCATCCTCTGATAGTGATGTTTATGCTTCGACTGATGCATTAAGTGACAAGGTTACTCCCCCCAATCCCATTACCGTTTATGGTCGTGTCATTAAGTCTAATAATGAACTTTTCAATGTTTCTGCAATGAAGAGTCCTACGCAAATGCATTTGGATAGATCTATTGGTCATAGGGGTATGAACTCGTGCGCATCAGATAATTCTGATGTCCCCTTGTCTCTCTCACCTTGGTGGCTCCGTCGCCTGTGTCGCCCTCCATGCCTCCTTTATAATTGGCCTCCCCGCAATATTACCATGATCATGTGCCTACGGACCTTCCGGAATCCCCTGAGAATACAGTGGGTAGTGATTTAGACTCCCTCCTTAGAAACCTGAACCTTGACTTGGCAGCTTTAACCGTATTTGATAATTCCCCTCCGGATTCCTCCATTTCTATTTCACCTATCTCTAGGAACAACATCACGGTTCGGAAAAATTCAAAATCTGGGACGAGACATTTCTGTGGACATCTCAAGACCAATTCTTTATTTAAAGATGATTTTCAGGATTTAATGGATGTTCCCATCTCCTCAGTTGATGATTTACGGGCACTTAGAGCATGTGGCCCTAATAGTGTGTCCAAATGACCTCTATCCTTTCCCTGAACATGATGGGTATGGGCGACTCCTCTAAACATTTGCGCCTACGAGAATTTCTCACTGAGATTAATCCTGTTGTTGCTCTCTTCTAATAAATATTGTGCTCTCGAACAAAGGCCATCAGTCACTATGTTATCGAAACGCCCTGGTTGGTATGCGACTGGTACTGACTCCTCTGGAAGGGCGGGGGGTCTTTTGGCTATATGGGATCCTTCTTATGTAAATTTTCAGGCTTTTAAATTCTTTGGAGGTATTTTTTTGTCGAGTTCCTTTCGTGGTTATTATGGGACCTTTCACATTATCAATATTTATGCGCCTTGTCAAAATAGATCATCCTTTTGGGCTCAAATGTACTCATCTAGGATTCTAAATATTGGTTACCTTATGGTTATTGGTGATTTCAAATCTACTCTAAATTCTAATGAATCATGGGGTCGCAAATCCTGCAATGACCCATTGGCTGATCATATTGGGTGGGTATTCAATGAGTTTCATTTAATGTATATTCGACCTTCTCCTCTTGTTCCAACCTAGACAAATCGAAGAGTAAATGGGGATTTCATTGGTAAGAGGCTCGACTGGGCTATGGTCTATGAATATTTATTGAGAATTTTTGGGAATCTGAGATTGCAGGTGGTGGTATCGGACCTGTCAAATCACATGATTATTGTTCTATCATGGCATAGTGAGGGGAAAAGGACTAGTATACGTTTCGAATTCAACATAATTTGGCTCAAGGACCCTATTTGTAATCATATGGTAATGGATTTCTGGAGGATGAATGATTCTTATGAGGGTCTTTTCAGATGGAAAAATCTATCAGAAAAACTTCGTAGGCTCACTAAGGCATGGGAAATAAAGAAAAAGGAGGCCCTTCGATCAAAGTTGGTTGTTATCACTGTCATGGTGACTAGGATACATGAAGGAATTCTAAAGAGACCTTCGGACCACGTTGTATACAACTCTCTTGACCGATTGGAGAAGTGTAAATTAGAAATATTAAAGATCGAGGAGGTGTCGTGGAAATTAAAGAGCACAACACAATGGCTAAAGGAGGGGGGTTTGAACACTAAATTTTTTCACCGATCTGCTAATTGTCGAAAAAACAAAAATTCCATTTGGAAAATCGAGAGAGTAGATGGAAGCAAGGCTATAACAACGACAGAGATACAGGAGGTGGATTTTTCTCATTTCTAGGCCTTTTATAAGGCAGATCAGGAAACGGGACATAACATCCAGATATGGGTCCTTGAGAATATGCAAAATATGTTTGATGAAGCGGAAAACCTTGCTATGGATAAAGAAATAACGAAAGAAGAAATTGAAGAGGTTCTAAAATATTTTTCCCATGACAAAAGCCCAAGCCCGGATGGTGGGCCTGCTGAATTCTTTATCCATTTTTTCGAAGTAATGGTGGATGAGCTAAAAGCTATTGTGGAACAAGCTCGAATCCTAGGACATATTCATGCTGATATGAACTCTACTTTCCTGGCGCTTATTCCAAAATCTTTTGTGCCCAAATCCTTCTCAGATTTCAAACCAATTGCATTGTGCAACATTATATATAAGATATCTTCAAAAATTATTGCAAACAACATTAGAGGGGTCCTGTCAAGGCACATATCAGATGAATAATATGGGTTTTTGCAAGGCCGATCAATCCATGATGTCGTCACGGTCGCCCAAGAGGCAATGCACTCAATTCATGTTGGGAAAGAGGAGGCTCCTATCATGAAAATCGATCTTTATAAGGTGTATGATAGTGTGGATTGGTCATTTATAAGACTTGTATTGTTGAAGATTGGCATTACTATGGTCAACATTAGATGGATTATGGCTTGTGTATCTTCGGTCAGATATGTTGTGATCATAAATGGCATGCTTTCGAATTTCTTCGAAGTTGGGAGAGGCCTACGACAAGGTTGTGCCCTGTCCCCTCTCATTTTTATTCTCATTATGGATGGTTTTAGAAACCTTATGAATATGGCAAAGCAAGCGGGATATATTTCAGGATTCTCATTCTCCCCTACTGTAAATATAACTCATTCTATGTTTGTTGATGATCTTCTTGTATTTGGTAGGCTCCTCAGAAACCACTGGTTTTACCTGCACTATATCCTAAATCGTTTTGGTGCGTCCTCCGGGCTTAGCATTAACAAAGGAAAGTCTTTCCTGGTTTTTTAGAATGGGGATGTGAATGAGATAAATTATATCGCGACCTTCATGGGGATCCAAACAAAGCACGCGATGGAAGGGTTCACCTATTTAGGCTTCAGATTAAAACCTTGTGCATATAGGGTGGCAGACTGGACTTAGTTGGTGGACAAATTTAAGCTTAGGATATCAAAATGGACACACAAGTGGATATCGCTTGGTGGCAGATACATACTAATCCAAGCGGTATTGTCCCAATTTGTGGTTTACTGGGGGCATCTCTACTTCATTCCTAAACACAGTTCATCTCATTAATTCTATTATCTCTCAGTTTTTATGGTTTGGTGCTCTTATGGTTAAGAAATACCACTTGTGAAAATTAGATTGTCTAACGATTCCCAAGAAATTCAGTGGTTGGGGACTATTGAACACATGGATTTTTATCTCAGCTCTTCTTATCAAGTCTCTTTGGAGGGAAATTTTAGAACATGGGTTATGGTCCAAGTTCATCAGAAGCAAGTATTTGATGGGGGACTCGCTTCATAAAATCTACAGTGCTCAAATGACCTTCCCAAAATCTATTTATGTCATTTGGCTGGGTTTCAAAAAATTTATGTCGTTGTTGGCTTCTCGGCTATCCTGGGTGTTCAAAAATGGAAAAATAATCATGTTATGTTGCGACAGGATCTATGGAATTGTTGGGGCTTTGCACTTGGAGGAACAATTATCGCATCGGCTGTCACTTAGGGGTATTTTCTTTCTTTCACAAGCTATTTATTATTAGGCTCATGGTGCGTCGATCTAGAAATTTGGAGCACAACTTGGTCTTTGTGGTAGGGAAGCTGAGGAATGGAACATATATGTATCTAAATTACAAGTTGGCAGCCTGTTTCTTAATGAGGCTGGTGATTTGATCTTGTGGGACGGAGCCATGATCGTCAAATATATATATCTCAATATTATTTGTCGAAGGTTGGCGGACAATTCCCTCTCAAGTTTTTGGCATTTATGGCACACGAAGATTCCCACTAAGATCCTCCTGTTTGGCTGGCTAGTATGGAAGAAGAAAATTTTAACGTGGAATTCTCTCAATAAACGTGGGCTCAATGTTCTTGGCCATTTTCCTTTATGCAGGGATCAAGAGGACACGGTTGTGCATATTTTTTTCTCTTGTTCATTTGTTTAGAAAATCTAGTCTATATTTTCTAGATTCCTGATGGATTCCTCGTAGAGGCTTGTTGATTGTCTTGATTCCTTTCTCACTTGGGATAAGCTCACCGGAAAATTCAAATCTCTTCCATTTTTTCTTATGTGGGAGGTGTGGATTGCAAGGAACATAACAGTTTTTGAAGGTAAGGAAGCCTCCAATCCCCACTTATTTGCTGCAATTATGATATGGATTGATGGTCGGGTTTCTTCTCCATCCTTATCGGTGGATTTATCTCTTCTAATCCGCCCACACCCCATCTTTCTTCCAGCGATTTTCTTTGACGGGGCATGTCAATACGGGGTGTTTGGATGCGGCACTTGGATAAAAATTTCACATATGGAGAGATACCATATATGTTGGAATGGAGGTAAAGGGTCTAATAACAAGGCATAACTGATGGCTTTATGGAGTGGGCTTATGGGTGCTTATAACTTGAGTTTGTCTTATGTACATGTTTATGGTGACTCTAAAAGCATTATCGATGGCATTTCTGGTCGATCCTCTCTAACCTCTTGTGGGTATCAGGGGTGGTATGATCAGACTAAACATCTTTGGTCCAAACTAAACAAGCCTCCCATGACTCACATATATAGAGAAAACAACTCTCGAGCAGATGGGCTATCCAAAAAAGGATTAAGTTTACCTTTTGGCAAACTACTGGTATCTCACTATAAGGAAGGTCATCCTACTAGGAATTTCAACATCCCTATTCCTTGAGGGTCTTACGTTCTGATGATCTTCTATCATCTTCATGCGAGCTGGTTTTCAAGTGAGCCTGATTTACATTTTTGACAGGATCTGTTTATTTATATATGTCTATTTATTTTCCTAGCATTCTCTCACTTTTGCAAGCGAGCCTGGTCCTCAAGCGAGCAAGTTCGCAAACGAGCCTGAATACCTTCCTTTTGCTGGTTTCCAACCTAATGATTATGCGCCTTAGTATCCTTCGGCGACATTCGATTATCTATGGTTCATTCACCAACGAGACGAGTTCATCTTTCTTGTTTCTGTTTATGGTATTTTGCTGAAGTTTTCAGGTTTCAGCATAATTATGGATTTGGACAGTGATTTTTATATTGCATTTTTATCGATTATGTAATTTGGCAAGGATAAGGCTGGAACTCTGTCATTATTTTATGTTAATGATGCTTGAGTTAGTATGTGGGATAGGACCCTTCTCTTTATTTGGGAGGGCTCATTATGGTAGATTTTTTGTATATACTCTCTCCTAAATATGTCTTTCTTGGGGAGGATATGATGGATATGACTATGTAATGTTTACCTCAATGTTATAAACAACGTTTTTTTCTTTCTAAATAAATAAATAAATAGTCGAATTGGGAATGCCCAAACATGGGAAATATCAAAGCTGTGGTTTCCAAATTTAAATTGGTTGCCAAAGTTAACCCTATCCACAAACATTTTCTAATTTAAATTGTACATTTCAATACGCTTGGTGAAACCTTGAAATATGTGTTATAACATTATAGCATATTTATTCAACACAAATACTTAGTTGAAATCCACATCCCTTTCATGCATCTCAATGTAGTTATGGTTCCTTATTCCATGCATTCATTCATTTTCAATATAAAGCATTCAATCCATTTTAGCACATCTTTTCAAAAATATCAAAATCCTTTGATCATAGGCCCTCATAGACTTCAACCCTTGTGTTTGGTTACAGTTAGCAATCCAATTTTCCCTTTGACAAATAATGTGTGTTCATTTTTCCACATCATAGGCCTCCATTGGTTGTAACACCCTTGTGTTTGGTTACAATAAGAAATCCTTAATACACTCTCTTAATGTAATAATATATAACTTTATTATAAATATCATCCTTACATGATCTAATTATTGAGAAAATGTGTAATCAAACACCTTTGTGTTTGGTTACAATAGGAAATCCTTAATACATTCTCTTAATGTAACAATCTATATAACTTTATTATAAATGTCACCCTTACATGATCTAATTATTAAAAAGATGTTTAATCAAACTAGACAATTGCTTTAAGTTAAAAGGTTTCATTAAAGATCTAAAATTTAAAATCCTCAATCTTAAGAGAATTATATATATATATTGACAAATAAAGAGAGAACTTAAAAGGTTCCATCTAAGATCTAAAATTTAAAATCCTCAATCTTAAGATATATATATATATATATATATATATATATATATATATATATATATATATATATATATATATATATATATATGACAATTAAAGATAGATGGGATGAGTGTCATAACACACTATATCATATTAATTTTAGATAAAATTTTGTGAAAAATATCAAGTATTTTTTTTTTATGTTTTAACACTCTATAGAGTAAATATCAAAATTATTTCAAATGTAAACTAAGCATTTTATATTTAAGTTGGGAATGAGATTAAATTTGATGAGTTGGAAGGCCTGCACATTAGTTCAAGCACTTTTAATTTTGAAATATCATGCACCAACACACTAATTTGTTGTCATATGTCTTAATACCGCATAAATCATGACACGTAAGATAAATCCATAGTAAATTATAAATTTATATTTTTCATATCACTTCCAACTTAAACATTAACATGATAATGTTATCCATATTGAGTGCAATGATGTATTAATTTCAACAACCATGTCATAATATTGATTTATCTAGATGTTTAATTATTAAATTGGCTTTCTGAAATAGGCCCGAGTGATGGAGATGGAAGTTGTGTGGGTTTCATGGAGTTTTGGTGTTATTTAATGCTTAGGTGTAGAAGAAGAATAAGTGGACTACTCAACAGATCCAATGAAGGATATCACAAGCTTTCCTAAGGAAGATGAGCTCTTAGCCAAACAAAAACAGTTTCTGAGGATACTAGTGATAGAGGTTTTTTATCTCCACAAACATAAACAATTAAGTATTTTGATTGGTTTTTTCATTATGGAAAAAAGATATATAATTTTTTTATTTTTCACAATATTTAGTCATTTTCAAGAGTCTTTTTGTTAAAATATAAATAAAAAATAAATATTACAATTGTCGAAGTTAAAATAATTATTTATACTACTTTTTTAAATATAGTGATGATAACTTAGAGAAAATTAATTCATCTAGATAATTTAAACTTTATCTTTAACACAATTTTAACTAGAATTATAACGTTAAACAAAAGATTATAAAAGATGGGACTTCTAATTTAGTTTTGGAAACAATTACAAATAAATGGACTTTTGGGTGTGGAAAAATAAGAAACCCTTATTCTACAATTTTTTTCACACTTATTTCCTCAATGTGTGTGAAGTTTAAGGTTGCAATAGAATTACAGAGGAATATCAAACAAGTGTAAGAGTTTTTTGTGATTTAATCATAAAATTAAAAGCAATACACCATGTCATATCCTCCTCATAAGAGTTGGTCTTTCCCCGACAATATGGCTATGGCTAAGTACCTAATATACAAGCATGGAACAACTAAAATGAAAGATAAGAATATTCCTAGGATTGTTTCAAACTCTAATAACAGTCACTTGTGACATTGATCATCACTCCTCCCACAAACCCTTATGCTATATTTGGTAGACATGTTGCCATAGCTATAGCATAGAAAGAACCATAATGGGAATTACTAGAACAAAGGAAAAGGGAAAAAAAAATTGAAGGTTGTGGAGCAAAGTTATAGCCTTGGTAGCGAATAAGTGTGATTTATAGTGATTTTATTTATTGTGATTTAATTGATTTTAATCCAATATAAATCCAAAAATTAGAATAATTAAACTACTCCATCTAAATTAAAGTAGGTACCCATTATTGTATCGCTTTGAGCTTAATTTCCAAACATTTATATTCTACATTTTCCTATTTATTCACAGGTTGAGTCAATAAAGTATCATCCCTTACAGCAAGGGAATCCCAAAATTATTATTACATCAAAGGAGTGTCTCTCTATGAAGTTGGGCTGGGAAGACACTATTCATCCCAACCAATAATATCCATCCATTTTTTTTCTTCATCGAACCATTTTTGACCACGTGGCACGCTAAACAATGCAATACATCAACCTCACCGCCAACAGTTCTTGGCACTCTAAACAGTGCAAGCCGTCAACCTCGCCACCAAATGCTCTAACCTAGTCAACGCAAAGTTTTCTAAGAATGCCCGAAGAAGGAATTTGGGAAGCAGTGTCACACACAAGATCCGATGAGCTAGTTTATCATTTGAATTTACACACTCCTATAATCCTCCTGGGCACAAGTCTCCTATACTCTTGTGAAGTATCCAAAAAAGCGGCATGAGGCCCTCCAAATGCCATCAGAACCCCAAATATCTAAGCAAATCCAATAGCCACATCTGCTCTGAACACCCCTAGAGACTTTGATATCATCAAAGCCAACAAATGTGGCCATAAAAACCTTAACACCATCAACAAATGCATTTTTGATGAAATCAAAGTAATCCCAGACCTCCCCCTCGATTCCAGGATATTGGACCAGAACCCTGCAAACATCCTTGGAATCATTGTCATCGAAATCCTTCAAAACAACCTTAAGGACCTTCATATTAAGGGCACCTACCCAAATCGACATGGCTTCTACTACAGCAGTCTTTTCGTTGAAAAGAGAAGCATTGGATATGGGCAAGCCGGTGATATTAGTACTCATCGTTTGGAAACTCAAAAGTGGCTCTAGCCTCCCCTAGGAAATCTCTGCCTGGTCACTTTTTTGTCTAGTTCTTGGAAGTTGTCCTCTAAGTTGTATTGACCCAACTGGTAAAAGTAACGATGTCAAAACTAATACATTTTGTCTTCACAATTTTCCCTACCCAACATGCCAACATACTAAACCAACAAATTCCTCAATACTCAAAGAAATAAATAAGGAATTGTATAAATTATGTGGTCATTTAGTTATTTACCAGTGTAATTTTCCATTAGTCATCTTACTCTGAGCATAACCAAATGTTGCAATGGAAAATTTCCATCATCAAGTAGGGAACCATTGAAGTAAAAGGTTGCTCTTCGTAATAGAGTTTTCTCAAAATAAAAAACAAATAATATTTTATTTAATATTTATTCTATTAGAAATAATATTTTTTATATTTAGTGATTTAGTTTTTCAAAATGATCTTCCTGAATCTTCTATTTATTCGGTGTATCTTTGCCCCTTTAGGGGCAATTGCTAATTGTATTTAGATTCAATAAATTGTCCCTTTGGAGAAGGGGCCTCGTTTTTTAATTTCATGAAGATAATATCAAGGGAGGGAACACCATGAGAGTTTCCCAATGACCCTCAATTCCGCCAACTTCAATTTAGCTTCTTCATTTGCCAATGAATCTACGTCTTGGTTATTTTCTCTACAAACATGATATACTTTGATGGAAATATATTTTTGATCCTTTTATTATAATTTTCAACTTGTTTTCATGTAGTAGTAAGTCAACTACTAGGTGAAAATAAGGAGTTTAAAATCTCCTGTAACAATCAAAGAGGAAAAATGACATTATTTTGCCTACATTAATCATTGAATTAATTCATATGCTCCCACTTGATTGTTTGAGAGGGATCTCATTCCACCCCTAAGAATAAAAAAATCCACTTAAAAAATATTAATCAAGATTCAAAAGTTATTGGAACAAATCAAAACTCTAAAAAATGAGAAACTTGATTATTAGGACATTAAAAATAAAGTTGACAAATAAATAAATAAATTTCATATTAAACATATCATAATCAAAACCTACTTACACAAATTAGAAAGCTTAAGAATGATAAGAATTCATTGGAAAACAAGCTATAATAACTTGTAAAGAAGGAAACATCAAAATCTCCACATAAAAAAATAAAACAAATACAAAATTGATCAACATTACAACTCAATAAGGTGCAAATCTGATTGAACTAAAGACATCTTCAAAGTTTAGAATACAAATGATGGAAATTCTAAATGACTTTTTAATAAAAATTCAAGAATCAACATAGTATCATTAGCACATGAAAAGAATATAATACCAACAATAACTAAAAAAACATATACAATAAGGAAAAATATGTTACAAAGACACCTTATCAACATCCTCATCAGAAAAATTATGTTACAAAGACACCTTATCAACATCCTCAACACGAGTAGAGACCTTAACAATCAATATATCAACATCAGTCAGAACAAAAACAATTCACCCATCTTTTGAAGAGTAATAATAGCAATACAAATAGGTTTTATAATAACAATTCATCTTTTGAAGAGTAATAATAGCAATACAAATAAGTTTTATAATAACAATTCATCTTTTGAAGAGTAATAATAGCAATACAGATAGGTTTTATAATAACAATTCATTTATATAATCTTATAAGCACAATGCTCCACAAAAAAATTGAATTAAAATAATTAAATTTTTTTATGGTTAGACAATTTTGCTAAACACTTAAAAATTCACACTATTTCCTATTATTTATCATAACAAGACATTATAAACCAAAGCCTTTTTCATAAAAAAAGAAAAAAGAAGAAGAGTAATAATAGCAATACAAATAGGTTTTATAATAACAATTCATTTATATACTCTTATAAGCACAATGTTCCACAAAAAATTGAATTAAAATAATTAAATCTTTTTATGGTTAGACAATTTTGCTAAACACTTAAAAAGTCACACTATTTCATATTATTTATCATAAAAAGACATTATAAACCTGAAGCCTTTTTCATAATTAAAAACAAAAACAAAAAAGCACACACACACACATATATATATATATATATAATCACAAAAAAAATAACAAAAAGACGTATCTCCCCAAAAAACATATCTATATCCAAGTTAAAGGCTCTTGAGTCACTTGTGTAAATATCTATTCATGAGTTCTCATTATCAATCATTTCTCAAATATTTTAGTCAATATGATATTTTAATTAAAATAGGTTTTTAATTATATTATTCAAAATGTCCTCATTCTATTTATTCATTTTATCAATTCTTTCTCAAATATTTTACTTGATACAATATTTTAATTAAAATGGATTTTTAACTATATTATTCAAAATGTCTATCAAATCATTTCTCAAATATTTTACTCAATACAATATTTTAATTAAACTGGATTTTTAATTATATTATTCAAAAAAAGTTATAATTAATTTATGAACCAAATTAAATTGTGACAGATTTTTTTGTTGTTTTCAAGTCACAAGTCTAGATCTTCTTTCCTAGACATAAAAACAGTTGTTTATCAATTTAACTAAATACACATTTTAATTTGGTTTGAATCTTTGATCACTTTTTTTTTATCAAAGTCACATGACACGAGGACACAAGACTTTTTAATATATATATATATATATATATATATATATATATATATATATATATTAAAAAAATAATAAAATATAATGCATAATCTATATTTTTTAGAAATTAGAACATCTACATATATGAATCATAATGATATCTATTTCGTATTTAGTACGAAGATATGCATTCATCTACAAGAAAACATATATTCTGAAAACATGTATTTTGATTGATGAGCTTTAACAATTAGTAGCTTATTATTCCCATTGACAAATATTAATAATATACTCTCTTGCACTGTTGCCAATAATCTGCTCCCTTTAACTTGTTTCCTTATGATGACATCATGTTGGTTGAGATTCTTTTCTGATGTTTTTTACATATATCATTTTGCTTGTTTTTTCTAAAAACAATAATAATGGGACACTAAATAGTGTTCCCAATTTTACAAGTAGCAAAATCTAGAAAAAGACTAACATCTCTATGTTTCAAGCAAGACAGTGAAAACAATTTCATGAAAATGAGTAGATAGAAGTACATCAATACTAAATAGCATAATGGATAGACAATATAATGGCAAATTTGTTAGACACAAGTAGATTCATCAGATGATGTATGTTGATTTTTTTGAGGTTGATCTCTTGTTATTCTAGGGGTTTCTTCTGATGCAGCGATTTGATATTAGAGATGCAATTTTCATGAGGTTATACAAATCACAAACAAGAAGTATTCTGAACAATTATCAATCAATTATCAATTCTATGTAGTCTAGATGGATATTACGTAGAGTTGATATGGAGAAACCACTGATTTATCCCCCTTTTAAATTTATGAAAAACTCGAGGGTGCTTTACATCTACAAATACATATGTAGATACACATTCAAACATATGCCTATGCATATGTATTTGGATATGAACGCAAAATCTATATGTATGTTACAATATTAGTAAAACAAAGATTAATGATGACATCGAAAAACTCATGTTCATTGAACCTTCATATTAAAATAACTTTTAAAAAATAATAAAGTAAATACAAAATCGTATCAAATTCTATTACAAAATAATGATCCAAGACATGACAACAAACAACTCAATGAGGCCGAAGAGTGAGACTTATGACATGGGCTTGAAAAGAAGTCAGCAAAAACATGGTCAATCTCATTAGTTTTTCCGTGGAATTCCTCACACTGCATAGAAAATTCAATTTCAACGATGAACAATGTAAAAAAAACCCAAAAAAAAAACCAAGTCATGGTTTTAAATGTCATTTTTCGTGGGACACGTGTCCTAAGATCCAAAAACATTACGGAACATTTTAGCCACATCCAACACACGTGCCTCGATTGGACACAAAAAAAAAAGTTTTTGACACGTTCTAGGGCAAGTTTGGTGTCCAATACGTGAAATACGGGACACGAGACCCTAAGAGACGTGTCCTGACTTAGCTTTTTATATATATATATATATATATATATATATATATTCAAAGAAATACAACCGACCATAAATTATCTGTAACTCGTTAACCAAACTTGGGGCTCTGCTTAAAATGTAACACATACACCAAATAACCAGTTATTATTGGATATAAGTGCCAGAATCATCCTTTTTACCAAACCTATTCTCTAAATAACTATAATGGCAATGCATCTTCAGCCAACATTGCCAAGAGTAATGTGAAGCTCATATGAAAGTAAAAAATCTCAATTTTTCAATTCATATGGATGAGACCCATGTTCAAACTTCATGGAGGGTTTAGAGGATGAGGCTTAAAAAAATGGCAATACTTTGTACCATGTCTATGCATCTACTAAAACATAAAGGAGAAAGGATCAAACTTCATGGAGGGTACGTTTAGGGAATAAGGCTTAAAAATGGTGATATTTTGTACGATGTTTATTCATCTGCTAGGCCAAAATCCCACAACTATTCTGTAAATTATAATAATTCCGTGAAATATAACAAGTTAAACATTCAAATCCCGCACCTATTAAATAAATAACAGCACTTCCCTTCAATGTAACATGTTCAAGGAACTCTATGTCCGTTGAGATTTGAGAAAACCAATGAAGTTTAAACTGTATATGAAAATTCATGATGCAAAAACAAGTCATAAAAAAGTCAAAAAAGCAGCTCAGGTCAGAAACTAGTTATCCTAATTAATCCTGCATCTATTGCATAAATAATAGCAATGCTATTCCCTTAAATGTAACAAGTTTAAGGCACTCATATCTGACAAGAAATTAGCAAAACAATTAAAACTGTGTATGAAATTTATTCTAAAAAAACTGAAATAATTATTGAAAAAGGAACGGAAGAAATTAGCTATAATATTAGTGAGGCAGTGCTCTAGATTCTCATAACAACTTCAACTCCATTCTCAATAGCTCTGGCCTATAGAAATTACATCACATTATATTAAGAAAATTATATATATATATATATATTCGAGGGACTTCATTGTACTTTGGTGGGATACAAATTATCTTTCTTCATGCATCTAAAAATTAAAGAAACAACCACTATCATGTCAATCATATAAGTATTATGTAAATTATAAAGGTTTCATGGAATGTAACAAGTTCAAAGCATTCAAATCCTGCACCTATTGCATGAATAATAGCGCTTCCCTTGAATGCTAAAATTGAAACATTTGTATCTGACAAAACTGGGCGAAACAATAAAACTTTATATGAAATTCACGATACAAAAACTGAAATAAAAATCACAGAAAAGCATCTCTGCCTTGGTAATTAGTTATACTAATACTGAGGCAGTGCCCTAGATTTTCAACACAAGTTCAACTCCATACCGGATTTCTTACAGAAAACCTGAAATTAAAATAAATAAATAAATAAAGCCAAAAAAGAAAGCATATCTGCCTCAAAAATTATTTATGCTATTACAGGCAGTGCTCTAAATTTTAAACACAACTTCGACTCCATACTGGATATCTTAGAAAAGACCTGGCCTCTAAAAATTACAGGGTCTACTGTAGAATATAATACTTCGGGGGCTTCATTACACTTGCAAAGTAAGATACAAATTCTCTACCCTACTCCACCCTCTCCAATTTTAAAAACACACTAGCTAGTTACAGAGTTTCCACGTCTAGGAGATGTTCCCTCCCTGACCCCCACTTGCGTTACCTGCTGAGTCTCCATTTCTACTATCTTCAGCATTTTCACTAGGGGTGACTGGACCTGCACCAAGCAGAAAAACAGGACTCTCTTTCTTATCAGTTGTACTGGAACCTGTCATGCCAGATCGAGGTGCTGCCCATGCTCTAAGTGGGGGCTCAAAGTGTTTACTTGCAATGTCTGGAGGCAGCTCATCCTCTCCTGGGAGAAGAAGCAGGCCATTCGCTCGAAGAGCGGAAGGCTCATTATAACATGCTTGCCAAAGAGAATCAACCAATTGCCTTTCTTCCTTAGCTGCCCCTAAATCATCTGGTGACATCTGGCGGATATCAGTTATGCGATCCTGAAGAACTTTCCTTAATTTCCCTTCCTCATCAGTCAAACCAGCAGCCTCTGCCTTGCCAGCATGAGTAAGTTCAAGAAGGCTTTGAAGTGCTGCTTCACGTACATCTGCATCCTCGCTTGAAGCTAAATGAGTCAATAGACGAGGAAACCCAAGCTCTGTGGCCACATTACAGTCTGCAATATTCTCCTGTAACAAGTATTGCATCATATATAATGCTTTCCTTTTGGAAAGAAAGGCACAAAATAGTTAGAATGCATCAAAAAATATACAGACGATGTGAAAGTGTGAATTTCTATCAAAGGAACGGTTTTCAATGTATCACTGTAGTTAGATTTGTATAGTTACCTCTGAAATCTGACATCTTCTGTACTCAAAGCATCCCGCAATGCTGCATATCCATTGGCCAAGCGAAAAGCAGCTATACCTGGCTTGTTGTGCCGAATCAAAGCTGCAAAGCAATTAAGAGAAACCATCATGACTAAACAGTGCAATATCGCCCATATGCCATAGTAGTAATTAAGAGATTAAAATGTTTGGGAACAGCTTATGTAGAATGTACGTTCAGGTTCCAGCAGTAGAAAATGCCTCAGGAAACAACAACCACAATTTAAAATGGGTTGGAAAGTGGGGGAATGAGGGGAAGGGGATGAGGAAGGTGGAAGACAATGGTGGACCAACCTGACATGTTGGCTGTCTCAGGGGTATGTACATGCCATTTAAGGTCAAGCAAATGTGAAGAGCTTGTCTATCTTTGCTTTCACCTCCTTTACAGAAGTAGGGCATTGTCCTATGACATAGGACAGCTCATTGCAGCATATTCTGTAAGCTCCACTCTCAGATAATACGCTAATTTTTTTCTTTAAAATCAGGAAAATTGTTAGGGCAAAAAAGAAAATGTCCTAGCAGAGAGCACTAAATAGAGTACTGTGCTTTATTAAATACCTACTGAATATAACTAAACTAAAATATACGATGTGTTCCCAAGAGCAATCAAGATATTCAAATCCACTTTCAACTTAGTTTTTACAAAATATCACACCCAAAAGCTCATATTATCAAGGAGATAATATTATTAATTGTTTTACTATTAGTAAATTACAATCAAGCAAAATAATTATGCACTGCTTTGTTTAATTTATAATTAGAAACATATTAAGGATCATCCACGAGAATGATTAGCAAAATGTGTCAGGCATTCCATCATATTCTAATTATGTGTTTCAAATCATCAGAAAATATCAGCGTTAAACTTACAAGAGATTGCACCCAGTGCTTTAGTCCGGGCAGTTACATCAGAGTCAGATATGAAGTTGGATAGCAGCAACTCCAGCCCATTTGACTCCATCACAAGTTGTTGACTTTTTGGATTGTTCTGTACAATCGTACTTACAACCTCTGCAGCTCTTGCACGAAGTGATGCATGAGGATTCTTAAGGTAACCAAGCAGCGGAACAAGCCCACCAACTGTATGCAAGTCTGCTTATTACAAACAATCAACTCCAATTAAA
The DNA here is from genome assembly GCA_034641835.2 of Pinus albicaulis. Lineage (NCBI taxonomy): Eukaryota > Viridiplantae > Streptophyta > Pinopsida > Pinales > Pinaceae > Pinus > Pinus albicaulis. The sequence continues at coordinate 292,538,806 of CM076581.1, forward strand.
TTAACACACAACTCTTGCAATTATGTTGAAACTAGCCCCATCTTGTGTCAAAACATAGGAGTACTACTACTTTCAATAGGTACAATGTTCTAATCTTACATAATTCATAGGGATATAAAAGATAATTAAATAGCTGTGATCTTGGTTCAAATAAAGCAACTCACTCAATAGACAGCATAGTTGGTATACTGGTAGCAAAATACAACTGCTAACCTGACTTGTAAAGAGAGAAATGTGTTCTTTATGAACCAACTTCTAAGGAGGATGCACAGTTTTCTGGGTACATGGCCACTGACCTAACAGTTCTAACTCATGCACCTCAATTTTATCAAGAATTAAAACAGACATCAATGCATCACAACTAAACATATAAACAATTTAGCAACCATCAATTACAAAAAGTGCATTAAGCTCCACTAAAAAACAAAAATGCAGTTCAGAAGGAAAGTAGCTCTGCAAGTGATATTCTAGAACATAGCAAGCAGCAATTTCAAATTAGTCCAATTGATGAAGCATGTTGTTTAAACAACTAGACAGAGAAAATGGAATACAACCATCTCTTTCCCCTGAAATCGTTATATAAACAAGTGCTACGAATGAATACAGATTAAGATAACATATAAATTAAATAATATAACTATGATATGATGCCTCCCAATTCCTTTCTCTGACATTCACTGCAGTGGACCAAAAGGGCAAAAGTAATAAATAAATTCCACCTGAAAAATGTGACAACGTGAAGAAGTCAAAAATATATTATACTATATAATCATTCATATGTAGTCTTAATGACCCCCTTTATTGGGTATATACTACACAACAAACCACCCTTTCTCAAAATGCTTTATCCAGAAAGCATGGCTGAAATTGCTGTTGAAAAGTGTAACTATGTCGGTCTTCATATTGACTATGTAATTATGGATTTATGTAAAGTAGAAGACAAAGATAATAAAATGAATTTTGTACTTGCTTCATGGGTTTCATGAGCAAGAGTTTATTATAGGTTAGCAGACTTCTTCTTGATGTCTATCTAGGTTTTTGTCTTCTAGATATAAATGTAATAAGTGTCATTTGTATGAAGCATCTAGGCAACAGAATGTTCAAAGACCTTGTCAAAGAAGCTATGGAAGAATGGCTTGGAACAGCCCTTAAACCAACGCTGGAAAATGCACCATCTAGTGTGATCTAGTCAGCCTAGAATCAGTGACTAAAGTCGGCCTAAATATTGACTGTATGGTCGGCCTAAAAACAGAAGTAATTCCACTATAAATAGAGCTAGAGCTGCAGCTCATTTGGATAGAAGAATATGCGGATTTTTCTCTGGTTCTCACTGTAAAAATTGCGGACTGTTATATAGAAGTGAATTGCAGATAAGTTTTGGGTTCTTGTGACTATTGATGCAGATTAATGTGGAGAACAATTTCGGTCATATCTGAAACAGAAGCGCAAATTATTGACAAGCTTCAGTGCAGACTTTTGAAGTGTTGCAGATCTGGTTAAGATACGCAAACCCTGTGGTATCTTAGTGAGATAAGGGCTGCGGATTACCATAACACGAGTGCAGATTTCTCTGAAGGAGTCACAATAGGAAAGTGCGGATTCATCTGTAGAATACAGTGGCAATCAGTGCGGGTTTATAAATAGACATCAGTGCGTACTTAAGGATGCAGATTTCTCTGAAATGCTAACAGTGATGGAATGCGAGCGAAATTCAGAAGTAGACAAGTACTGATCACAGAAGGGTGCTAAGTTGGGTCATCAAACTTTAGCGCATGGAAAAAAATGACAGATTTGAATTTAATTGAAGACGAAGTTATGGACTACATCGATGGATCGGCAATTCAACCACCAAAAGAAGATGCTCCAGCTCATGCCAAGTACATGAAGGGAGAAATCAGAGCCCAGAGGATTCTCATAAAATCCATTAAGGACTCACTCATCCCCTATGTATCAAAACTAATGTCTGCTAAAGAAATATATGAGAAATTGGTGGAGCCATTCTTTGTGAGTACTGCAGCAAAAGCAATCTCTCTGAGACAGGAACTATATAAAATGAAATTGTCAAGGGAAGAAGGAATCACTCCATACTTTATGAGGATTTCTGAAAAAAGAGATCAACTGCGGGAACTGGGAGAAGTAATGTCTGACACTGAAATGACTACAGTAGTGTTGAATGCTCTACCAGAGAAATGGGGAAACTTCAAGTTTATACGGGAAGAAAGAAGCCATACCATTCCATGATTTATGGTCTCTATCTAAGATAGAGCAAACAAGACTGAAAGCCAAAGCTGATATAGGACCAAGTGAAGGGAATCAAGCCTTTGCAACCACATTCAGGAAGAAAGGAAGATTCAGAAAATTTGGTCCTCAGAATAAAAGAAGGAATATGGACAAAGTACAATGCTTTGGATGTAATGAACTTGAGCATTATAAAAGAGATTGTCCTAAATCTGACAAGGGCAAGAGGAAAAGAGAAGAAGCCCATATCTCAGATATGAGGGAAGAACCTGATCCAAAGAAATCTAAGAAAGGAGGAGTGAGGGATCTCTACTATGATTGAGATCATCCTCTCCTTTAAGTGATTTATGTTGATTGTAAAATAGTATGATAAGAAGCAATGATAAAAGCCTAGTAGGCGATCTTGGTAAAGCAGCTCTGGGAAAACCTTTGATAACAATATTGATGGAAGGCAGTCATCAAGATCAAGGGTCATCATGGAAACAAAATTTTGGGATGTGATGACATATGGATGAAGCAGGTCAAGGGAATGAAGCTCTTCATTCTAGTAAAACTGCTACAGGATGACTTAAATGATAAAGGTATGAGGTATGTATATGTTTTATATGCTGACACTGAATGCTGTGAAGCAGGGTTGCGGGGAAGCTTCGTACCCCCTTCGCTCCCGCTCCGGAAACGCGCTCCGTTCGGGAGCGTTTCGGAAACGCTAGGAAACGCGCTTCCGAAAACGCTTCCTGTCGGGAGCGTTTTTCGGGAGCGCGTTTCCGACCTGAAAAAATGCTCCCTGTTTTTTCGGGAGCGTTTCAGGGAGCGTTCGGAAGCGAACGCTCCCGAAACGCTTCCGACGTTAAAAAAACGCTTCGGGAGCGTTTTTTAAACGCGGGAAGCGTTCGGGGAGCGTTCGCTCCCGAACGCTCCCCGGCAGGAAAAACGCTCCCCGCCGCGCGGAAATTTTTTTATGAAAAATTTCCGATTTTTATAAAAAGGGGGGGGGGGTTTCATAATTTCATTGTCAGTTATTGTTTGTTAGTTGAGAAGTGAGATTGAGTGAGAAGGAGAGCCGAGAGCGCAAGGTTTGGTTGACAGGAATCAGGAGAGCAAGTAGCAAAGCTGACAGGAGAGCAAGGAGCAAGGCTGACAGGAGGATTGCAAGAAAGAGGTAGGCCTTCTAATCCAATTTTGTATTTTCTAAGATGAATTTGTAGATTGTTAAATTGTTTGAAAATGAAAACTTGAATTTTGCTTAAATGTTGCATTTTATTGGATTTAAAACTTTTAAAATGAGTTGTTTTTTTCCAATGTTGCATTTCCTATTCCCATTTGGCATTTTTCTATTTGTTTTGCAGGCTAGATTCTAGAAACTTGAAACTTGTTTCCATCATGGCTATATGGCTAGGAATTTTCCTCATGTTGGTTCCTTTCTTTGTGATAATGGTGTAGGAGAGTGCTAGAAGAAAGAGACAAATCAGAGAAGAGGAGGATGAAGAGGAGGGTTATGGTGGATCTGAAGAAAATCCTGAAGAGGAGGATTATGCTGAGGAGGAAGTGGGAAGTGGAGACCCTGAGAACCTAGAATCCCCAACTAAACAAGACCAATATCCTTTGTGGAAATATGTTCAAAAACAAGAAGGAGGGAAAGGTGGTGGAACCACTAAATTTATTTGCCCCTATTGCAATAAACAATACCATGGTTCATACACCCGTCTGAGAAGGCACCTTTGTGGGATAATGCCAGGAGATGGAACTAAAAATTTTGGAATCAAAGTTTGTACTTATGTGCCAGCACCACAGAGAGAGATATATAGGAAGGAAGAGGGGTTGCCATACAGAGATCATCTAAAAGATCTAAGGGTATCGCTGATTCAGGCCCAACACATTCAACTTCCACCCATGCCAGTGGTTTCGGAAGCAGTGGCACTGGATTAAGGCGTAGAACCATATCCGATTTCCTAGACGAAGGGTTTAGGAATGATGTGGATTCAAAAGTTTACCGGTTTCTATATGCATGTGGGGTGCCATTCAATGTTCTTCGCTCACCTTATTGGCATGAAATGGTTTCTGCTATTAATGATGCCCCCAAAGGATACAAAAGCCCTGGGTATGACAAGGCCAGAACCGTGGGTCTTGATCATGAAAGAGCTAAAATAAATCATTCTTTGGCTAGAATGACAGGTTCGTGGAATGAGCATGGGTTGTCCATTGTCTCTGATGGATGGACCAATGTAAAAGGAAAACCATTGATAAATGTTTTGGCTGTGTCGGTTAGTGGTGCAGTGTTCCTGGCAGCTTATGATTATTCAGATGAATTCAAAACCGGCATTAACATTGCAGAATCATTACTTGAAATAATTGAAAAGACTGGGCCATACAATGTGATACAGGTCATCACTGATAATGCTGCTAACTGTAAGGCAGCAGGAGCAATTGTTGAGGATAAATACCCCAACATTTTTTGGTCTGGGTGTTTGGTTCACACAATGAACCTTTTGATGCATGATATCATAAAAAAAAACAACCTCAGTTCAAATGGCTTGGTGATTTGTACAAGAGAGGTAAGAAAATGATCAAATTTATTACAAATCATAGCAATACCCATGGGCTTTTCCGTACTCACTCCAAATTGGAGTTGTTGAAAATAGGAAAAACTAGATTTGCTAGTTATTACCTCACCTTCATGCGCCTTTTGAAGGTAAGAGAGTCATTGGCTGCAATGGTATCAAGCCCACACTGGCAGCTATTAAAGGACAGGGCGGCAACAGTGGTTGACAGGCAAAGTTTTGAACATGTGGAGGAGACCGCCCTTGACCCTCAGTTTTGGGCACGTATGAGGGAAATTGTGAATTTTACCAAGCCCATTTATAACATGATTCGCTTTGCAGATACTGATAAACCAGTGATTGGAGAGGTTTATGAGCAGATGGATAGCATGTTGGGGCAAATAAAAGATATTGTTAAGGATAATGATCCCATTTTGTATGCTATGATTCATGACTGTGTGTGTGCACGGTGGAACAAACTCAATGTTCCACTGCATGCTTTGGCATATATCCTTACGCCAAAATATTACTCTCCATCTTGGTTGGGCCAACCTGCACCTGGAGGTGGGGTTAGGGTGAAACCTCACACAGATCCAGAGGTACAAGAAGGGTACATGAAGGCATTGGACAAATTGGTACCTGACAGGGAAGAGTGTGCTAGATTGCGCCTTGAATTAGGCAAATACTTCAGTTGCACCGCTAACTTTGGTTCTTTCCATGCAATGGAAGACAGGGACAGATTTGATGCTCTCACATGGTGGGAAGCATATGGCGGCATGGGACTTTTGCCAAAGTTGGCTAAAAAGTTCTCTCACAGGTTGTGAACACTTCTTCTGCAGAGAGGTGTTGGAGCACCTACAGCTTTATACACAATGTGAGAAGAAACAGGCTGAATGAAAACCGAGCTAAAAGCTTGGTTTATGTGCATTATAACTTGAGGTTGTTGAGCCATTACTGTGATCGGGCAAATGAGGATCAATCATACAGAGTCTGGGACAACAACCCAGAGGATGATAATTTGGAGGACGGCACGGTACATATGGAAGAATTGGAAGCATAACTTTTTAGGGATGATGATGAAGCATCAGCAGCACCGCCACACACAGGGCCAGTCCCACCATCTACTGGTAGCAGTGCGGGTGCCAGTGCCAGTGCCACTCCTCGATATCACACTGTTGTTCCTTTGCAAATCCAGCCTCCACCTCCTAGTCGTGGTCGTGGTACTCCTGAGAGTACTAGAAGACCAACATTTCCTCGTGGCTCACAAAAATTAGACATTTCTCGTGGGCGTGGCAAGGGGCCAGCCAGATAAAATATATTTGTTGTTTACTATTTTCTATTTGTTGTTGACAATTGAACAGTTGAAACTTGACTCTTTCTGATTTCATATATTTAATGACAATTTAAGTTTGAAGTTTGAATTTGAAAGGTGAAACTTTGAAGTTGGCATTTATAAGTTTACTGTTTACAAGTCATTATGAATTATGAATATGATGCTTCATGAAAGTTATATGGTGACCAATGAATCAATGATGATAAATGTTATATAATATCAATGATGATAAATGTTATATATTGAATTTTGAAATCAATGAATCAATGATGATAAATGTATATTGAATTTTGAAATCAATGAATCAATGATGATAAATGTTATAATATATATATCAATGATGATAAATGTATATTGAATTTTAAAATCAATGAATCAATGATGATAAATGTTAGATATTGAAATTTGAAATCAATGATGATAAATGTTATATATCAATGATGATAAATGTTATATATTGAATTTTGAAAGCTTGAAACCTTCAGATTGATGATTTGCGAGACTCAAGAGTCAATATGTTCTCTCCTTCCAACTCGTGGGCGTGGTTGATGAAGATTATAACTTCTAGATGATTGATGTTATATGATTCAATCTATGTTTTTATGTTTTTTATGTCTAATTCATCATTCTACATGTTTTTGTTGACATATATGCATCAAAATATAAAAAATATTAAAAATATTAAAAATATATATCTGTGAAGTCATGTCATATGGTTGCAGGTAATAGACTTCCATATTTAGAAGTATGATCTATGAAGGAGGATCTCTCGGTGCACTGACATGTGAAATCAACATAATATATCCTCATGGAATATGAAATGGTTGTATGTGAACGCGAAACTGGAAAATTTGTAAGTTCCTAGGAATGAAGAATGTGCAGAAAGAAAGAGATCATGAAATGCAACCATGTCAAGAGGCAGTTATCATTCGGAAGAAAAGAAGATGTGACTAGATCTCCTGGGAGGATATGTAGACTCTAACAGAAGTCTGGTAAAGAAGAAGACCCTTGACAAAACATATCATTAGGAGATGTGTCAATCTAAATAAAGGATGTCGATGCCTACAGGAAGATGTCATGGTTAAAGATCATCACTGAGGTAACTTTTGTTTTTAAAAGTTCATATGTTTATCTAGATGAATTTGTGCAAGGCTGCTAATCATGAGAAAGGATGTATGATCCTTGGAGATGATTCAATGGAAAGCAGCATGGCATAACGGTGGACCAGATGAGAAAGACTAATGAATCGCTTTCTAATAGTGGACATGACTCGTGACTAAAAGTGACTGAAAGTGACAAATGATCTGTGCCCTATGAAGCCAAAAGTTGAAGATTCCTCAATATTGAAATCCATGACATCGAGGGGAGGAATTCTTCATGAGTAGCTGGATTGTTGCTGCAAGACCCTAGTTGAGAGGGAGCCTAGTGGTAAGTTTCTTACTTGGAATAAACTTGAAGTATGTCCTTCCTGAGTTGAGAGGGAGCGACATATGTGATTCTCTAATACATGTGTCATGCACTAGACTAGGACTAATAGTCGTAAGTCTTAGTGAAGGCCATGTGGAGAGAATGGATAGACACATCATTCTAGTTTTCACATGGAAGACAGAATGGAGGATTGGGTAATCATCTGGCATTCGATACTCTTTGAGAATGAGATAGGGCATTCAAGATAAGAGTAGTCGAGGACCGCTATTCTTTGAGGGTTGGCTACCCAAGAGAAGAATAGTCCAGGAAGGTCATACTCTGGGAACACCTGGGTGGAGTATGTACCTTGGAGAGACAATGACTATGGTGTCTATAAGTCATGTGTCTCGCCAGCATTGTAGCCCATTGTCTAGTTGAGAGATGGGGTTGTTAGTCAAAGCCTTGCACTAGGACAATGTTGGTTGATATAATGCTATACAGATACGATTAAAAATCCGATTCTTCTTATGAGATTCTTCAATTTGAAAGTGACCATGTACCTTTATGAATACCTCCTTAGTTAAGAGGAAGTGTTGAAAAGTGTAACTAGGTCGATCTTCATATTGACTATGTAATTATGGATTTATTTAAAGTAGAAGACAAAGATAATAAAATGAATTTGGTACTTGCTTCATGGGTTTCATGAGCAAGAGTTTATTATAGGTTAGTAGACTTCTTCTTGATCTCTATCTAGGTTTGATGACTATCTAGGTTTTTGTCTTCTAGATATAAATGTAATAAGTGTCATATGTATGAAGTATCCTGCTCCAAGACCTTGTCAAAGAAGCTATGGAAAAATGGCTTGGAACAGCCCTTAAATCAACACTGGAAAATGGGACATCTACTGTGATCTAGTCGGCCTAGAATCAGTGACTAAAGTCGGCCTAAATATTGACTGTATGGTCGGCCTAAAAACAGAAGTAATTCCACTATAAATAGAAACAGAAGCGCAGATTATTGACAAGCTTCAGTGCGGACTTTTGAAGTGTTTCAGATCTGGTTAAGATATGCAAACCCTGTGGTATCTTAGTGAGATAAGGGCTGCAGATTACCATAACAGGAGTGTGGATTTCTCTGAAGGAGTCACAATAGGAAAGTGTGGATTCATCTGTAGAATACAGTGGCAATCAGTGTGGGTTTATAAGTAGACATCAGTGCATACTTAAGGATGCGGATTTCTCTGAAATGTTAACAGTGATGGAATGCGAAATTCAGAAGTAGACAAGTGCTGATCACAGAAGGGTGCTGAGTTCAGAGGTTAGACTAGTACAGATCAGTGCAGATTGAAGCAGAAGAGAAGGGTCGGTGTTGAAGGCAAGCAAAGAAGTAAAGACAAGATCTTTGAGGCATTTATAGGTCAAGGGTCTAAGTCTGGGTCATGGTACTTGTCATTTGAAGATCTACAAGAAGAATTTCTCGTGGGTTTTCCTCTCCAAGAGAGAGAGGTTTTGCCCTGGCTCTAGGAGCCTAATTTGTGTGTCTCGTGTATTTTGATAATTGACTTGATGAAAGATTAAATAAGCTAAAGAAGAGAGGACATAAATAACTCAAGTAAGCTCACAAGTAATTATCAAGAAGAGAATTTATATTAATCTCCAGCCCTTCAAATTCTCAACAATTGCAACCTCTTCGGCCCAAAAACATAACATCTTATGAGTGACACGAATTCTTATTTTGTCTGAAAGATAGAAATTTGCAATAAATAGAGATTTCACCATTCAACTGTCCCATGTGACAACTATCATCAGTTACTGTCATTATGAACATATACACTTTTCTGTTCATAGAACATGAGAAATCTCATCGTTATCATTATGATTTACTCTCGACAAGGCTTCTTGAAGCAAAATATGCCATTCACAGCTACTTGATTTGGTTGCTGATAGGGTGACTTTTGGTGATTGAAATTTGATGCTACAGTCTATTCCAAACATGACAACGATGAAACGATTCAAGAAGGGCAGCGTGTATTACACAGAAAAAGGGGTAATTATGTTAATATGTATAATATCACTAATAATTAATATTATAATAATAGTCAAGTTGTATATGGGCATAGCCTAGGTCATAAGAAATAAAATAAATTTTCTTCCTTGACTTGTAACAGTCATCAGGTTGGACTTTATTATAATTTGTTCCTTTGGGTCTACTACATTCACTACAAAGACAACAATGAAAGTGGAGAATTATTTACCATTAGCCATGTCAATGGATTCTACATGTTCCTGAAGCTCTTCCAACAGTCCTGCAAGACCAACTTATCTACATCAACCATTGTGCATTGCATGACAAGTAGGAGATCAATCAACACTTAATTAATAAATAAAAAATATAGATAAATGAATAACCTTCCATATCCTCGACTGTGACACCCTGAGCATCCAAAACTTCTTGTGGTGCCTGCATAACAGTAGAGATTTCTTTCATCCGCTTAACCACATCTATTGTCTGTGCTTGCATGGCTTCTGTGAACCACCTTCTATCTTCATCGCTGTGAGCCAACACTATACACATGAGCTTCACTTCCTCAGCAAAAGGTAAATCAAAACAGATAGTATTTCTGTGCAGCTTCTTGAGTATGCTATGATCTATCTTATACTCAAATGCATAAATCCCAGATAAATTATCATATTTTAAAAGTTTTGTTAATGCTTTATAGTAGGCATGGCTTTCGAAGATATAGACTAAAAAGGTTTCATAGCATTCCTCAAATAAAATGTTATATTTTTTACATCTATAGAGGATTTTCAAATGACCATAATTCAATATAGTTGGAAAACTGAAACTAAATAGTAAATACTATCCACACTATTTCATTCATTGATAGCATTTATCATTCAAGGTTCCACACATTCTTTAACGTGTGTGTTGCGTATATAATGACATCCTTATTTAACTTTATCTACAAAAGCTATTTTTTATGTGATCTCGTACAATGTATTATTTCAATAATTATAAAAGGCCACTTTCATGCATGGTTTTAAAATCCAGCCATGTTGAACGGTACCTAGTCAAACCGGCCAGTTCATTAGGCTCAGAAATCGAACCACCCAATGACCCCGGCTTAGGGCACTCCCGGTTTGGTGCCAAACTGTTAAAATTGGACAACTAGGTCCAAACTCCGGGTTGTGCTGCTCAGATGACAATCCCAATATTTTTATTGGATTCCTCTTTCGAAGAGGTGTAGATTGATCTAAAGATCAGCTCGATCAGATGAGCAGAACATGTATTTTGAATTTATTCCACTTATGTGCTAGGTTGGCCTGGGATAAAATATTGACTTAAATGTCTTAAAGGACGTGTCACACACCCCCAAAGATTCCTATATATTGGAGAGACTTAGAGTTCATTTGACACACATTGATGTGGAGGAATTCTCTCTCTCTGGATAGCGTTGGAGCTGTGATATATATGGACCGTTCTTTGTTTGGGTTGTTCTGGGTGATGAGTGACACGCGTGGCTGAATGACCTATTGGAGACTTTGCTGGTAGAAGCATCCTGCTGATCGCCGTAACGCCACCATCTATCATCTCTGTTTTGGCTTGTCTTCTATCGATCTATTAGTATGTTCTATCTTCTTCAGTGTTGTGCCCTAATTTGAAATGGCATAGAACATATGCAGAAATTTACATGGTATCGGAGCAAGGGGAAGACAATGTCCAAATTTGTGTACCCTAGATACAGCTACCACGGCAAAAAGGAGGAGTTTGATTTTGGGAAAGGAACGAAATCTAGATGGTTCTTGATTCTTGGCTGAGGACAACGAATTCTTTATAGATCAATCTCTACTTTTGGGCAGCAAAATACTGTGGTACGTTTTGACTCAGGAAACCCTTTAAAAAAAAAAAAAAGGCAGCGAAGACCTATTCCGCTCTCTGTTTTGGGCACGAGGTTGTCTTTTGAAGACAGTGAGTTTATTGGGTCAATGTCTTGTCCGAGCACGATAGTCAACAAATCTTTCCAAGGACTCAATGTTCTGATTTGGGCACAGGATTTGAATTACAGACAATAAAGGTCCTAAACTCTTGATCCGGGTAGGGTTAAGGAAGACGGCTGGAAAAGTGGTCTCTGAAATAGCTGAGACTGTGGAAGACCGAAAGATAGGACCTGGCTCAGTGTGGTTATGTAAGTCATCGAATTATTGAATCAAATCGGGCCGAGTTCCAAAAGCCATCCAATTCGAACATTTCTGTTGTGATCATATTGTTTCAAGGACGACATCTCTGTAGTCATCAAGGCAGCCGAAGTCTCAAATTTACAGTTCGTTATGGTTTTCTAGTATCAACAGAGCTTGATAACAAGTGCGGTAGCTGTAGAAATTCGGCCACCACGTCAACGTCTTCCTAGTCTCCCCGACAGGGAATCCAAACCTGTAGCAGATAGTTCAAAATTGCTAGAGACAGCTCAGGTTCTAAAACAATAGTGGAGTAAACTAGTGTTTGTTAATTTGTAGCTTTAACGGACATCTGTGTTTTTACTTGTGTAGAATTGTATTAGAATTGCCAAGAATTGTGGTATGAGCATCGTCGGGATCGTTGGATTCAGTGGACAAACTCCGCGTAAAATAAATAAATCAAGTCGGTTGAATCTCATCTGTTGTGAGACGAAGGAGCAACGATTGGTTATCACCCAAATCCACCTATGCATTGAATTGTCTTTGAATGTTGATCAGAGTATTATTGTGCGCATGGAGAAATGCGACATATTAGTGAATCTTTAAAAGATTCGAACCTCGAATAACTGTCGAGGCATCTCGTTTCAGCATGACTAACATTTTGCAAGGCTTGGATCATTAATTTGAACCGACAGTGTTGTAAATAGATGGGAGTTATTTGAGGCTCGCAATGGAGGAGATGCTGAGATTTAAGTTTTTTTTGCATGAGGGCGGAGTTTCGAAACCGTGGTGTCACGCCACCGAGGTCTCAGCTAAAATAAAACAAACGGCTTGGCTTCCGCTTTTCGTAGACCCCGGGGCGAATCCCCTAAGAGCATGCAAAACTGGAAAAGAGAGGAAGGTAGGGGTGGTGGAAATGTGCAAAGGAGAGCCCGCGACTGAGAAGGGGAACTCCAAAGGTGGGAGAGGGAAAATGGGATTGAAATTCCTGGTGGCAGGGGGTCAGATCAAGGCCGAGAAATTCAGGCATCCATCAGCTCCCCTTCCTCGTTCTCACACCCAAGGTTGGATTATACGCGCCACGTCGACAATCTTGATCTGGACGTGCGTGATTCAGCTCACTGCACTGGGAGAATTATGGGGGCCTCGCGTGTTCAAGGGCTTGCCTTCTTGCTTCACTAATCCTGATGGATCCTCTCAGGCATTCTTGACTCAGAAATCGCCCACCCGCCCGAAGATTTTTCTGCCACCAAGAGTAAGTGATTCGATTTTTGCTTGGAAACAAAGTTTTTTTCTGAGGATTGCACAGGAAAATAGTTGAAGCATGCAGGTT